>CAUJNA010001302.1:832378-882378 GCA_963377175.1 Effrenium voratum | reverse complement strand
GTTTATTAATGGGGGGGTGTTTTTCTGGGTTTAGTGGGCAATGATCACTTTTGGAGGGGAACATCCCCTATAAATAAACTTGGGTTGAGAAATATGGGGTCAGCATTACCCAGTGGATCACAGGCACACCCCAAAAAAGAAGGAAGCCAACAATTGTCTTTTGTTTTGTTTGGGGCAAGTTCTTGGTTGCCTGAGCAAACGATGTCACATGGGCATCAGGGATTGATGTTCTACCCTTGTGACAAAATGCATTGCAAGCCCCTACTTTTCCCCATCGCTGACTGGTTTCTGCAATAGGGCGGAGGTGCAACTAAGCAGCTGGGAGGGGCGAGGGTCTTTGACACTTTTCGTGCGGCAAATCAAGGCCACCTGGGTCCGAAATGAAATGGAAGCCTGGCTTTTAAACCCTTTAAGGCATCATTTGCAGGGGCCCGCTTGCGGCAAGGTGCCTTGAGTTTTCAATGCCCATCCGTTTCCCTGGGGTATTCATGGCTTTTGTTATATCCCCTCTATGGAAGTGGGGGACGCACCATTTGTATTTGCACCTTCCCCATGCATTTCCCGGTGAAAGAATGGAGGGCCATTGCCTAAGCTCCCGTCCCTAGGGCCAACCTAAGGGGGCTGCATGTTGGTTTGAAGGTGTTGCCCCCGGAAAGTTTCCCCTGACCAACTTCCCCAGAATTAGCTCCCCTTTTTGCTTTTTTGCTTTTTTGGGGTTCCCTTTGCTTTCCACTAACCAGGCAAAAAACATTTTTTTTTGCTGGGGTCCTAATTCCAGCCAATCTGAATGCAAGGCTCGGATTCAGAACCCTGAATTACCAGATGAGCAGATTTGATTTTGCTTGGTATTTGGACAGAACAGAGTGCCGACCGAGAATTTACAAACCCCTCGATTTCGATTGGGGCGCTGTCTCAAATTTATGAAGGACTCCAGCACTTTGTCGGGGCAACAAAAACAGCGTGAGCTGATTGATCAATCCCGGGTTGGCATGAAACTTGTTGCGGAGTCCTTTTTTATGGGAGGTAAATACTGGTGGTTAATTTAACCCCCCATTGTTTTGATGGGTAGTTCGAACCCCAGGGTCAGGGCGACAGGACGTCGCCTCTTGCCAGCACGGCGACAGCCCCGGCGCCGGCGGAGACGACAGCAGCGGCGCCGGCGGAGGATACCGCCAGCAGTCGGACAGGAATTGAATTCTGGGCATGTTGCGAAAGAGTTGTTTGTTTTTCTTGTTCTTTTTGCACATAGTAAAATCGTGGCGTTTATTCGTAGTATGATTGTGATGTTTGTTTTTGTTTCTCTTTTTGCGAACTCTCAAATTGCAGTAGTCAACCGGGGTGATCAACTGGTATCAGTATCATGTAATGTCAGCATAGCAGCTCCCTCAATTCACTAATGGTTTGACCTTCAATATATGATTAAATTGCAATGCTCGTTCCAACGATAGGTCCTGTTGGATTCCATTGGAACAGCAAGATGGTGTGCATGTTCGGTTTCAGTGGTATTTAGGTCAAGGCACACGTTTGGTCGGGGTCGGTTTTATTCCAATTCTGGGACGGCATAGTTGGGGTCCATTTCCACTGGTCCCGCCGCTCGGAATGTCGACCCCGTGGGGTAGATCGGGATGCAACTCCTCCAAAGTGACTTGGATGGGTTGCTTCCCCTATGATCCAGGATGCCGTTGCTTCATTTTTTGGAGGGCCCGCCCTCGTGTCACAAATTCGATGTGAAGGCCACGTGTTGCCTTTTGCCCTTTGTAAACCGTGGTTGCACCATGTTTAGCTGCTTCCTAGGGGCCAAAGATGGCAAGAAAAGGCACGGTATCTTTTGTCGTGGGCGTTGGCCAGTACCAACATAGTTGCCTTCCTCTGGCCACTGATCAGGTTGGCATCTGTCAAAAGGGATGCCTAGGCCTCCTAGTTACCACAGCTGTTCTTGGTTTCCTCTTTGCAACTTGGTGGTTTCCCTTGGCAAAGCCTGGCAACTGGAAGCACTGACCTTCACTTCTGGAGACACTCCTGCCCTTGAAGTCCTGAATCAGGTCAATTTCGAGTGGTTTGCATTGGTGGCATAGTCTCTAAATCGAGGCACCCCCCAAATGGTTGGTTTCCTCTTGGTGTCCCGCAAAAACCGACCCAAAAAGGGCGCCCTCAACAAAAAGGCCGCGTCCACATGCAGAGGGGCTTCTTTTTGGTTTCCGTACAAGCCGACCCAAAACGGGTGCGTCCACATCTGCACAGAGCGAGAACCTCAGCTCTAGGGATTGATTCCCCATTCTTTTCAACCATCGTTCTTTTTAACAACCGATCGCCGTTTGCCTGAGTTTCTGAAGGTTTTCTAGAAAGATCCGGATTCCTGGAAAGAATGGAAATGGAAGATACTCCTAGAGAATTTGGGAAATCCACAATGACAACCATTTCCCAATGACAGGTAGCTTGGCAGAACATTCCTGGAAAGAATGGAAATGGAAGTTCCACCCCTAGCCCTCAGCGAGAGAATGGCAGGAGCCGGGCTCGAAGTGCGAGCAGATTATGAAGGAGCAGCTCGAGGGAGTCCAGCCCGAGCTCCCAACTTGGGCTGACTGGGGGATTCCTCCAAAACTTCCATGTCCTTAATATTTTTTTATTCCCCTGTTGGCTATTTAAAAAAAATAATGGGGATCTAGCACTACTGGAAACAATGTCCATGTCCTGAAGATTTTTGCTTTTGATTCCCCTGTTGGTGTTAAAGGGAGTATATCACTACTGGAAATAGTTTTGTTGTTTTTTTTCAGGGGGCTCAAGCAAATGGAAGAAAATGATGGATCTGCGGTCTCCTTCGTTGGGGCATTGGATCTGCGGTCTCCTTCAAACCAAATTACGTGCGGTCTCCTTCAAAATGAATTATTTGGGGCTTCCTCCAAAATGATGGATCTGCGGTCTCCTTCAAACCAAATTATGTGGGGTCTCCTCCAAAATGATTATTTGATGAACAACTATCCTGCCCGTCCTTTTTGCCCGGGGGGACTGAGCGGGTGATGACAAGGATGATGGTGCAGGGCGCAATTTCTGCTTGATCAGTATTTGCACCCAAAATAATTTGTTTGAGGTTGACGGTCTGCTCCATATTGAATCAAAGGGGTTGAAATGTGAATTTTGATCGAATTGAGCATGTGTAGTTTGATGTATACACACGGTGTTGGCTGCCTGCCATTCCCAAAACCCAGACCAATCTTGTGTGTTGCTTGTAGATCTCCGTCTAAATCTGTATCGGTGTGCCCCAATCCCAAATCGGCCTGTGTCATGTGCGATTGCCAAGACCGGATATGCAGCTTGCACATGCTCCCGAGTTGAACTGTGAAGTATTACAGCACACAGACACGCACACACACACAAAAACACACAAACACGCAAAACACAGACACAGACACGCCCACGCACACGCACACGCACACGCACACGCACACACACACACAAGCCCGCACCCGCGCACGCGCACGCGCACGCGCGCACACGCACACGCGCACACACACACACACACACACACACACACACACACACACACACACACACACACACACACACACACACACACACACGCACACGCATGCACCAGCGTACCAACAATGCAACACTCCAGCACACCAATACACCACGCACACACACACACACAGACACACAGACACACAGACACAGACACACAGACACACAGACACACAGACACACAGACACACAGACACACAGACGCACAGACACACAGACACACAGACACACAGACACACACAGACACACAGACACACACACACAGGCACACTCACAAACTCACGCGCACCACACACACACACACGCACCACTCGCAAAGCCGTCCACTGCTGACTTCAACGCTAGACCAACCAAAGAGTGCATCCTCCAACCTGCCAAGCCAGGCATCCGTCGCCAATTTTTTCCCGGACCTGCACGCCACCAACTTGACGCGGCAGAACTCCACAAGACTTGAGGGCCATGTTCGCCGGAGGGTCTCAGAGCCCTTCCGCAAACTAGTCCTGAAGGCTCGAACATCTGTTCCCGGTGGATGGGGGGGCCCGGGGGGGGGGCAACCGCTGCACGCAAGGTCGCGCATTGCGGGCTGGGAGAAGGCCAGGCTTTCTTCCATTTGCGTAAGACTGTGCGTTATTTTCCCTTGTTGGTTTTAAAGGGAATCGATTTCACTGCTGGATTATTTTGTTTCCTGGAAATATTTGCTGTTTTTTTCCAAAGATCTTAAGCAAATGGAAGCATTTGGTGGGTGTCAGAGTGTGCATGTCTTCATCGAAGTCGAACGGGTCACTTTGGACTCGCAGGCGTCTGCTTTCGAAGGATTCAGGCAGAATGGCTCACTTTGTCAGACTTCCTTTTTGCACAAGTCGCATGGGATCAAGCAAAACGGGCCATTGTTCAAGGCACGCGATTGTCCCAGCTTCGACACATTGCTGGCATGAATGTGGGAGGTTTGGCCAAAATATCCAGCAATCTACAGTCCACTTGTCAGACAAATAAACAAGCGGGATGCAGGGGAAGCAGGGACGGCATATTTTCCGAGTAGTTTTTAGACACGGTTTCCTTTTTTCAGGGAATCCACGGGCATAGCTTCCCGCGTATCCCCCCGTATTGTTGTTTCAAGATTGGGAGGAACATGTACCGCGGGGTGAATCGCATGGGTCGCTTTCAAAGCACATGTCAGCCACTTGACGAAAAGAAGCAAAGAACCCAGAGAGTGACGGAACTGGGTCATATTCATCCTTCGCAGGTGATAGTCATAATCACTGGCTAATTGGGATTGTTGCATGTTGTTGCTCGTACTTTCACATGTTCTCGGCAAATATACACGTGCTGCGTCATTCTATTAGGGCAGTTTCACTTATCAAGTGCCATGGTTGTCAGGGGTCCTCCAAAGAACTGACCCCATAAGGGTCTTGGGCTTATGGGGGGGTCGAGGTCACTCATGAAGCCTTTCATAGGACTCGACCGGGAATCGGAACCTTGTCTTTTAAACATTTGCCTGGAGCGTTCTCGTGGGATACATGGTCAGGGGTCCCTTTGTTTCCCTGTTTCAGTCATTTGAAGTTTCAAGTATTCAAAGGTGAGTTGGTTGAAGTTGTAGAGACGGTTGCGCGTCATGCGGCTTCGACTGAATGCCATAGGCACCGAATGAATGCCATGAGCACCTGGTCATAGAGGTTCGCGCAAATGGGCATCCGTACCTTTTGATGCAGAGGGTGAGCCCGCAGAGAACATGTGTGAGTTGCACATTAGGGCAGTGTAGCACAGTTCTACTTGGAGTCCCGAGTGAGTGAAGCTCTTGGACAGCCAGGAGCCGTTTAGGACCTGCGGGTTTCCTTATCCAAAAAGAGGAAGATGAAAAGAACCCTGCACTATACTCCTTGAGCCCACCCGTCAAACTGCAAATCAAACTGCAAACTGACTCTCTTTTAACTGGTTTGGAGGATCCCCCTGAAACGCAAGTGATTTTGATTTCATTTTTCAGGATCCCTGATCAACCCCTAACTCTTGAGCCTCGTCCAAATTGGATCGGATCAGGCTTCTGGCGAAGGCCGATCTGTGCTTCGATATGGCAAGCAGGCGCTGAAAACCTGGCTCCGAGCCCTTGAACAGATGTGCCTTTCTTGAGAGTAATTGTGGTAACGGATGGCTTCACACCACAAGGGAAACCACCCATTTTGGAGCTTCCCTTAATAAAACAAAAAAAAACAGATCACATGGGAGCTTTGCTCTTGCGAGCCTCGTGGTTTCAAACCTGGGTGGAATATTGCGTCGGGTTTCAGGCCTCCGTTCCATGGGCTTTGACTTTGTTTTGTGTTTCGTCTAGGTCCCCCAGCAATTGGTGCCCCTTCTCTCCCATTTCTTTTTTGGTTGGCAGGGTTCGGGACCCTACTAAGATAGACTACCTAAAAAAGGGGTACCCGTATTCTAACCTCTCTACTGGAGGACCTAGTAGTGCTAGTTTCCATTTGGGTGTGGCTCAAAATTAAACAGAAGGGGCAAACCGCAGGTGTTGAAGTCCATGTTTCCACTTACCAGGGCAATCCATTTTGTACCGGTTTTCTGAGCCACAGCCATTTAACCCACTAAATGTTAAACTGTCAGCAGGGGATCTGAAAACAGACAGCCCAAATTGGCATTGGGTCTTGTCATCTTTTTCCCCAACAGAGAGTCTTGCGGGCAACCCTTGGGTTGCCGATGGATAAAAGTCCTCATTCCATGGAGAGCTGAGATGAGATTTGCTAATTCGGAGAGCGCTTTCATTTGCAGTTGGCCCGTTGCGGCTAGGTGAGCAGTTTGCACGGTAGAAATTGGATGGGTAATGTACTGCCTGAAGCTGCATTTTGCACATGATTGCTGGTGTAGCTAGGGTATAAATGTGTAAGTATGTATCTCTATATATATATATATATGTATGGCTGTGGGTCAATAATAGGTACCCGAAATGGAACCCTGGCAAGTGGAAACGTAGACCAACATTTGCGGTCCAATTCCTGGTGGTTTAAGTTCGACCCATATATATATATATATACACACAATGTATCTGGGTGAATTATAACGACCTCACACGCCCTCACTCCAAATGGTGGTTTATGTGGGACATGTCCCCCCCAACCACCTTATTTCAGGTTGGTGAAATACTATTATTCACCTAGAATGTGTATGTATATATATATATATATACACCCTCCCTTCCACTAACATGGCAACCGACAAGGGCCGCCTTCAAGAGGAAATGGTTTTCCAGGAAACCTCCAGCACTTGTTATGTTGGCTAGGTTCCCAGTAGTGCCCTTTTACTGTTTCTTTTTTGGGGGGAGGGTTCGGGACCCTACTAAAATAGACTACCGGAAAAAGGGGTATCCTTATTCTAACCTCTACTGGAGGACCTAGTTGGTGGGAGGGAGGGTATATGTCACGGGGAGTTGCCTCTAGCCCATTGCCAGACTTTGTTTTGGATGCTTGGTGATACAGTGGATGGACGAAATCCATTTCGCACCACCTAAGAAACCCTGGAATGATAATTCCCTTGTACATACCCGACAAGCAATGGTTTTTCATGGTTTCAAAGGGGTGCAGGATTTTGTCCATGCGCAGTATTTAGTGCCTCAAAGAGTTCCAAAGGGGGCCATGCTTGCTTTTTTGGTGCGCCTTCTCGAGATCTCCTTTTGGAAACCCTTGAGGCACCCGGAATAGCTTCACCAGCCAGATCCCCCAAAAGGGGACTCGTTTCAAGGTGCTGTGCCCCAAAACCAGGGAGGAAGGGGAAAATCCACTTGAATGATTTTAGGGCAAGAAGGATGCCACCCCCGGAAGAGAACCTGGAATATCTCCCAAGATACTTTCTGAGAGGAGAGGGCCTTGGCAAGCCCAGAATTTCCATTTACCACAAGTAACCAGGGTGTCCTGCCTCACAAGGTAGAGCAATTAGTAGGGAACCAGTTCTTGAGCAGCCAGTCACGGGGAATTCAAGTTGAATCCACTTAGGAATGCAAGGACCTTCAGCCGGGCCATGGGGATTTTTCACGATAGGCTACCGGGTTTCCAAGTGATGCCTTGAACATGTCAGTTGGCGGTTTCCAGCATCCGGTTCCTTAGCTGTTTATTTGTTTTTTAGTTGGTTGAGTGGTTGGGTTTCCATATATATATATACATCCCACAAGTTAAAGCCGATCTGAAAACGGAGAGCCCAACGGTTGTTTCACCTTTAGATTACCATAGGTGCCCAGGTTCCCGAAAAATCCCATCGCAGGGTTAGCGACAGTTGAAGCCCATCCAGGCCTCCCAGCTGCTGAACCGGACGCTGAGCAGTGCCTTCGTAACAACAAGGGGTGGGCACGCGGCGTTTCTTGGGTCTGGGGGTTTTGGGGAGGCCAAGAAGGCATGCGAAAGATTGTACGATTTGCTGAAATGAGTTTATGTTCTTTTTGCTGTCTTGGTTTTCAAGGGAATCGATTTCACTACTGGACAACAAAATGTGATGTTTGCGGTGGGCTTAAGCAAATGGAAGGAAAGCTTCGACAGGGTTTTGCTGTCTCCGGCCCCGAAAAAACCCTTGGCCCACGGTGGCCTTTGGGTTCTATTTGTCGCCACCAGCTCGCTGAGGGCAAAGCGGAGGATTCACTGAGGATCCCGTTTTGTTTTTTTTTGCTGCGGGGGGGGGGGCGTTGTTCTTTTTCTTTTTTTCTTTTTGCGGGGGGCTTCCTTATTTCAGGCGGTTGGTTGGTGATCATTCCTTTGGCGAGCATCCAGAGTCCAAGCAACAGGCACTGTTGATGAGTCAAAACGGCACCCTTGGCCAGCAGCTCATGCCATTGGACACTTTCATATTTCCATGCCTGCGTGAAGCAGCTTGTGCAATCCGCTGGCAACTCGATCTTTCTGTTTTTTTGAGCTCGCCCAGAATTGCAGCGGGCTAACAAACGAGCTGATGCCCAGCTGTGGCTGGTTGCCGCAAGACACCTGGCGCATACCAGAGCACGGATGAGTGGCGCCAGCGTGCTCTTGGGCTGCCGGTTGACGTTTCAGACGCCCCGGAAGAATCTGTCGGCAATGTCTTGGGTGACAAAACAGGCTGCCGAAGGCCATTGCCCCCTTGGTCGGAGCGCTACGAGGCCGGCTCTGGACTGTTGAAGATGGCAGAGGCTGGATTTTGGTCTTCTGCCCCTGCTCATACAGAGCACTGGGCCGTTGCTCAGTGAGCTTTTGGGAGGCCGGCACATGCAGGACCTTGCACGCTGTGGGGCGCTTGAAGCAAAGCAGCTGAGGATTGGCTGACGGAAGGTAAAGGCCCGCAGTGACCGTAGGTAGTTTGGCTGGTTGCCTTACACTTCCACCTTGGCCATCAGGTCGCATCAGGCCGAGAGCAAGCATCCGGAGGCTTCGGTTTCGCTTGCGCGCGGATCAACAGGGTCCGCTACGTGCAGACCGCACTTTGAGCAGATGGGTAGCCCACCCCGATACCCCAAGATGTCCGAAGCCAAGCCAGCAGTGCAGATTTCCAGATTTGGGCACTCAGTCACCGCAGGGTTGGTCTTGCTGTTGGTGACTGTTGGTGGCGCCAGGCCTGTCACAAGTGCAACTGGCTGAGGTCATTGCCGGCGTGTCTGGGGTTGGGCTTGTTTGTGTTTGCGGGGTTTGGTTGTGCCTTTTGTCTGCCCACATTTGCTTGGCCACCGCTTGCGGGCGCAGTCTTTGTTACGGATTCCTTCCCGCAGTGGACTACCCTGCCGGATGGCGCTTGCCTTGAAACATTTGGATTTTAGAACTTGCAGGTCTTTGTGCTGCAATCAAGCCCGGATCCGGCGTCCGCCGAGGCTTTGACACTGCAGTCAGGCGCGTTCCGTCCGTGCCGCCCGCATATTCATGTGGAAAACTGTCCCAGGTGGCGGGTCGGTGAAAATAAATCTCCGTAATGAGTCCCTGCCAATTTCATCCCATGTATCCTTGTGCGTTTTTTTCGACGGTGACGTATGTGTATTTTGGCATTTTCCACGAAGTGGCATTTCCAATTGTTGACTCCTTGTGTTTGACAGACACCCTGACATGGCAAGTTGCGATGCCCCGGCCAAGTCCAGATGCACCCTTTCTTCTCAGGCTGTGTCAAAATGATTGACCTTCGAAAACGTTGGTTTTCTTTTGGTTTCTGTTGAAACCAACCTCAGGCAGGGCACCCTCAAAAGCACAGACCCATCTCTTTCCCTTTGGCCACACATGGGCTTCAGAATCGTACTGGTACCAACCCTTCTGACCGCAGAAGAGGTGCTACTGTGGGTGGACGAAATCCATTTCGCACCACCTGAAAAGTTCTAGAATGATGATTCCTCTGTCAATACCAGCAAACAAATGGTTTCCCATGGCTTCAAAGTGGTGCAGGATTTCGTCCATCCACAGTAGTTTTGTTATTGCTCCCGACTCCTTCAAGGTTGTTCAACGTGGCGCTCATTCACTGCCCTGCTTGAGCAACATGACCCGGAGTTAACATGATCTACATGCGTGCCAGACAGTTCAGAGATCCAGTTAGACGCGTTCCAAAAGTCCCACGAAGCAGGGGGTCTTGTATGGACTACCCATGTCCAGTACAGGAACCGCATATCCACATAGTTGTATCCCTTGAGATAGACCCACTTGAGGTCAATCATTATGTTGGTCCATGTGTGTCAAAGAGGGTTCCAAAGGCAGGTGTTGGATTTGGCTTGTATACACCTTCTAATCTTGGAATCTACAAATGCTGGGTTCCATTGGGGTTCCTGCATTTGGGTCCGCTATGAAACGAATGTTCCAGCCCGGGGCTGGTCCATAGTGGGCTACCGAGTAGTTTCCCCGTGTTTACATATGATATGGCGATTTTGTCGTTGTTGGAAGCCCTGGAGTGGCTACTTTTTTTCGTGGGCGACTTGGCTTTGGAAGATCCGCTCGGACCGGGAGGCTCAAAACAGGCAAGGCCCGGTGGAAGGAGTGCAGAACTCATCAGCCTTTGGACCACGGAACATCCAAATAGTCTCGCGATTCAAACATTTTGCGATTCTTTCAAGTATGTTGGGGCCTGAGAAGGTCCCGATTTCATATTTAGTTTTGTCCAGTAGGTCCCCCTTTTTTTGGGAGTCAAGCAAAGACGATTCTTCAGCCCACTCCAAGCGCTGTTTCTTGCGAAAGCAGCTTCACCTTCATGCTGAGCTACATGGCTGCAGCTGCGTGAGAGGCGGGGTCCGGAAGTCCGAAAGAGAACTCGCGCCTAAGCCGATGGGCGGGGGTGGAGTCCAACAAGCAGAGTTTTTTTTGTTGGATGCTGCTTGAAGGAAAGGTAGAATTTGCATGTTGTGTAAAAGTAAAAGGAAAGCCCAAACTCGGATGGTTGCTGGAATTGGCAAGCCAATCATGAATGGAACGAAGTAAAACCTAAACTTGAATGTTTCTTAACGGAAGCTCACTATTTCTATGTTGTGTGAAGGAAAGCCAAAGGAAAACTGTGCTTGTTCGGTGTCCGGACACCCATGTCGTTAGTCAACAGAGATCACGTTACCCTTGGCCCTTGGGCCCATTGAGCATGTGGAGAGGCTATAGCTGCGACTTTGAAGGCCTAAACAGCCACTCGTCGCCCAAGATGAAATGCCCTCCAATCAAAGGCGGCCACTGTTGAAGGGTTGCGGGGGTGCCGCTTTGCTTGGCTTTGTGCCCGACGAATCGGCACATTGCCAAACATCTGCCGGGGGCAAGTTGTGTGGAGACTTGAGGCTGCTGATAAAAGGAACCCACCCAGGTACCCACCCTCATTAAGGTGGAGGAAGCATGGCCCATTTGTTGGTGACAGCTTAAGCCGGGTGGTTCACGAATTCCAATCGAGGACCCTTAGGCCCCTTGGTTTGATTTTCGGAAGAGGCGGAGCCTCGAATCCTCGTCGGGCAGCCCCTAAGAAAGGCGGCAAGCCCGTCGCTCAGACCCCCTTCCAAGGCTGGAACCGTTGGAGGGGGGGGGGTCTGGACGCCCAGACTCGATTTTGCAAATTCAATCCAAAAAGAACGATCCTCAAGAAAGGGGTTTGCAACATCCTTTCAAAGGGTTCTGAAAGACCAGTTTTGTGTTTTTGGGGGAGGGGGGCGCCATCCACTCGGGAAGGGAGAGAAAGCGACTGCAACAAGGGCCCGAAAAGTGTCCATCACCTGACAGGGTGCCGGGGACGGGCTCTGGGTCTGGGCGAGCTTGCCACAGGCTCTGGCTGCCGTTCTGGCATGGGCCAGGCGAGGCGCTATTGAGTTGTTTATTCGGTCCAGAACCCACAGAACCTATGCCGCAAAAGAGGCCCCCCATTTCAAACCGGGTGTTGATGTCCTCAAATTTCACAGTCATCACGAAAGCCAGCTGTGCTAGCAGGCGTTCTAAGCTTTTTCTCTTAGGGGCTGAGCTTCCCACGACGCCTGATTTACTTTGTCGTTTTTGGGTCAATACTTGGGAGAGCAAAGGTTGATCTGCTCCTTCGCCCGTCCTTCTCATGAACCACCCAATTCCCGTTGCGGTGCCCGGCGGGCCTCCGGGGTCAAGTCTTGCATGGGCTAGACATGGAAGCCTGATGTGTTATACAACCCACAGCTCCAGTCTTATCCAACAGCGCGTGGAAAGATACCAAGCAAGATGTCGAAACCGTGCCGGATCCTGTCGAATGGGAATACGTGACAGGCCGCGAATTCAATTGTGAAGCGCTTTGCGGCAATGAATGTACAACAGACACTTTGGAAGGACAAGACCAAACAAATTTATCTAGTCTACGTCAAGGCTGCAGGGCTACCAACATGGACTCTGTTTGGCGGTCTTTGCCATTGTTATGCATCTTGCCCGAAGCCATTCGGTATCCCTTGCTTCTGCTGGAATGGCAGACGGAGTTGTCCAAGTACTTGGGGACCAATGGCTACTTTGGGTTAGCCAATTGTCCCACTCTCAGTATAGCACTGGCAGGTAGCCAGTTGGGCTTCTATGGCGATTCCTATTTGCTTTATCGTTCCCCTCCATTTGGGGGTCCCAGTCAAATTTACAAACGATTCCCCGACAGCACATGGTGAAATTCAGGGCTCGTCCCTGTTTTTTTTCATGATTCCCCCACATGTCCCTCCTAAATGGAGCATATGAGCATTTTCACCATGCTTCACTTGGATGTGACTTTTGTTTGGGGACACCGGTTTCCTTTTGGTTTCCCTTTACAACCATCCAAAAAAGGGGGGGCGCCCTAAAGATCACACACACACACCCGTTTGAGCCACACTCTAAAAATCCGGGTAGAACAAGCTGAGGGGACAGTCCCCCCCCCAATGGGTGCCTTCGCCGCCTCCTTCCTTCTTTTCATCTTGCGACTCATTTGGCTGTGGTGGTCAAAACCCATGGGATCCCATTTTGGGGTAGGTGAATTCACCACCCATTTTCGAACCTATTTTAGTGGTTGGATTGGTTGATGTTCACTGGTGCCAACCGATTTGGGTTTTTTGGTCAGCCCATTTCGCGAGTTGGGGGCCGTGGGGTTTTCTCTCGCCTGGCAGGGCTTCTCCGCTAACTGTGACCAGTGTTTCTGTGGCGTCGTAGCGCCTCGGACCATTTCACCGCGCTTCGCGCTCGAAGTTGCCTTCAAGCAGCCAGGTTTCGAGACCAAGGACCAATTCCCGGGCTGTCGAATGGAGGGGTCGGGTCATGGAAAGCCCCAGGAGCTTTCGGGTGTAAGGAGTTCACTTATATGGCCCAGAATCATCTGCATTGATCATTCATGTGGAAAATTCGGTCTTTCCAGGCAGATCTTGCCCCGAACCTGCCTTTGGGGCTTGCGTCCAGACATTTTGCACCGCTTGGGGCGATGCAAACCAAGGCCTTTCGGCAGATCGCCCCTCAGTTGCCAGTTGGGGTATACCTACTAGGTCCCCCAGTAGTGCCCTTTTTAACCCCTTTTTTGGTTGGGAGGGTTCCCCTACTAAAATAGACTACGGAAAAAAAATCGGGTGCCCTTGTTCTAATCTTTCTACTGGAGGAACTAGCCTACTATAAGAGTTGTCATATGGCAGACTTTAGGGAATCGGACTTCAGCCACCTGGCTAGGGGAATTTCCAGGCTGGAAAGAGAAGGCTTCGCTGGAAAGTCAGCCCTGGCTGGACGGGAAGTGTATTGAAGATCACATACGAAAGGTTGCCAAACATAGGGCCCCTTAGAGTGAGAGTCTGAGAGCTAATCGCTGCATTTGGCTGCGATTCAGCACCTTGGGTTTGAACATGATTCCCCACCCCCGCTGCACCGGGTGCGCTGAGGTCCTGATTTGCACCCACCACAGTCCCCTTTCGTTTGGTCCTTGCACAGCGACATTGGACTTGCACGTGGGCAGGTCACCAAACTAATTGGTAATCTACTGTTGGTTTAGAACAAGAAGCGGGGGACCATCCACCGTGTTTTGCTCAATGCAATGGCCTGATGGGGCGAGGTTGGTTTATACATTCTGCAGTGAAATCGAGGCGCTTGGCACCAAATCACGCGAACAGAAAGCACCAGAAATGACCTGAAATCAAGGTGCTGCGGTGCAGACGTGGCACTTCCTCTTTCAGACGGTCTAAAAGAGCTCATCGGGATGTCTAGAGATCTTTGTGTAGAGGTTTTCTACCACTCCTTGCTGAAGTGTATCGTTTTCCATGGCTCCAAACAGCTCAACTTTGGCCCAAGACTTCCATTGGCTTCAGTAGATTTATATTTTTAGGGCAAAGTGGTTCACCACAAAATAGATCCTGAGATCCAACTCTAAGCCACGCGTCTCCGAGGGAAACCTGCTTTGCGTTGATACCAACTGTGTTACCAAAGGGTCTACACCCGGCCCGTTTTGGGGCTTTCACGGTTGAACGGTGGAAGTGGGTCCCCTTCTGCTTCGCGCCTGGGCAAAAAAGCTTCGAAGTCTACACCCGGCCCGTTTGGGGTGGGCAAAAAAGCTTCGGAGTCGGTTTGGTCGGCCCGAGGCCATTCCGAACAATAGCTTGGTGCCGGGGTCATACCCCGAAAGCCGACGCCTCAGAGCCTCGATTCTTCGGAGAGCGTGCGAGGTCCCAGTGTCTGAGGAACAAAATGGGGTGGTGTTTGTTGGGGAACCGCTGGTTTTCGTGGTGAACCAAACGGAAGCCAACCAATTTTGGGGTTAGCCTAGGAAAAGACAGTCCCAAATGGGTATGTGTTTTTGGAGGGGTAGCCAACTGTGGATTGGTTAAAAAGAACACCAGAAGGAAACCACTCGTTTTTGGGGTTCCGAATTGCGACACATAAATCATGTATCCTTGCCAGGCAAAACATTTTTGGGTGACCCACAAAAAGGAAGACCAAGTTAAGGTTTCTTCTAGTTGTTGTCTGTTTCCTGCTCGCCCCAGTTGCCACTCAGATACGTTGGGACGCGGTTCGCGTTTCATTTCCCAAGCAACATCAATGCTCTCCCCTTCCGATTTCCCTATGATTGAAGTTCACTATTGAGCGTTGTTTGCAGTCTTTTGCACGGGATACTGAAGGAGCTTTGGGTATTTATGTCGGGAAGATTTAGACAACGGGTCAAAGTATATATATATATGTATACACACACACGCACATATTTAGTGTTTTCCTTTCAGGATTTCCTGTTGAGTGAAGAGTTGAACACTTGGCCGAAATGCGGCGTTCATGACTTGGCTTGTGGATGTGCCTGTTCCTATCACCTCAGTGTTGAACAAATAATTGTTCAGATTTCCCCTGGATGCAAGCCACACCTGGCTGAACAGTTTCTTGTCATAATTGTGGATGGACAAAGTCCTGCACCGTTGGGATATGTTGGGATGAAACCCTATGAACAACTGGGAACCCAAGTGGTGCTGAATTCTGTCCATCTAAAGTACGTCTCCTTTTTGGTCGACCGCCCGCACTTAGCTCTATGAGGTACTGCCGCTAGAACTTGGGGTTTCGTTTTGCTCCCTAGGTGGATATGTGTGTGTGTGCTTGGGGTGGTGTTCAAGGGAATCCCAAGGAAGGATGCCATGCGGCGATACAGAACTCTAGTCACCATACTTTGATATATGTTGACACAGGTTTTTAGGGCCCAACATGAGAAAGGTGTACATGCTCTTTGATTGGAGAACCAAAAGGAACCATCCACTTCGAAGAGTCAACTTGCCTCGCCACCATTTGTCGTGAATTCGGCAGCAATTGTCGAGGCATGGTTGCCTTGCGAAATGCAGCGGCTCAATGGTATTTCGATGGAGATCGATGCCCAAGTTATGCTGGCATTTCAGGCAGGAGTGTTCTCTGTGAGCCAACCTTTTGACCTTTCAACAACTCTTGGTGCCTATTTTGGCCGGTGAGTTGGGGTAAGTGATTGGCTCCCGTAGGAGCCGTTCTTGGAGCCGATGCCGTGCAAATCCCGCTCGCCGGCTCAAGCGAGAAGCCCCGCTCTTTGGAGCGATTCTGCGGCTTTGATTCCCACACCCCACCTGCCCCAGTCGAAGCCTCCAAAAAAGTCCGGCAAAAAAAAATGACACCAGAAGTCGCAGCCGGGGATGTTGCACATTCAGCGCGCACACGGAACGGCCAGCAAACCCAAGAGAGCGCGGAAGCGGCCATCGGGACCATGGAGGCCAGGGGGAAGCAGAGTCGGACCTGACATTTGTCGATGGTCTAGGTCCCCCAGCAATTGGTGCCCTTTCTCACCGTTTGTTTTTGTGGTTGGTAGGGTTCCCGGACTAAAATAGACAAAAAAGAAGTTGGTCTTGAAAGGAGCGGCCCAACTTGCAAGGCGGCTCTGAAATTTCTGTGGTGCTACGCTATATGCCTTTCAATTGCCAATTCCCAGAGCTTCCAGCTGATGCGCGTTGCGATTTTTGTTCATGGTACGCCTTTTGGGGTTGTTTCCTTTTGCCAAGGGAATGAGCAGGGACACACATCATTTTAGCGGGTTCTTCCATTTTGAGACCATATACCTGTTTTTGGCGTCTGATTCTGCCCCTTCGTGCCTGAGCACCCCACACCCAGTCCTTGCAGGCCATGGGTAACCAGAGGAAGGCAGCCCTAGACACGTCAGGTGGCCAGGTGCCCCCAAGAACAACTCCTGAAAAGCGAGTCACCACCGGCTTATTGGAGGGTCAAACAACCTATCCCAGCGCCTCGTTCCAAAATGTTGACCCCCGATGAATAAACCTGTTTATCAAGAGGGGGGTTCCCTGCAAGCTGGGTTTAGTCGGGAATCACCACTTTTGGAGGGGATCACCTCCATATTAATACTCTGGGGCTGATGAATATAGGCTATAGGGTCAACATTAGGGAGTGAGGACTTGTATTAGCCTGGATCACTACTTTGGTAGAGCCCAAAGCCAATCGGTGGCAGCTTGATGTTGGTCGCGGAAAGTAAACGCTGGCAGAGTGATACTGTGGATGGATGGAATCCATTTTCGCACCACCCAAGAAAGCCTGGAACGATGATTCCCCCTGTAAATAACCACTTAAGCCGTGGTTTTTCAACATGAGTTGTTTTTCAAGGCGGGGCATGGATTTCGCCACCATCCACAGGGGCCCGTGCCTCTGTGGGGGGTGTCTCAGTGTGACGCGCCGACCAGGCTGATGGATGGGACCCTCCATGGGAGGGTTCATGACTCCAGCCATTTCTCAGGCCTTTGGGCCCAGAACCCAGATTCACAGAATGGAGGGTCGTTTGATGAAGCAGATTATTATAATAAGACAACAACTAATCATTTATGTTCAGGTAAGTTAGATACATCAATATTAAATAATACATTAATACATAATAGAACAACCACAACAGAAGGTAAAGCAGAGGTCCAAACGCCAGGCTCGGGTTTGGGGCGGCTTTTTTGCGTTCCCTCTGCCAGGAGCAGCTGGCCTCCCTGCTAGCAGAGCAGCAGAAGCAGCAGAGCGCGCAGCTTGCTCAGTTCCAAAAACCGGTCCTATGGGCCCAGTTCGACATGTGGGCGTGTCCCTTTGTGGGAAACTGTTGTTGCTTTTGCTTTTCAAGGAAACCAAAAGGAGTTGGACAAGCTACTTGCCTGGCTCCACTGGCACAGTAATTTGCCCAGATGTGTTTTGTGGAGTCACCATGTCCAAGCTTTTTCCAAAGGGACACCAGAAGGCAAGCACTCTCTTTTTGCGGCCGATGGCTGGTGTTTTTAACGACAAATATGTTTTTGGGGGTTCTCTAAAAAAATGGACCCGAAATTTCGGTGCTTGGCTTTTCCTGGCTTCCCCATGTTTTCCACAAAGCCAAGGCCGAGGTCTTTTTCGCGGTTGCAACCACGGAGGGTCGGCTTCCGGGCGCGGACTTGAGGCTTCAAAGCCTGGAGCAGGAGCTCGCAGAGCTCAAGGACGCCGCGCGCTCGCGCAAGCGACGCGCTCGACCGCTCGACCCAGCGAAGCGCGAGAAACGTGGCCTCGTCGTTCGCATCCCATTTAGTGGTTGAAATTCTGAATATGTTTATAAAGGTTTTCCACACAATGGCATTTGGAAGAGAGCCGTTTTGGGGCTGGCGCTATCCAAAGTTGCTGAAGAGGGAGCTGTTCGGAGCTCCCAGGAGTGGAAGAACATGGCATCAGACTCAGTGTTGCCATTCAGGAGATGTGAGTCCGTTGAGACTGCATGAACCTCGTTTTGTTGGGCGAAGATCATGCAGTTGCCCAGTTGCCCAGTGGCGCCCTTTTTCCTTCCTTTTTGTTGGGAAGGGTTCCCCTTCAAACTCAACCAACCACAAAAAAACTTGCGATTATTTTTTCCCATGGCCACTGGGCATGTGAGTAAGTGCTAAATTTTCAGTTTAGACTTTTTGTTGGCCAATTTTCACAGGAAGCGGGGTGAAGGGCAGCCAGGGTTACTTGTAATAGAGCGCCCAAGCATTTTGGCCATGGATTCCATTCATTTGTTATGCTGTTTGGGGGGGCAGCCAGCTGCCTTCGCACCCTTCGCATGAAGCCTTTGGAGTTGAGCTGTCGAAACAGTTTGAGACTGAGCTTGCGGTGGTCGTTTTGGTTTGCCTTTAGAACTACCCCAACATGGGTATTTAGTATATAGCATCAAACCAAGACACACCCGTATGGTCCGGATGATGTTGTTGTTGCTGCAAAAACCGGTGTTTGTTTGTCCACTGCGTACCCCCGGCTTGCTTTGATCCCCGGCTTCGTTCAGGAGAAACGCGGGCGAGAGGGTGATGAGGCCTGGGGATGGTCTTTTGGCAGTTTGGCTCACCTGCGTTCCTGGACTTTAGATCAGTTTGGGATGATATGTTAGGCAAAGTGTGGCTTTTCTACTCACTTCCCGAGTTCCGTTTCGGACTTTGACTACGTTTATTGGGTTTGGACCTGTTGAGTGGCAAATAACAAGTTGATCCCTTTTTTTTGGGCCAATCTACTCAGGAAGTGAGTTGGGAACGTCATGGGGCCCACACAGCTTGTTCCATGTCCTCTTGGGAGAACACGCATTGTTGTGCAGGGTCAGGTTTCGGGTTGGTTCCCTGTGCCATCATTTGCCAAGAAGGGTTAAGAATGGTGATTGTCTGGCTGTCCAAGGCTGGGCTATGATCCGGAAAGCTTGCGCTGGGTTTGACCCCCGTTGATTTGGTTTGCAGCAAAGGATTCACCCGTCATTTGTAGATTAGACACGGATGTTTATTTCCTGGCTTTAAAAGCACTCTTAGGACTGCCGAGCCCACTTGCATCGGCGACTCGACAGCGGCACTGAGATGTTTTTTGAACCAATGGCTATGTGCGAAATTAGGGATTCGAAGCCCCGGGGTGATATTGAAGCGAACCTAAAAAGGGTACACTCAAACCGCAGAGGCCCTAAAAATGCCGCGAGGTCAGCTTTTTGCGAGGAGAGGTGACAGCTCTGGCAAGCACGCTGAAGGCGGGCGCCGTCAGAGGTCTGGCAGCTTTCCTCTTGATTTGGTTTTGCCTGCCTTGGGCTGACTAACAAGGCTGTAGGCGGGACACTTCCAGTTCAATCTACGGGAATTGAGAGTGGGTGGCTCCCTTTTGGTTTCCCTCCAACCAACAACAAGACACTCAAGTGGATCATTCTAGCTGCCCCTACAAGAGGCCCCCCTCAGATGCACATGGTTGGACCCTCGGACAAGCAACCGTAGCTTCAATTTGGAAACAACACATGTTGACTCCACTGCAACGGCTTTAGGTACTTTTTGAACGAGGGCAGCGCCACTTTCCGCTAGTTGCGCAGGATTTGGATGAGAGGCCGTCCAGCATCACGCACCTCGGGCAAATGGCGCATCGCATTGTGGCGCAAGGATGGCTAACGACACCTATTCAGATTGAGTTCCAAAGGTACCACGGACAGGATGCGGGCATGTGCATATCTTGCCGGCCCCCTCTGAAAAGACGGACAGACCCATGAGAGAAATGGCTCGAGGGTAGCCCTTTGGGGTTGGGTAAAAGTGCTGCAAACACGGAGAACACTCAGCTGAGGTCAGCGTGGAGAGAAGCGCCTTGGCAAGCGTGCGGCGTGTCGTGGGGTAGGTTGGCTCGGTTGCTGAGCACGATGAGGCTAGTTTGTGGCCTCTAGTGTTGTCTTGCATGGTCTGTTACGGTCTTTTGCCGCCCTAGTACTGTTTGTTTTGGGCAGGGACACCTGCGAAGCCAAGAACATGATTGAGGCAGTCAAAGATGACAACGTTCGAAGCCGGTTTCTTTGAGGGCTATTTTCAGAATGACGCACGCATCATTGTGCATCGGCAGTGATTTGTTTGTTAGGATACGACTGATGTCGTATGTTTGCTCGTTTGTCTTCTACCCAAAATATTTCAAAATTAACAAGGCAGGCAGACCCTGCGATTTTTTTTTGCTGATTTCTCTGAGCTGCGGAATCAACCATACCGGGCATCTTCCGTTTTTTCTCCCCCAAAAGCTCGGCAGCGGAGTTCTGGGGTGGAGTCTCATGTCTGATATGTTCAGGTGCTGAAGAGCGAGATATTGGAGGCTGTGAAGCAAGAGAACGAGGCGCTGGAGAGAGACACAGAGAGAGAGAGAAAGAGAAAGAGAGAGAGAAAGAGAAAGATAAAAAGAAAAAAGAAAGAGAGAGAAAGCCGGGTATAGTGATCAGTGATTATTCTCTTGGCTGTTGTCATTGTTATCACTGTTATTGTTTGGTCGTGAGCCCTACGTATTGCAAGTGCAACAAGGGAAGCCCTCTGTATATGTGGCTAGGCATGTGATGCTTGAGGCGCTGCACCTTCATGCCCAAACCCACGCCAGTGAGATCATGGCAGCCGAGGGTGAAGTGTCAGCTGAGCAAGCGAATTCCATTGGCCCAGCTGGGTACGTGGACGTGCTTTTTGACCGAGACGCAAGAACCCCCGAGGGACATGATTGGTTCCAAGGGGTCTCACAATGGTGGAGCCCCTATGGTGTTCCCAGAAGGAAAGCCATTTTTTGAGCACCCATTCATTTATGAACCATTCCTATAGGATTCCTACTCTATCTAGCTTTTCCAGCTACCACAGACCCCCCCTGAAACCCACCGTTTTGGAGGACCGAAGGGCATCGACGTATTTTTTGGGGGGCCGAAGCCCATGTTGGGGGACCCAAGGGACCGACCTGATTTCTTGAGAGAAGCGCCGAAGGCATCGACTGTGTCGCAGGCCTTCCGGGAACGGCATCTCCAGGAGGCTTCCACTGCGGAGAGCGCCCGGGTCCTCTGATCGCCCGAGTTTCTGGGCGCTCCAAGCATGTAATAATGATATTTTTTTTTTAAAGAAAAAAAAAACACGTGGACGAAATGGGTGTGTCTTCTCCTTGTTTTCTGTGGGTCTAAAGGGGAAAGCAAAAGCAAAAGCAATCACTTTGCGTGTCAAAAGCGTATTTTGAGGCGAGCCTAAATATAGACGAACCCAAGTATGGACCCGCTTGTTCAATGTCTGCATGTTCCAAGTTTTATGGTGATCCTGTTGATGTAGGTCCTTTACTCGGATCTTCAATTCATATTTCAGGTTGCTACAGTTATTGTGAAAATTGCAGGATCTCATGTTGCTCCCCCTGCAAGGGTGCGTATCTAATGTTGATCAAGTTTGTTGTATTCTTGTAGAGGACTTGTTCGTCTTAGCCTGCCAAACCAAAACACTGGAACCTGAAAGAGGGTACTTGCTGTTGGAAAAACAAGTTCCAGAAAGTACCCTTCAGGTTCCTGTCTAATTATGGGAGGGAATGATATATGTATATACATATATACATATATACATATATATATATATGTGTACATGTGAATGAATATGTGCTTGTGCATATATGTATGTATAGGTTCACTAAACATGGGCCATACTATACCAGACCAAGAGGGCATGGGTGCCCACCGCAAAAACTGAGGTAGGCTGGGTCTTCGCTTGCCAAGGTGCAAGCAAGCGGACTCAGGCAAAGATCTCACGAGACTATTGGAGATTTGCAAGCAGAGTTGATCAACTCGATGTTAAGTGGTTCTTAACTCAGGTTCTCAGGCTGCTGACTAACCAAAGGCCAATTAAGGACAATCGACCCTTTTGGTGTCCTGCCGTAACATCCGAACTCCTCCCAAGGCTGTCCTTTGCATATGTCCCTACCGTGGATGGACGAAGTCCTGCACCAATTAAGAAACCCTGGAATTCCCCTGTAAATACCAACAAACAACGGTTTCCCATGGAGTCAAGCGGTGCGAAATGGATTTCTTTCATCCACGGTATGGAGTTTGACCATTGGATGGCAAGTGCTCCATGTAGCTACGCTCCTGCGCGGGGTGTAGTTTTGGCTTTCCCCCACGGCCCATTCACACCAAGCACCTGTTGTCCATGTGGGTGCGTCAATTTGGGGAGAACTCAATCAGTCTGTTTTTGCAGCGAAACGAGAAGGATTCCAACCATATGTGATTGTCCTTCTCAAGGGAATTCCATGCCTACAGCGTCCGCGCATCTTCTAAGAAGGCCTTGAAACAAATACCATCCATCAGGAGATCCCAGAAAAACCCCCTGCACGGGAGCGAGCGGGAAAACCCACTTCACGACTTTGGAACTGGGTCTCAAGCCAACTTTTCGGGGTTTCCATTTAGATCAACCGTTTGACTGGGATGATGTGGCCTTTACAGCTTAAAGTCGTTGTGTGTTTGGCGCTGTCAAAATCACCGTTGGGGAGATATGCTTTTCCTTGCCATTTTGGGCGTACGGACACATGGCTCAGGTCAAAAACCTGGAGCCGCGGCCTCAGATGCCGATGCGTGGGAATTGGGAATTGGGTCCACTTTTGGTTGGTTTTATGAAAGTGGGGCCAATTACTTGGTTGACTCGTTTCTTACTAAGGCCCTCGGACCTGGGTCCCGGGCTGGAGTGTTCCTATATATTATGCCCCCTTGTAGTTTTGAAATCGTGGTTCTGAAGCATCACCTGATATGGCAGACCCATTGCCTGAAGCCCCTCCAATTCATGCCCGGCAGATTGCAACTGGAACTTGCTAGCAATTGCCAGGGCATATGGTGACCATTTGTGTATACATGCATATCTTGCTTGGGAGGCATGACACACTCTGACAATTGTGGCAGCCAACTATTGGTCCACGGACTGGCGAGCTTGGAGCCGAACACTTCAGAGAGCCGCATGTTGCTGCTTCGTGTTCCGAAGGGGTTGGCAAAACTCAAACCCCGCGTTCAGGTCCCTAAAGTGCCCTGAGATTGCTTTGAGAGGAAGCAGCCCCCTTTCCTTGGTGGCTCCCAGCCGTCCGGTTCCTCACGATTTTTTAGTTGCTTTTGGCTTAGTGGTTGGGTTTCCATTTATTCCACAAAAAGCCAAACACTTTTAGCAGAGGATCAGATTTCCGGAGCTGTCCTCTTTCAGGGTGCTCCACGGGCTGCGGAAAATCTCCGCGCGTGGAGTCACTTGCTGAGGCTCACCATGGGCCATGTGTCCCGAGAGCTTAACAGGCTCTTACAGAAGGTCGGCGGCTTTGAGGCCTCTCACGGACGATCCGATCGGATTTGTTCCGATCGCGCGCGATTCTTTTTTCTGCACGTGGATAGACCAAAATCCATTTGCGCAGCGGTGCGGTGGTGAAAGTCCTAGGGTTTTTGTACATCCACACTGGAGTCTGTCCAAGGGACCCCTACAGTAATCCATTTGCGCACCGGTAATTAAGGTGGTGAAAGTCTTAGGGTTTGCATGGCCATGTGATGTGACTTGACGCGCATTGATGTGACTTACACCGACCGTATGCAGGGTTTTCTACATCCACACTGGATTCTGTCCATCCAAGGGATTGCATCTGTCCAAGGGACGCCTGGCACCCTAAATGGGCGTTTCAGCCTTAGGTGGTGGAACATTCCAGTATTCGTAGGGTTTCATACATCCCCACCGCAATTTTCTGGCCAACGGAGCCCTGAACCCCGACCCCCGGGTCCCTAGGGACCCAAGTGCCTCCAGTACCAGATGACTCCAACCTGCGTCGGGATCGGAAGGCTCCTCGCACAGAGATTCCCTGGAACTCCCAAATGCCTGGGCTGGTGTAGGAAAGTGAGGGAAACCACCATTTTTTCAAACTGCGATTGTTGACGTCGCCAACAATCTACGTTATATAGTTGTAACTGGAAGCCCCAAGGCGCTTGCCACTTTAGGTCGCCGTGGGAAGGCACCATCCGAGAAATCGAATCGGATTCCATAGCGAGCGAGGGCGAAATGGAAAAACACGAATCCCCGAAGGCGTCGGCCAATTGCAAATTGGATGCCTGGCAATTGCTGCCATGCCGGGCCTTTGTATTGCTGAGATATTCCATGTGAAGCATAGACTCATGCTGCTAGGTTGGGTTGCAAGCACCCTGATATGTTGCACGTCGCAGACCATTTTCTTAGGGTGTCCGATTGCTTCATGTTGTCTTCGAGCACCGAGTTTGGTCAAATGATCGTCCATTTGGGAATCCCCAATATGTTATTCTCTCCAGGGAAGAGTTGTGCATCTTCATAGATCATGTTGTTTGTTCGGGTGTTCCATCAGCCGTTGGCGTAGGATCATTTGCCATGCTTAAAAGGGGTACAAGCATCGTTACAAAAAGAAGAAACAAAAAGAAGTACGATGGAATTTAAGTGTTCGTACCCCTTTTAAGCATGGCAAATGATCCTAACGGCTCGAAATGATCTTCATATATGGGCTTGGCAGCAAGGGAAAGCAAGCCACTTATTCCCAGACTTAGCGCACTGGTTGGACTTTGGGTTTTCCATGGTTCTTCCGTTGAAGCAACCCCCCCTCCCCCCAGACATTGCGCGCTAAAGGCGAAGCTAACTTTTTGCAGGCTGGTTGGTTGGCCAATGGGCGATATGGCTGTGGGTCAAAACCAATGGGATCTCATTTTGGGGTAGGTGCACCACCCATGTTAGAACTATGTTAGTGGGCATTGGGATGTTCACTGGGGGTGGATTGGGTTTTGACCCATGGGCGATATTGGTCTCGCCCTATCCGTTCGCAGGTTGACTCGTCGCCAAGCCAGACAGTCTCCTTTGACGTCGCTGACACAGCTGGGCGCCTGGATAGCTCCGAGTCGAAACCCGCAGAGACTTGTTTGGCCAATTGGACTCTCGTGGCCTTTTTGGCTATTTGGGTGGGTGGGTGGGTGGGCGGGCGGGCGGGCGGGCGGGTGGGTGGGTGGGTGGGTGGGTGGGTTGGCTGGTTTTCTTTACTCCTTCAACAACAAGAGGGGTCCCTGGTGGTGAATCCAGCATGTGCGCTGAACATCCTCATGGGCAAGTTTATTTCCCTTGACTGTGCCTGGTTGCCTGCAAGGACCTATCCACAAAAAGTGCTTAACTTTTTCTGGGTCCAATGGGAAAACCGACCTGGCCTACAAGTCCCAGCAGCCCACCATGAGTTTCGCGATAATGCCTCTTCGAGCTTCCGGTTCGAAGATGTGATTCCCCATTCTCTGCACCCATCGTTCTCCTTGAACACGCTTGAACACCACCATTTGCCAGGGTTTGGTCCATTCTTTGAAGAGAATGATGCCTGAAGAGAATGGGGAGGGTACAGCTAGAGTTGTTTCATTTCGAGTCTCCTGACTGGGCTTCACATGCGGCTAGCTAACAACCTTCATGTCACACTTGATGGTTCTGGGAGGAGGCTTTCATGTTTCCATTGACCAAGCACGAAGTGCGAAGTCTGATCCACAGCTTTGCAGTTGCGGCAAGTTCGCCTGGCATCTCAGAATTTTGCACAAAAGAAGTGGTGGGAATGTGGGTATGCACTATTTGCACACACACACACTTACCTTCCACTTGCTTAAAAGCATCTTCTGCTTTTTTCCCTTGTTGGTTTAAAAGGGAGTCCATTACTACTGGAAACATGTTTCTTTTTTCCAGGGGGCAAAAAAGCAATGCTAACGCCCAAAGCTCTCAGATCATGTGCTCCACAAAGACGACCCTCGAGGGCGCTGTCATGGAGGCGGTGTGGCCGTGCTTGAGGGGGCACCAGCGGAGTCCGTTTTGGTGTAGCAGGGATGTGGTTGATCACTCGTGTTTTTGTTTTTTGCTGTGATACTTTTGGGAATCTCCCCCATGTGTAAAAAAAAAACACTTACAACTTATCCAACCACTTTTGTGATACTTTTGGGAATCTCTCCGCAAGCCGGTTGGACACCCATGGAAAGCCCCAAATCCGCTGGAAACGCATTGGACACCCCTTGGGATTTTGTGGGACCCAGTTGCATGTCCTGCAAACTCATTGGAAACCCATTGGACCAGGGTTGTGGTTGATCACAAGGGGTTTATTTTCATTGTGATACAAAAAATATCTCCCTTATGGGGGGGGTTGTCTTTGGGAAGCCCCGTGTGTTGTATCACAGAAGTGGTCATTTTCCACAGCCCTGATAGGCAGGGAATGAGAACTGGAATGACACCTAGAAACACCATCATTGTGAGTTGCTTTAAGGGAGCCCCCTTCCGGTTCATTCCCAAAACCCGGACACGCACCAGCAAGAATTCTAGCGACTCTAATTGGTGGTTTGGAGCCATGTGGTTTGGATGTGGGGTACCTTCTCCGTTTGGTTTGTAAAGATGCTGAGGTTCTGATCCAATTCCAAACCACCAATCCAAACCAGCTAAGGGTAACCTGATACTTGAGTGATTTTGTTCTCAGTTTGAGCAGCAAACCCAGGGCCCCAACTGGCCCTTTTAGTAGGTGGTTTTATATACCTGGTTGAATAGGGATTACAATAACGGATATATTGCTTTGCTCCAAACAACGTCAATGGAGCCGCTCGTTTGTGGTGCCCTGACCTGTTTTGTGATGATGAAAGCAATATAAGGGGTAAGACAATTACACACCTTCCCCTATGATCATGCCCCAACCCACCATTCTCATTATTTCGGCTCTTGTTCTAGCTGGCAACCTGAAACCCCCGAAGCTCTTTGCAGGTCAGAGATGATCAGCTCAGACCACTCAAAGATCTGAAGCCGGCGTCTCAGTGCCGTTGGTGGCGAGAGCTGAGCGAAGCGATTCGCATTGGCCATGTTGATGCTATGGATGACGAAATCCTGCAGCACTTTGAAACCATGGGAAGTCATTGTTTGTCGGTATTTGCCTCAACCTTCGTCCTCCTGAAAAAAACAAGTAGTTTCCGCCTTTGACTGGATATTCGGACAATTTCAGGGAGTTTGAGTGTCCAGCTGCAGGGGAACCATCATTCCAGGCGTGTTTTAGGTGGTGGGTTGGATGTTGGATGGATTTCGTCCACATCTTCGGTTTGGGGCTCCTCCCCATGGCACGACCTATGACCCGGGTCCCGAATCCGAATCCGAAGGGTTCTTGGAACCGGAGGTTGTCACCGAATGGAAACGCGTCCCGGGGTCTTGTTGTGCCATTTCGAGAAGAAACATCCTCAGCATGTTGGGTTCGTTGGGATCTACTTGTAGGGCGGCTCCAGATCCAGCTGATTGCTGGATCTGTGTCGGAATTAGACAAGCAACTGAATATGTCAACAGAGATCCACTTGAACAGGTCAGATTTTCACAAATCAAACAGCTGAATATTTCAACCGAGATCCGGTTTTGACCACCCCCAGAAACCTTGACACTGAGGATCAGCCCAGATATCTCCAGACTCTCGAGTGCCACTCAGGATGGCGGTGACTCGGCCCAATCGATTCAGTCGGTGGGGCGGGATGGGGTGGGGTATGTGTCTGCGTCTGTGTGTCTGTGGGCGTGTGCCTGTCTGACCCTGTGTGGGTGCGTGTGTTGCATGTTCGTGTAGTGAGTATGTATGAGGTGATGTGTATTTGCCCCTCCGCGGTTGTGCAAATGTGTCAGTTGTGGATGGTATGATGGCGTGCTTGCCAGTTATGTTCGGTTGTTATGGTTTTTGTGTGATGTGGTGTGTTCCTATGGCAGGTGGCTCACCCTCTATACTTCCGAGAATGCAAACCTGCGGGTTCCTCTAGGGTTGACCCCCCCGACTTCTAAGGCTGGATGACGGCATTTTAGACTTCTAACAACGGGGGATTTGCCCCGGCTCAATATTTATGCACACGTGTGTTGTTGTTTGTTGGGTTCCTTTGTGGTTTGATCATGTCTTGATGACACTCGATGCCCAATACCTCGATTGACTCGATTCACGTGGGGCTCAATGACTTATACCACCTCCCTTCGCTTAAGAGGGGGCGGCTCAGAACCAATGACTTGGCCACCTTTCAGTGGGGCCGGGGTGCGTCAGGTTCGGTGTAAAATCGCTGGCTTGGCCCGTTTTGGCGCATCCGAAGTTTCCGAGGAGCGGAAAGTGCACGAACCTGCCCTCCCCACGAAGAGCCAGGTGCGGGGGGGCAGAGAGTCCGGGTCTTAAAGATGGGTTCCCCAAAAGGATAGATTCATGGTTGGCCTTGCAGATAGGTTAACTTGGATAGGTTGAAAGGCCCCCTTTTTGGGGGAATAAGGATAGCGTCAGTAAAAGACACACCCTGTTTGGAAGTCAGACAAATATAGACCCAGGATGTTTCAACTGATTCGGTGGATGTTTGGGGAGTGTCCCTTAAAGAATTTCTACAAAATCCACCAAGGAGTTCAGAATTTTGAATTCGCCCAGGCCAGTTCCCTGGTTTTAGAACACACTCAATGGATGGACCCCCAACAACCTCCGAAGGAGTTCTTGACTTTAAAGCCACCCAAAACAGGCACCCCGCGAAAAGCATCAAGCAACTTTCACTTGCTGGAGCCATAGGCAGGGAATGAGAAATGGACTGATTCCGATTTAAACCATCCAAGTGGTGGTTTCCGTTATGCGGGAATCCCCAAAACCGGTTCATGTAACTACATGGAATGAGGGAATGACCCCTTATGATTCCTTTATTCAGGAATCCCCAAAACCGGTTCAATCAACCACATTCAACCATCCAACTGGTTTCCCTTATTCGGGGACCCTGGGTGCGTTAATCCACATTCCCTACCGATTTCCCACTCTCTTCCCAGGGGTCCAGTTCATCTCTCAGCCCTCCACCGCGGACACGGGCGCAGTGACGCCGCCTTCGCCTCTCGCTTGAATAAACGGCTACCGTGTGTTGTGGCATGCGTGCTTTGTATATATCTACCATACATATATATATATATATATAGACACATGTACATATAGATATATATGCATATGACATATATAATATGTTATGTGTATACATATATATATATATATATATGCTAGCCCATGATCCACTTTTCTCTCAACTCATCTTCCATTTTCAGCAAATCCACTCATGTGAGAATATGTATGTATTTTTCTGTATGCATATATAGTATATGTCAGTTGATGTTGATGTGTTGTGGGTTCTGTGTGTTTGAGCTTCTGGTTCCGATGTCTCAAGCTACACACTGCAGCACACTGATTCGGAAGCTGCATCAGGGTCTCCACGAAAGTTTGGATTTTGTTCCCAAATGTCAGCTCACAGTGGTGCGAACTCGACCAGTCTCCACCACCAGTCACTTGTTCTCAAGTTTCTATACGCTGGTCAGTACAGATCGAGTAGATGTCAAGTTGCAGGGCCCATCATGCTTGTCCTTTCAAAAAAGCCGGGGAGGGGGAATGGCTCCGAATGTTTGATGTTCAGAGGAGGCTTTGTCCAGTCCCTCTGAACATTCAGCAAGGGCCCCTTGCCACTGCCCAAGTACCCCCAGACCTTTTATCGCGACCGTTGGGTCCGGGAAGGTAATTACCACGCAGCTATGTGCCTTTAGCTTCCGTTGCGTCAAGCTGAAATTTTACGCGACCCCCGTTCACCAAGTGCAGCGCGCTTCCAACTTTGGATCAGCCGAGGCAGCCTTTGCAGCAGCCCGCATATGTGCTGAAGGACTCGAGAGCTGGTGGAGATGGATCGACCGCACCGAATCGGAGGTGTTCTCTGAGGTTGATTGGTGTTTTTGTTATGGTTGTTGAGGAGATTGAAGTGGACCAACAAAAAGGTGTAAACCTAGAAAGTTGAATCCAAGGGGCAAAATTCAATGAATTGGTCCTGCTTGGTGGGAGATCTTCAGGCATATTCGGAGACATGTCAGTCAGACCTAGAACCAAAGATCCTTGGCTTGGTGGCAAGCCTCAATGTTTCTGCTGAAAATTCAAATTGTCCTAGCCTTCCCATAAAGCCTTGTCTCGGAATCTCGGATATTGAATCTTGCGTCCAGGGCACAGAGACTCTCCAGACTACAGATTGCTTGAGAACAGACACATCACAAGCTATGCTTAGCACAGAGGCTCCCAGCCCTCCTGTATGACTCCTTGAAGGGAAATCAAAAATAAGGCTATGGGGAGACCGGCCTAGACAAACGCGCGTAGCACCTGGCATGACTTTGGCTTGAGAGCTCACAGCCCCATGCCACTTATGAGGCCCTTCTCAGTTCTTCAACTCTTCCAGTAAACAGTTTCCCATACTCCAGGCCTGGAGTACGATCCCAACAAACATCGAGCCCCAGGGCCCAAACAGGAATAGCTAGGTGTTATACGGAGGGGCTAAATAGAGATGTGAAGTTTGCTCCACAACCCGTCCGTTGAAGCATGTCACCAAGCCATCATTTGACGAAGGGGGCAATCCCTGGTGACCTATAGCTTGTTCAGAACAGAGCTTCCCATATTTCCCCGTCGTTTGCACATCACCAGTTTGGCGCCATTGAGTGAGTCTCCTTTGGTGTGGTCACGTTTCATGGGGAAATGTGGCCATGGGTCAAAATCCCGTGTCCCCAGTGAACATCCCAATCCCCACTAAAATTGGTTCTAAAAGTGGGTGGTGACTTCACCTACCCCAAAATGGGATCCCATTGGTTTTGACCCACAGCTGTGTAGGGAACACCCCCCAACCAAACCAAACGCATCACGAGCCGCGCGCGCGCGTCTCCAGGGCACGACGCCGCCCCGGTACCCGGTGCCAGTTTGGCAGACGCCCCGCGGATGCAGCGGGAGGTACCGAGGTAATCCATGGAGCCGGAAGCTTCCCGGTCATAAGCGTCCTTTTTAGGTTGTTTAAAACTAGATGGCACTGGTTTAGATGGGTGTTGTTCCATTTGGCTGTGGCTCAAAAAACCGCAATTCCAAGATGGAACCCTGGTAAGTGGAAACATGGACCAAAATCTGCGGTTTGCCCCTCCTGTTTAATTTTGAGCCACACCCATTTACCAGGGCCATCTCTTTTTCCAAAAGGCCACCTCTGTTTCGGGTCGTTTCTAGCTGGGTGGTTGCAACCTATCGGCACCGAACTCCTTTTCCAGCAACCCAACCTGGCAAAGCATGGGGGGACACCTGGCAAAATATGGTGGACACTTGGCAAAAAAGTCATGGGGAAAACCTGGCAAAACATGGGGAAATCTGGGGAAAGGGCACCAAACTCCTTGTCCAGCAACCCAACGTCACCTATTTTCCGGACCCTTTGAAAGTTGCTGGTTTAGGTTGGTCAGACGTCTCAACCAGAATGTGGGACCGACTGGTTGGGTCCAGAAGTCTCGGCCAGTTGCCTGTCCTTCATGGTACTGTCTGGGGTGGGAATGCTGAGTCCAACCCTGAGCTGTACATTTGGCTGTGAGGCCTTCCCCAGTTCAACACCAGCTTCAGTCGCAGCAGCCGCAGCCGCAGCAGCCTCAGCCGCAGCAGCCTCAGCCGCAGCCACAGCAGCTGCAGCCGCAGTCAAAGGCGCTGCAACCGCAAGCCCAACAGTCGCTGCAGCCGCAATGGTGCCTCGCCTGAATTTCTCGTAGTTTCTGGTTCAGTTGGGAGGGACACGGCGAAGCTCACTATCCCACAAATGATTTTGACCATGGCTCAGGTGGGTGGTTATCAAACCCGGTGTTTGCACTATCACTAGTAGATAACCGCGGGAAACCCTCACACCTGGAGGTAACACGCCCAAGGGTTTACCTAATATAGTGGTTTGCCTGGATGTACCGAGCAGGACTAATCAATTTGAAGCAAGCAGGCTGCTGACTTAGTGGCTCTGGTTCATTTGCGTTCCAGCTGCTTTTTCGCAGCCAAAGGTCTGTCCGAAAACAGCAGCATCACGGGCTTCTGAGTCACGATCAATTCCCTCCAACACGTGGGGTCTTTACACCGTGTTTAGGCATGTATGGTCTTTGAATGGAGCGCTCACAACCCAACAGGAGGCTTCCATATGTTCACTACATTCCCTTGTGTATGTTCATAGAATATGAATGCAGTTCATCATATTACATATATATACACACCTGGACAAGTAGATGAACAAACTAACCAGGTATGTATATAGATCAATATATGATAATCTATATACACATGCATGTCAGTACGTTTGCTGTGTTCAACGCAAGGCGCCGAAGCTTGCCGGTGCAGAACCGACCAGGCGGGCAATAGATTAAGCAGTGATCCAAATCTCTGGCGAGGACTACATTTGGGGCTGGCTTGCCCTTCACCCGTCATGTAGAGGGTACATTTCAGGATGTCGTGGTTTAAAATGACCCAGTCAGTAGTGACTGGAAGGTCATGATTTTACCTAGAAGGCCTCAGGGCTAAATGAGCAGACTATTCTGTGAGTTAGCGCTCTGTAGCATTTGATATTTGTGTCTTTCACTAACATGACGATTGTTAACGACAAATAGGTCTCAGGAGAAGTGTTTAAGTTTAATGTCGATTAATATAATATTGACTTGCAATGGTGCCATGGAAGTCCTTTCGCCTCAGAATAGCTTTGCTCTACCCATGGTCCCACTGGACAACATCAACACAACACTCCTTCTGATTTGCTGTACGTGCTTTTGCTTTTTGTTGGACATGAAATGGGCAAACCGCAACGTGCAGCTGCCACTTGACCTTGGGCCACAGCAGTCATTGATTGAAAATCTGGCTCTTCAGGAGCCTCTCGACTGTAGAATGAGTTTAGTGCTGCGCACGCACCAGAGAAGTCAAGACTACTCTGCAATTGAAAAAAGGAACCCCCCAAGAAAGGTCCCCCGAAGAGGAGCCCCCGAAAAGAGATTCCTGTAATGATTTTTCGAGCTACATGTGAATGTATATATATATATACCTAGCAAGCACGGGCCTGCAAAAGTGAATCTCGTCGGGAAAACATCACGACCAATGCCCCAGGCCCAAGGTGAGTTGTTTTTTTAGTGTTTTTTGTTGTTGTTTTTGTTCGGGATCTGCGAACAGTTTACGTTCCTTCAGCTTGAGCGTAAATATGGATGTGGCTGCCAACGAACCTCCGCAACCCGCAATTTCTCCTTGGTTTCAACAAGAGAAAGCCCGCAGGCACCGGAAGTGGGCCAAATACCCACTAAATCCCAAGGCTCTCTCAGACTCTGGGCTGCTAAAGTCTACCAAGAGGCCACCAAAGGCTACGAAAAGGCTACCAACAGAGGCTACCAAGGGCTAGCAAGGGATGCCAAAGGCTACCAAAAGGCTACCAAAGTTCTCAGTCCTTGCCTTGGCCCAAATACTCCTATGCAATTCAGATAGTGTATATATATATATAATAGTTCAGTCAAAGGCAGTATACATATATATATATATGTATATGTTATACATGTATGTATATATATCTGGCCCCAAACATGGGTTGTTGCCTTCTGGTCTGCTTCCAAACAATCCCCAAAGAAACGGGTACCCTCAAACAGCGGCCTCTATATCAGGGCTCCTCAAAAGATCTCCATGTTGCAACCATTTGAAGCATGGCTTTTTCCGCCAAAACAAAGGGACACCCCCATTTACAAGTTGCAATGCTCAGGTGTACAATGTAAGGATCCCTGTATGTGTATATACTCACAATAAGCCCAGTGCCTTTCAGTTTTCACAGCGACTGGCAGAGAGTCAGCGAGTCAGGCGCCACCTCGCCCTCGCCAGCGGTGCTGCGGATGCGGCAGGAGACCTCGCAGGCGAGTCCGGCGAGGGGAGGAGTGTATATGTGTCAAAATCTCAGAAGTTCCACGGGTACAGAGGAAATGATGGGTTTTCCATATGGTTTCCCTGCAAAAAAAACCTGAAAACGCTGCCCGCAACAAAAGGTATCAAAGTGGGTGGGTGTTTTTGTCGAGGGTGCTTTTGGGGAAGCCAAAAGAAAACAACTCCATTGTTGGCGTACCCGTATTATGACACATACTCAAGTGGGTATCAGGCAATGATCCATTCCAAGAAATTCCCCCCAACCTCACGGGTTTGGTTTCCCTTTCACGAGCCGATGTTCAATGGTTGTGCCAGGCAGTTCGGAGAAGCTTTTTGGGAAGCCCTTTTTGGATGGTTTTTCGGAGAAGCCACAAGGAAAAGAGCATGGGTGATTTGGGGAGGGGCCGTAAAAAGACCGGTTGCAGCCATCGTAGGTCTAACTTCAGCGATTCCATCTGGTAGCGTCAGTGGATTGGATTTTGCAGCCAGGGCTCAGTTGTCCAACATGAGCCTCACATGTTGCTTTGTGCCAAAGACGTGAGTTTCTATCGCCTATGTTCCACATGTTGTTTGCTTTTTGAATTGTTTTAATGATCAATGAGGAAGCTGTATGAGCTCCCCATGGCTAAGCCGCACTTGAGTGCGTGAGCTTCCTCGGAGCGGCCCACCAATGAGCCAGCAAGTTAATTGGCTTCAAAGCGCATAATTTCCTGTAAAACGAGACGGTGACCTGAAACTCTTATCACTCCAATATTGATAGCCAGAATCAGGAATTCTATACACTATCCTTTTCTCCGACAAAGTTGTATTTTCGACTGTGGCACTTGAGTTTGCCCTTTCGCTCAGTGCGCCTTTAAATTCCACAGATTGTGCCCTCGCTCGTGTTGAATAGAAGAGTCCAACATGTTGCAGGTATTGGGGTTGGCATTTTGTTGTTGAAATGGCACGCGAGACATGGTTTTTTCTCTAGTTGAGTTAAGCTTGTGTGTGTGTGTGTGTGAGCGTGTCGTTTTCCGGTGAAGATACACCAAGATGGTCTTGCGTTCACTCTGCCTGCAGCCAGAGATACAGAGAGGGCGCTCGACCCGGAAGACTTGACACAATGAGGTTTTGGTCTCCTAGGAGATCCTCTATTTTCCCTAGCTCCCACTAACATGCCACGTGACTGGCACTCCTTTCAACATGAACCTGATCTACCAGGAGGGCTATGTTTGCGGAAAGGTTCCTCCCCGGTCAGCCCTAGGCTGCACAGCAGGACCGCATTGTCCGGCCTGCAAATGTGAAGCCTCCAGCGCAGGCGCGGGCATGGTGGCGGGGGCTTGGGGATGTTTCAAGGGACAACAAGAGGACACCAAAGCTTTTTTGGGGAGTTTAGTTGGCTCAAAATGATTGAGACTCCACGGCTGACTGTTTGACCTGCTTGGGTGAGGGATGCGGATGCTTATTAGCCTGTCGCCCTTGGACGTCGTTTGATCAGCGTGGCCAATGAAACACGCAGCGGACCTCGGTGATGGCGCCCGGGTTGCAAAGGATTGTTCGCAGTGGTGGAGCCCCGGAACAACCGGAGCTCTTCACTGCACCACCTGGGCCCCAGCCCAAACCCTCATTCGAGCTGGTCGAAGGTCCTGATATTCAAAGGGCTGGTAATTAGGGATAAGTAAATCGGACACGGCCAGACGTCATCCCAACCCCCTGGACAGTTCTCCGATGTTACAAAGCTCCCATTTGCCTCCTGGGTGTGTTTATGTATATATATATATACACATACACATACATATTCGCCTGTTTGACTTTTCGCCTGGAAGGGGCAATGGTTGAGGGAGAATGTATTCAGTTGATGTTCAGACACACGCCAACGGGCGCCCTTCAACAAATAGCCTTTCTGTGGACGGGCGCCAGGTCTGGTTGTACCCTAAAAATAGCTGGAGGGGTGTAATGTGGACGGGCGCCAGGTCTGGTTGTACCCTAAAAATAGCCGGAGGGGTGTAATGTCAAAGCTTATAATTGGTTACCTGTTTGGGGGGTCAACATATCCACGCGTTGGGCCAATTCAACCTCAGCTTCTCTAGAGATATTGAAATATTTAAAAGGGTTGGTAGTTGTCCGTTGCGGTTTCCATCGGTTTCTCGTTACAAACTTGTTTGGCATGCATACATGTCAGACACCATAGTCTCTTTGGGCCCCGTAAATGGAGCCAAAGACCAGGGGTTCTGGGCATAATGTTGACCCAGGATCAATAAACCCGTCCCATTATCGGGGTGGTGTTCCCTCCGAAAGTGGTCTGAATCCCCACCCCCCAATCAAATCTGGGTTGATTAATCCGGGGTGGACGAAATCCTGCACCACTTTGAAACCATGGGAAGCCATGGGTGCGTTGGATGGATTTCGTCCATCCACAGTATGTGACTTTTGGGCCCCCAGAAAGCTCATGCTTGAAACAAAATGGATGCATACCAAAAGTTCTGGGCATGGGAAGGTATCCCGCTCGACCATCGCTGCCCCGCGCTGGGCGCTGGACCCCAGACAGGCAGAGAGTCGAGCCGAACATTTGAAGGAGACACCACTCATAGTCAAAGGGGACCCCCCAAGACAGGTCAGTCCCTTATTTGACTTTGGTGCATGTTGCCAAAGGATGTAATAGGACTTAAACTTTTTGCCAACTGATGGGTTTTTTGCGTATTAAACCGCTAGAAGTTAAACTTTTAGCAGGGGAGCAAAAAGCAACCGAGTGGAAGCTTCGATGTTTAAACGTTTGTTTTCAATTCGGGACTCAAATTCAGGAGGTGCTGGTCGATCTTTGGGTTAGACCTGAACCTCAAGACAACTTTGGTTGGCTATGGCCTTGGTCAGTTGGCTCCAACCCTCAGTCTGGACCAGGGACAGTCTGACTTTCGGGACTCCCGGCTGTCAAGCTGACCTTTGTAATAGAGTTTTTTATGTCGGGCCGGAGGTTGCGAGCCTTGATACCTTTATGCTAAGTGCACAGCCCAACTTGCTGGGTCCTCGATTGGGTGTTGAAACCACTTGAGTAGGTAATGGTAAGAGGACCAAGCCCGGCGCCAGTTGTAGCCACGGTTCTATCCTACGTTCGAGCATTCAGGGAACGAGGAAATCATCGGACCAGACCCTTCTCCGTTCCTTGTTGCGAGCCCAAGTTGTGGCTTTTTTTTGCGGGCCCATGTTAGAACTCCGGGTTTCGGGTGGGTTTTTCGGAGAAAAAACGGGAAAGCCCCACCCAAGGACCCGAGGCCAAGGTGGCACCCATCCGCAAAAGGGGCGGCTCGGGGATTTTCCGAGGCCGAGGTGTCGGAGAGCTCCGTGAACCGAGCCACCATCGCCATGCCCTTGCCGCGCCAGGCGAATTTTTTTGAGGCGGCAAGGCCATGTTTTTTTTCGTCCTCCTAGGGCTGGTTTTTTGTTACTAGGGCTGGGTTGGCTGGGTTGGTTGCTTGGTTGCATTGTCCTCCATTTGCCTAAGAACATTTGTCATTTTCCCCCTGTTGGTTTTAAAGGGAATCCAAATGGAAGTTTTTGACGCGGCAAGCCATTCGCGGCGTGGCTTGGTTTCTTCGTTGCCGTCATTGAGACTCCAGGGGTCCGGCGTTGTTTTTTTTCCTCCTAGGTCCTAGGGCTGGTTTTTATTACAAGGGCTGGGTTGGCTGGCTGCTTGGTTGGCTGCTTGGTTGGCTGCTTGGTTGGTTGGTTGGTTGGTTGGTTGGTTGATTGGTTGGTTGGTTGGTTGGTTGATTGGTTGGTTGGTTGGTTGGTTGGTTTTCTGTTTGGCCGAATTCGAGTCTCCTTCTGACACTAATTAAACATGGGGTTGCTCAACAGAAAGAGGGGACTCACTAAACGGTCACGGAGACTCCAAGCAGCTGGAGGCGTGATGGATTTATAGGTCCACTTTAGAGGGGAACGATCGCCTTTGTGGTAGCACACAGAGACACACACACACACTCATACATATACATATGTATATATATATATACATATACACATCTCCGGGAAGCAGCTGTATCTCTGGTGGCAAGGGGCAGTGTTGGACGCTGTGGGGGAGGACAACCATCACAAAACCAGGGCGCCCACGCAAATTCTCCATATCCTTTAGTGAAACGAGCAGTTTTGTCCAGAGCTCATAGACAGATACAGTCAGGGAGCTTGCCATGCCAGGCAAATCATTTTTGGCCCACGCCGAGGCCTTCACAGATGCCAGCCATACCCTTGGACTCAGACCATAAGTTGTTGTTTTTGAGTTTAGAGGGATCTATGACATGTCGCAGCAGAAGTTCAACCTTTAAGGGATCGATGATCCGCCAATGCAAAAACCCTTATTTCCTTTTTGGATTCGATATGTCTCCCTAATACATATGTGTGTGGCATGTTCCACTGGTTTCTGGCGCCCCCTTTTGGAGAGATTCAATCATCCATCCCATCCTGAAGGAGGTTCCATTTCCATCTATTTCCTACTGATCCAACTAAGCTCAGTCTTTGGTCTTCTGGGGGGTTCCTTCGTCCACTGCCAGGGCTACACCGGCAATGCCAAGCCTGAGGAGGGACATGCCGCGTGTGAAAATCCGGGTGCCATTTGGGAGTTTCCCAGCGTGCTGGACCGCCTTGGATGGTTTCGCAGGGAATCAAAAGGAAGCCAACCGTTTTAGGGAAACGTATTTTGAGAAACACCCACACAGCTGCCTTTTCTATGGGTTTCGAGCTCACCGATTCAGGGATAGAACAAGCCATGGTGGAGGTGCTTGACCAGATCAAACTCTTTTTCGGGCTTTTTCGGTTACTTCCATCTTTTTGCTGAGGGGTTCCTTTTAAAATTAGGTACCAGGTACACAAAAGAGGGTGCCTTGTTTCTCTGCCACGGGGGGGGCAGGGCACATCTTAAACATATTGGGCCAACCTTGGCAAGCCTTGGATTGGTTTGGCGGGAGTTGCAGCGACCAACCGTCCCATGTTTGAAAGGCTGTACCTGGCTTTGTAGGGTTTATGGCAAGGCCTTTCTTACGTTTTGGAATAGCCATCTTCGTAGGACTCATCCGTCTTAGTAGAACCAACAATTGAAAGGTCTATCGAATCCTTTATAACCATCTTAGAACTGATAGTCAATCGGTTGTGGGCGCTGCTCAAAAATCCACAGCGCCATGATTCTTGCGAAGCTTGGTGCATTCAAGCACCAAAGCTCACTTTGGCGAAAGACGGTTCCAAAGAAGCACCGTAGAGGCAGAGCCATCTTCTTTCTGAGAAGCAAAGTACGGCTAGGTTTGAGCCAACGAGGATCAAACCACCAGCATCTGGCACAGGGGAAAAAACTGGCAGCTTCTTTTCTAAAGCGCCTGGATGATGGCGACTAAATCCCGGTATCCCTTAGTGGTGGTTAGGGGGTTTCAGGAAATGCTCTTACATGACGAACATTTTGACAAATTTGGCTATCTTGCTTGAGGCACAGTTGTCATCTCACGGTCTAAGTTTGATTCTTTTGTTTGGCAGAAACTGAAGAGTTATTCCATCCTTGCCGTTTTGTTTTATTCCTGCTGTATCCCAGGGTATGTAGAACCACACGAATCCCAAAAAGAGATGGCCCGCTAACCGTGTGTGTTGTGATTCCAGGCTCAAATGTAGCCCAGTTGGAAACGGTGCCAATCAATCATAAAGGGCTGCCTTCTTACCAGGGCAACTGGGTCGACATTGATCTGTTGTCTGTTTCCCTTTACCAGGGGACTCCTCCAGTAGATTTGAAAATACCTTTGCAGTGTTGCTTTTGAAGGGAGTTCTGTGTCTTAGTGTCAAACAAGGGGTGAACGGATATGGTTTCACCTCCTTGGATATGGATGGACAAGCCTGCAACCAACAAATGGATGCCATGTCGTCTGAGGCTGCCTTGGTTGCCCTTCTGCCCCTGGCACAAATCCCTGACGCCCAGACCCCATGCTCTCTCCCTGAGTTCCTGGACTTCATACTTGGGCCCATCTCAGTGGCAAACAATAAGTGGGTGACTTCTCTTGCTGCTGCTCAGGGAATGAGAAGCGGAATGACCCCTTCTTGAACCATGACTTGAGGTCTCCCCGTTCCTTTAAGGGCACCGATTCCTGGGTTCCTTCCCTACCGATTTCGCAGCAAGTTTTCGTCCCAACGCCTTCGCTGTCCCCGAAGCCAACCCCCTCGCGCCGACCCCGGCCTCGCAGCCTCGCAGCCTCGCAGGCGCCGCGCTTGATCCCCAGCACCATCCGGACCAAGGCCTTGTCCCCTTCCCAGGCCGGACGGAAGTTCTCAGGCACCGCCAGGGGTACCGGCAGTTTCTAGGGGTACCGTGCATTTCCATTCTGAACCCAGGGATCCCGTCTTTTCAGGAAACCATCCCAAAAACCCAGGGGAAACAGATGGAAACAGATCCGGTTTTTGAAAAGAGCGATGGTTGAAAAGAATGGGGAATCGACCCCTAGACAGTTGCCCAGTGGGTTGCTCCCTTTTTTGCAGTCCTTTTTGGGAGAGGGGTTCCGATTCCTTGAAAGTCAACCAACCCAAAAAGGATGCCGATTCTTTTTTGCTCATGGCCACTGGGCATCCGAGGGTTCAGTTGCCATTGGATTTGCTGTGACACTTGGGATGGGCAGTCGAGTTCATATAACAAAGGTTGAGTTCATAGAACCACCATTAACCGCCCATTTACCTCAGTTGCATCATCCAGATTGGGTCCTCGCCATTCAAAGAAGGAATCGCGCATGGGGTCACATCAACCTACCATTTGCACGTCACTCACCGCCAGTATCAGTATCCAGCCTATGCCCTGGTATGTTCAGCATGGTCTGCCAGCCTTCCCCAATGCCATTGTCATTCCCAACATTTCGGATTATTGTACAGTAGAACATCGAGGGAAACCATGATGTGAAACCAAGGGTTGAGAAGCTCTGGTTGCCCACCATTGAGGCAACTGGAAGCAATTGGATGGCTTACCCCTGGAGAAAGACGGCAACTTCTCATCAGCGGAGACCCTTTGACCACCTTCCACTGTAAGATGCCCTAACTCCCACTGAGACTCGAGACTCTAACATGAAGTGCTTGTCTGGGAAGCCAAGGAGTCGGTCGGGAAGGATTGGATCATGCACTGCAACAAGCTCTCACATCCAGGCCCTCTCGACCATTGGGACGAGAGTAACTCTGCTCACTTCCATTTGCTTCAGCCCCCTGGAAAAAATCCAGTAGTCATAGATTCCCTTTACAACCAACAGGGGGGGGGCCAAAAAAGCACATGATTTAAGCAAATGGAGGGCTCCCATGAGTGAACTCACAGCACAGGGGCCTCATGAGAAGGCCCGGGTGAAAGACGGAAATCACTTGACACCCTTCAGCTTTCTACACGACACTTTCGCAGCTGCGAAATCTGCTCCCCTGCTATCAGTTTTAACTTTTAGTGGTTCAATTCAGAAAACCCATTGGTTGGCAAACAGTTCAAGCTTTAACATCCCTTGGCAAAATTTGCACCTCTGCTATGTTGGGTTCAACCTACAAAAGGTAGCCTTTCTATCGAGATGCGCTCACAGTTCGCCTTCCAGCCTTGGGTTTCTGGACTCCAGATGACCCAAAGGTTCAAACCACTTCAGCAGGTTTTATGAGCCGGGGACGAATTAAACCCCTACCCCAGCAAAAAAGCCATTGTTCTCAAACTTTACAACCTAAGTTGTTTTTCAGCATCCAAGAACATCACAAGGTGCAGTTTGTTTATGCCGAACTCGTTCACAGTTCATGGTTGTTGTTGGGAAACATTTTGCACTTTTGCTTATTGTGGTTTAGCGGGAAATTCCCACTTAGCTGCTAAAAGTAAAAAACAAATGCCCCCCTTCCAACGTCAACCAAGAGTTTGCGCCAGGTGCAAGCTGTGGGCAGAAGATGAGCTGAGAATGGCGAATGCGGTAGTCGGGTTTCGGTGCTTTCCTGGAAGCTTCTCAAGTTTCCAACCGGGGTTCGACCTGCTTCTCTCCCTGCCCCAAGCGTATGGGTGTGGATTTAATAGGGAGCCCTCTTGTGGACATCATTTGGGTGGGGATGCATGTCCAGCGACCCCTTGCGCGGTGGTTGCCGGTAAACTTCATTGCCATATGTGCACTTGAATCTGGGGTCACCAACCTTTTCTAGGGTTCATGTTCGGGGTATATGAGGGTATATATTTGGGGCGCATACCCCAAGAAACACGTGGTCACTTACGTCAAATGGAGTACGGCAACTATTGTTGCTTGTGCCTGAACAGCACAGCTTTTAGGTTTAGCCGCAAGATCCTGCTTTGCAGGGTGCTTAGTCATAGATCGAAACTTGCGGGTTTCCAGGGACAGGTTGAACAAAAACAATGGCTTTGGTTTCGCCGGGTGACACTCAAAGAGCAAAGTCTTCTGATATTTCGCATGAGTTTTGGTTTTGGTTTGCCAGGCAAAGCACCATGCACCGTGTTGTGCCCGGAATTTGCAATGCCGATAATTCGATGAGTCCCGGCAGCTGAGGCTGCGCAACGCCACCCTCGAGCATTGTTTGGGAACATCCCTGGAAAGCGGCCGCGCAGAGACAGTTGCCTGAAGTTAATCATTGGAGTAAGTTTTCCACGGATAGGTGCCTCCACCTGCAGGTTTAGGTTTAGGTTTACAGTCCTTGGTGCTTCTTACAGACTTTTACCGGATACCGTAACTCTATGGCGATGCGAACTGGATATCTTGATTGCGTCCGATTGGACCTAGGGCATTCCCTTGGCTTACGCCCACCGTGCCGAAGGACCCGCCACCGCTCCACGGCGGGAACATTGCGCTCGCGCGAGTCGAATCGAGCAGCCGTTGTCCACCTCAGGGATCAATTGTGCTACAAGCATTCTTGGTAGGCTGTTTGTTTTGGCGAGAACGTGCGGGCACCAACAAATGCAGTTGGGGAAACAGATGTTGTGCGTTCTCATTCAGTTGGAGCTTTTCACCACTTGTTTTTGTTGTGTGTGAGTGGCCACGGTTGTGCGTCTTGCTTTCGTTGTCAAACGTTCTCTCCGTTTTAGGGTCTATCCATTCGGGGATTGGAGTCGGACTGCCATGATTCATATAGCCCTCAGGTGGTTTGGAGCCCGGTGGTTTGGGGATTCAGAGTAACACGAGGCTTCCACTTAGCTGAAAACACCGGGGCTACCGTGGGCTTTGTCAACTCCATCTGATCTCTTTTTCGCATTCTGGACATCGACTCCATGTTCACAAAGTCATCGTCTCCAACGCCCCTTCGAAATGCCGAAACGCCCAAGCCCTAGTAAGTCTGCTGCATTCAGCCTTTGGCTAAGACGAGCGAGGCGCTGGTCCTTTTGCTTCAAAGGATCCGAGCAACTGGTGGTTCGGAGCCCGGTGGTTTGGTGTAGGGAGGGTTGAGGGACCCTTAAGGCCCTGAATATGGGTGTGGGTCAAAATGAAACCAGGGGACCTGGTTTAGTGGGTTCCATTTACCAGGGCAAGCCATTTTGGGTACCCATTTTTGACCCACAGCCATGACATGAAGGCCCTTGGTTTTCCACTGCAAAGGGTCCCTCAGGGCCATTCCTCGCCAAGGTGAGGCAGAGAAGGCGCGGCGGGGCAGCCAGCGACTGGCGCCAGCGAATGGCTGGGCTCATGGTGTGTATGTTGTTTTTTTGCTCCCCGGTGAAGGAACAAAAGGAGTTGTTGATTTCTCGCGTTGCTTTTGCCACCTAAACTCGCTGAAACGAACCGCCATGTTTGGTTTGGAGGGGGGGAACCGTTCAGGTGAATCATGTAAGGACCCCTGAAGGACACTTGTCTTGGTCCATAGAGATGGATGATGGATGTCAAGCCAGGCGTTGAACAGGGAAGGACATCAATCCTGGGATGCTTCAACCATCAATGGGCTTTCAATTCAGGTTGCACATCCCAACACAAAGCGTGTATTGATTGTGGGATGGATTTGGGTGGGCCGCGCCCCCACGACTGCCCTGGATTTTATTCTAGCTGGCTTGGGTGAAAGTAAGTCGTTTTTCATGACACTCCCAGCATGAGAATCCTTCAGTTCGGTTGGTGATGCATACTTAGTGGTGCGGCGAATCTGTCTCGTTTAAGTTTTTGTGGTCACCACTGAACTCGTATGCCACGCAAGTCAGTTTTGGGCCAGGTGCAACCCGCACCTTGCTAGTTTCACATTCGTTTCCGTTGAACCGTAGTTCAGTCAGTGCCACCGTTTTTCTTCCCTTTTTTTTGATGTACTCCCAAGGAACACCGGTCAAAGCAATGATTCCATTTGTTGTCATGGACCCACTACATGTGTACTTTATCCCTATGCTCTTTTGGAAAGTCGCCGTATGACAGATTCAGATTTGTCCAACGGGGTTTGTTAGTGCTCACGGAGCCATTCCCCAATCTGACGATGACACACATGGCTATGGGTCAAAGTTAACCCATCAGGGGACCGCAGGTTTTGGTCCATGTGTCCATTTACCAGGGTTCCCTGGGTACCTATTATTGACCCACACCCACATGTTCTTTGTGTTGTCCATTGTAACCTTGGACAAAGTTGCTGGGGCATTTCTTTGGCCCCTCAAAAACTTGAAAAACCCCATGCATCACCCACTTGGATTCGGAACTAGGCAGAATCTTCCAAATGCTTCATACGAAATGCGGATCCATGGATCTTGGCGCGGGAGGTCCCACAAGCTTGATTGATTCCCTATAGTCCAGTTGGTGAATCGTAATTCGCCTAGACGGATGGGCACTGGCACATGAGATTTCAAGACAGGGCATCCTTTCAGGGGTAACATATTGGTGCTTGTTTTTGGGGGGATCCCCAAAAGTGGTGGTTTTCAACTGGTTTCCCCTTAAAACCACCAACAAGGGGTACCCTCAAAAAACGACACCCCCATGTGGACAGGCAACCATTGTAAGGGGCCCGTAGTATTGTTGTTTGCTCGTGTGAGCTTGTCGTCAAGTAGGGAACCCCTTGTTGCCTGTTGTTGAATTCAAAAGGAAGCCATCCCGATGGGGTCTCTTTGGAGAAAGACCCGTATATCAGCATGCACACACCCGGGCATGTATTCTGTGAGGTTCTTGTTTTACATGGATTCATGGCGCATTCACCACGGCGCAGGAGGAAACTTTGGGCGGGAAGTTCTGCAATGTGATGGACGACAGTGTCTTCCAACAGCCAGTGCGGGTCCCAATCGAATGTCTCGAAGTTGCGTGTTAATCAATCCTTCTTGAACATCAACCCATCAAAACATATTTCTCGAAAGTCGGTGCTCTTGTTAAGTCCTCGTGCTGAAAGCGACAGGAATTCTAACCTCAATTTCAGGGGGCTTGCAAAGATTGCGCTTGTGTGCAGGTGGGTGGGTCCTGATTTCTGGTTTTGCGTGTCTCATCTCCTTTGTGTGTTGGGCTATTTGGAAGGGGCCCTTGCCCAACAGACAAACCAAGGGCCCCCGCTTGTTGGCGTGTCCTTAAGCTACTAGACATACGAGTTCCAGACCTTTCGGGCGTCAAGGAGTTGGCTAAGGGGGTTGGGAAGGTTGTGTAGTGGCGGCCGTGGCGGCTCTTTTTCTGTTTTCCCAGAAAGCTTTGTCTGTAGCATAGCCAAGGAGAGATTGAGACTTCGAACCCCTCATGCATGATAGGATTTATGTTAGGTTCCCCCTAACACACAACCACGGGTCCCTGGCAACAGCACTTCCTTTGGGGCAACTTGACATATGGGAGAGATGCAACCAGGGCAGGATCCCCTTTGTCGAGCTTGAAAGAATCCAGTGCTTCCGGATTCATAAAACCAAAGTATGTTCGAATGTGAGGCTCACACTTGGGTGAAAGTGGATAGCACAACTCCAATACATATTGGTGATATCATGCCCTTAATGGGACTTGTGCTACTCAACGCCCTGGCACCTTCTTGAAAGCGTGTGACTGGGTCCATCCGAGTCATTGGGGTTTCTCAAAGTTACGTCTCAAGCTGATTCCCTTTCAACCACACAACTGGAGAGTCAATTTGAGGACGTCGTTCTAGATGCGTCTGCCTTAGAATTTTCCAACAACTGCGGCATTGTGCTGTGCAAACCTCGGCTCAACGAAGCGGTGCCCTGGGGCTGAACTAGGAGACTGGGGGCCGCCGGCTTTCATTCCCATGAGACCTTGTATGGCTTTAGAGACTCATAGACTCTGTGGCCCAGTGGTGCCTTTGTTTACTTTTCTTGGGTAAGGGTTCCCCTTTAAACTAACAAACAAAAGAAGGGTGCCCTTTTTTTCCCATAGTTACTGGGCATTTGCGTAGTGACTCGTAGAGACCCATGAGGGAAGCTTCAAAATGGTTGGTTTCTGAAATCGGTTTCACAAAATGACACGAGCCAAAAGGTAGTTCAGGACATACCGTGGAAGCTGGGCACGACTAGCCGACCACAACACATGTGCAATCCACAGGGATTTTTTTGGCCATGACATGTTGGGAAGGAAGACTCATTTTTGCTAGCCGTCCCCAAGTCCTTCTCAAGTTGATCAATGTACGACTTCTTCACACATTATGACTAGATTGATCAAGGGGGTGTATCAAACGAGGGATCCTCCTTGTGTAGAAAGCGAAACTACCGGGAGCACCAGTTGTGCGCCATTACTCTCACTCTGCGAGTTTATCGCGCAGGAACAACCCAAGACGTCGACTTCGGTCAGGAGCTCAGCTTATAGCTACACTCCCTGAGTTCCTGCACTTACAACTGGTTTGGTAGTCTCATTGTAGTGGCAAAGCATTTGGCCTTCTTTGTCCAATCCGCTCAAAAAGTAAGATAGCATCCAGTCGGGATTAAGCGAAGATGGCTCCTTGCACTGGGCCCTCTGATGAAATTATCTTGCATTTTAAGGTTCACTAAATATGGGCGAGAAGCAAGCTTGAATACATGCACTTTTGGTCGAGTCGAAAGCTGAGGTAGCGAATGTCTGGATTCTTTTTCAGAAGCTCGGGAATTCCTAGAATGGAATCAAGTATCCACTGACCCCAAGTTTGGTAAACATATGCGGTCGATTTTCCCTTCGGGAGAGATATGGGATGACTCGGCAACATGCCCGGGGGACTCGGCGAAAAATTCCCTCGACCAGGCGCAGTTGACTTGTTCCATGACCTTGGCAACCACATAGTATGGTCTTGGCTTATATGAGCTTCCCCCACTAGTGCTCTTCTCTCACCGTTTTTGGGGGAGGGTTCCCCTATATACTAAAATAGACCACCGGAGAAAACAAATAGAAGCACTGGCACCCTATTAATTTGCCTCTCTACTGGAGCTAGTAAGGGTCCTGTAGTGATTCCAACTTTTCGGAGGGGGAGCTGTAGTAGCTGCAAAGTTGGCCTGTTGCCAGTCAATCGTGCTGATATTCACAATGCTTCGCCAAAAGGCTACTTTCATTTGCGTTCTCATCTTTTGGTTTGCTTCTCCCTCCCACTCGGTTTCCTTTTTCTTGTTTTTTTTCTGTTTGCGGTTGTGCCAGGAAGGGATAGCCCCAGTGGAGGGTCCCATGTTCATATCCATGACTCGGTGGGTGATCAGTCGGTTTCAGACTCTCGTCACGGCAAGCGTGTTGCCTCTAGGATTCGTCAAGCTGTGCTCAATCACATGCTAGCATAAGATTGAATGGGTCTTGAGTCATGTTGTCAGCACATCTTGAGCGCTGGCGCAATGAGAACTGCTCCAGCGAGCTGACTTGGGGTAATGATGCTTCCTTGGAGAGTCCTTGTTGGTCGTGGACACATTCCGCCCCCCCACCAATTGACAGGGAACCTGACGGGGGGGTCCCGGGCGTCATCCATGTGAATTGGCGGGAGAGTCATTTACCCGTGCTTGTGGGAGGTCCGCGTCCATTCGGTGCCCTGGATGTCCGCATTGGAGAAACACTCCTCGGGCTGTTTCCCGTTGTTCTCTGCGTGGGAATCGCTCAATTAGCACTTCCTACAATCGATGATCGGTGGGGGTGATTTTCGCATTTTCTGCCAAGCACGGGCAAGATTCATTCGAAGTGCATCAAGGTTGCTCCAAGCCTCCAAACAATGACCAAGACGCAAGGATAGAACAGGATAGAACATTGGTATTGATTCCTGTTTCTTTGCCTTTCCACCCCTTGTGCTGAGCAGGTATTTGGAGCAACCCAATACGCCTTCAGATGCCAGCGCGGGGGGAGAGGGAAGGGGACTAACTCGGCCGAGGTGGGAAGACCACCACAGGCGCGTTTCTCAGCAGGGGACATGCCTGGCATTCCGGTTGGATGTAAGATGAATATCCAAATGTAGTATGGCAGATTCTAGCTAGTCCAAGAATCTCCTAGATAGTGGCCCATCCGACGTCAGTTGAAAGAGCCTGGACAAAAGACATGCCTTCTCTAGCGCTAAACTCAACAAGTCACTTGGAAGCTCACACAGCTTCAAACATGTTTGGCAATTTTAAGGTATGCACTTGGATTAGCATGAGTGGCCACTTCGTGGCCATTGCAACTTGGCCAGTTGCCGTTCCTAGACAAGTTACACACTTTACGTCAGCCCGCTTTACTTGCTTGGCACCCAATAGCCCAAGTTGAGAACTAGCGTTTTCACACGCATGGCCGTGAACAATCGCAGCCATGGCACACATCTCATGAGTTCCCTCGGAACTCCTTTGTGGATGAGGCAACACTAGTTCTGCCTCGGCTTCCATGATTCCCCAATCGGCCTCCGCTTTGAGCAATCCTGTACCTCCTTAGGTACCTCAACCTAGGTGCCTGCATGCAGACCCGCGTTTAGCAAACCATTAGGGATGAACAGCTTTTCCTGTGTAGGGTGTAAATTTCTGTGTCGCCGCCTCTGTATCTCCCTTCAGTACTTCAGGTGACCAGCCACCATCAAAACCCAAAGGTTTGTCAACAGAAGCAGGGGCGCCGGCACCCCGGCTTGTGTGGGAGCCCTGCGGGCTACTTTGATCTTGACTCCGCAAGAAACCTCAGAGCTACATTCTCAAGACCGATTCGGGCAGAAGGTTAGTAAGGGATAGTCCCAACCATAAATGGGTGCCTTCGCCGCCTTTTCAATTCTTTACATGCATGTTTCTGGCTAGACCATCCTTTTCTCCATTCAGTTTTGATGTCTGACTACTTCAGCCTACATCCCAGGCCCTCCACACGCGACGTGACAAAAGATCCCGAGACAACCGCGGACCTTCGCAGCCCGCACCGTGGCGAGGCTGCCCCAACGAACTCCTCCAAGTCCTCGGGCGCGGTGCCCCAGCCCATGGGTCTTGGGTGGTTTGTTGGTGCCTCACACCCCGCGGATCCTGGAAGCAGCGACACCAGCACGTGGATGGGGTCTGTGCTGGAGTAAGCCCACATCAGGCCCTTATTTGGGCTTGATAAGGGCTTGGCTGGGTTCTCCCCCCCCCCGAAGCCCCCATGAAACGCATGTGCAAGGAGTACTGCCCAAAGGTGAGACGTAGGGTCGCACCCAATCCTGATGCCATGTGCTCCTTTGGGATGTTGGGGCCGTTTCGGGGTTGTCCCTTCCTGCATATTGCAATTTTCCCAAATCCAGTATGTTTTCTGAAATGGTCTGCCAAGCTACCTGTCATTGGGAAATGATTGTCATGGTGGATTTCCCAAATTCTCTCCTTCCCCATTCTTTACAAGATCCTTCTTTCTAGACAACTTCACGCCCAGTGAAAACGACCGATTTTTGAAAAGAACGATGGTTGAAAAGAATGGGGAATCAGCCCCTAGAAATCCACATTTCCTCATGCTGTGCGAATGGCTTGCCAAGCTACCTGGGTCTTGGTGCTTGCAATAGGCAGCCAGCGGAATCGACTGGTCGCCCACAGCTTCCTGGAAGCAGTGGACGTTAGACAGAACCGCCAGTGGTTCAACCAGCCATCCGGTTCAACTTAGGTGCTTATTTGGTTTTTAGTTGGTTTAGTGGTTGGGTTTCAGTTAACCCACACATTAAAAACTCTTCGCAGGCGATCAGAAAACGGACAGCCCAGAAAAGGTAACATCCACCCAGTGTGATGGCTTTGGGAGCCAAAGCAGACTAAAATTATAGGGCTGAAAGACCATGACTATACTCAACTATGTACAAGGGAAGTCATTTAAGTATATACTCATATTTTTCAAACGAGCTTAAAATGATGCTAATGCG
>CAUJNA010001302.1:734878-827378 GCA_963377175.1 Effrenium voratum | reverse complement strand
AATGGCGATCCCATTTTGTGGTGGATGAACATCCATTTGCCACCTACTTTGATGTTCACCACGGGTACAGGCCTTTGACCCACAGCCATATATCCTAAATCCCAAGCAGGGCAACCAAAACGCAGTGGTTTGGGGGATGCTGACAGGGACACCCTCAAGTGCTTGCCTCTTTGTCCTCGCTTTTGTGTGGGTGGTGGATGTGTCTCGTTGGATTTGTTTGTGGGATTGCACCCGAAGAATCGACAGCCATTCCGGTTGCTGTTTGCTAGAAACACCGTGAGAACTTGCCAAAAGGCTTTTAAGATGCGCTCTTGGAAGAGCCAAAAGGGTTGAAAAACCCACAGGAAAAAATGGACAAGGAGACGATCACTTCCCCTTTGAAGGCCTCTTTACTTTGGACGACGCCCATGTTGCACCGCCGTTCAGAAACCCTGGTTTCTGATTCGATTCCCCTGTAAATTCGCACCAAGAATGGTTTCAATCATGGCTTCAAAGTGGCGCAGGATTTTGTCCACCCACTGTATATCCCTTTTTCAAGCGCCTTGTGACTCGCTGATTGCCCAGTTTTCTGCGACGGGGTCGACCATGTGTGCGGCCTTTTTTGGAGGATACCCCTTTTTTTTGCGATCAGCGGCGTTTCCCTTTCCAAGGCCTCAAATATGAGGCCTTTGATCCCAAAAGGCCTCAAGTAATGTGAGCCACAATCAAAACCTGGGTAGATGGTTCGGTTAGTAAGGGGCAGTAGCCAGAAATAGCTGCGGATATCCGCCTTCTGAATTCTTTACATGGTTCTGGGTAGACCATTTTGAAAACGGGTTTTGAATATGACTTGGGATCCTAGGAGCATTTGACGCGTCCCATCTGAATGCGCGAGAGCGCTCTCGCGCGAGCCCAGGTATTGGTTCTACGGCTACTGCAGTCAGTTGGCCGGAATCTGAGGTCCATCAACCAAGTTGGTCCTCCTAACCTGGACCCTCAAACCACCCCTATTGCCCTAAACTTGTGAATTGAGTTGCCTTTTTTTAAGAGAATGTTGAGGGTCCATGAAGATGATCATGCTTTCTAGTACCCCAACATACCCCAACGGCTCGTTTTTGTGTTTCTCTGTTTGTTTGTTTGTTTCGCGAGAACTCACGGACCAAAGGGTAAACAAAGGGCTCGGTCATCAAAGTCGGGTCGCTGGTCGGCTTGCGAGATGTCCGGGCAATCGACCCACAGACTCAGCTTGCCTTTTATCACTTGCCGAATGTCGACCTTTAAGATCCCCCCCCTCCCAGTTTTTTAGTCAGGGGGGGTTCTCTCTGGAAAGGAATTCCTTCTAAAAGGTAGGGGTCAACGGTTGCGTGCAGTTGTTCACGGAGGTGAGCAAATTCTGTACCTTTGCTGCCCATGACATCCGGGTATCTTGGACCCTGACTCATCAGGTTCTAACAAACAGGTTCCGATGGCTTCACAATCATCGCACCCGAAAGGAACCATGTGGCCATGGGTCAAAAGCCCGTACCCCCAGTGACATCCCCATCCCCACTAAAATAGACTAAAATGGCAAGTGCACCTATCCCAAAATGGGATCCCATTGGTTTGACCCCCCAACCCGCGGCCCGCGGAGCTGAGGTGTTGACCGTCTCGGTGCTGGTGATCTTTTTCGGGCTGGGCGTTGTCCTCCTGATCCAGAGCGGCTCGATGCACGAGGCGGGGCTGGGCTTAAGACACCCTCCAACATGTAGGTACCCCACAGTGGGCGGGGGCGGTGGGGTGGGGTGGCGTTTTTTTTTGCTTCCCCGAACTAAGTTGAACAGGGCACCCTCAGCAAAGGGGTGTGTGTGTGTGTGCGTGTGTGTTTTTGTTTGTTTCCCCCAACTAAGTTGAAGAGGGCACCCTCAAAGGCACATACCCGGAATCTGACACTAGAGTCCTTCCCTAAAGCAGAGTCTACAACTCATGAGTATGTCTTAAGGCGGGGTTTAAGGGGAACTAACTGGAAAGCCACTATTTTGGGGTCCCCTAAAACATACACTCCCATACTAGCGTTTTTTTTTCCCATGTCACGCCGTACTGGGAATGCTTCAACCCCTACTCAAACAACCTCCCTGTGGTTTGCCTAACCCTGGCAAGAGGCCATCGGTTCAAGCGCTGCGCATGGATTACGACAACCATGGACTATGTGGAACTCTTTTAGACTGATTATGAAGCAGGTGTCTCGCCCATGAAAAATAATCAAATATCATGTTGAGATCGTACTCCAGGCCTGATTCCTAGAAGTACGGCCGCTATGGAGTGCATATTATCTTTGGTGCATTTTGCTTGGATGTTGGGACTTTAACTTTTTCCCAACTAATGGGTTTTGATTAAACCACAAAAAGTTAAACTTTCAGCAGGGGAGGGTCGTTTTGAGGATGTCATTCGGGAGGGTCGTTTTGAGGATGTCATTCGGGACTCAGTTTGGTACCTCTTTCAGTATGTTGGTATAGCTTTTGGAATGGGGTTTAGGTTGCTGAAATCGAGTCGCCAGCGGCCGCTTTTGAGTGGCAAAGTAGCAATGGTTTACAAGAAACAATAGTAATTTTACGCAGCCATGTACCGTCTCCGTATATACTAGCGAGAAGCTAAAAGAGCAAACTCCGGCCACTCATTGATTTGCCGAGGAGGGAAGTGGGACATTGATGCTAAGATGCTTCATCACCTCGAACAAGGGGACAACCTGGTCAGTGGTTTGGGGAACACATGGGGAACATCTCAATTGATGCGTGGGTGGAGGAATGGACCCCAGTTCTCCATTTGAGCCATAATCAAAACCCGGGTAGATGAAGGATAGTAAGCAAAAGTCCCAGCCAGAATTAGTTGCGGCGGCCTTCATAATTCTTTATATGGTTCTGAGTAGACCATTTTAGTACCGGGTTTTGATTATGACTCATTCGTGGTACTTGGGATACTTCACTGCGCCAGGTCATCATCCCATACACCTCAGATCTCGCTGAGCAGGACAGATACGCGGTCCAGAAGATTGCCGGGCAACTCGAGACTGGGCATGCCGTTATAGTAGATTGCGGGCTGCTTGTTTCAATTAGGTGGCAGCGCCGCCTGGCCCTTGTTTCAACTTTAGCTTGCAACTGGTGATGTCCCTTCTTAGTTGCCTAACAAAACATTAAGGTCACCTCAGAGACTCTGGAATGATGATTTCCCCAGAAATACCAAAGACAATGGTTTCAATCATGGTTTCAGTGGTGCGAAGTGGATTTTTGTCCATCCACAGTATATCGGTCTGAACAACTGCAATGATTGTATACTCTCCCATGATCATAAGGTCATTTGGCTCAATAGTGCGAGCTCGTGGCCAACAGGGGTGCCTGTTGATGTGACAGAGATGGTTCTGCAACCTTTTTTGGGCCGTTTTGAAGGGAAACAACGCCGAAGACGCTCCCCACATTGGGAAATCGACAACGGTGTGCCAGAAAGGAGGAATCTGCTCACCGATCGGGGGTAAAACGAGCTCGCCCACGAAGGTCCCCCTTATTTTAACCTGTATGAGACATGCCCAGTTTCACATTTTCTGCTGGGTGTCGCGTCAGGAGTTTTCCATTGACCGCAGCCTCGAGGGAGATGCAGGGCACACAGCTGACTTGTGCGACGGGTCCTTTCAAGTGACCCTCTAAATAATGGCCTAAAGGAAACTGCTCGCAAAAGGAATCTTGAAAACCCTTCAAAGTGTTCAAGTTGGGGAACCCAGTATCATGCGTTTGGGCAAAGTCAGGAAAGTCTCTATCTCTGAAGGTCGCTTAATTGTTGGGCGGAGTAGAATTTGCCCTGGAGTATGAAAAACAATGTTTTACCTGTGGAGACTCAAGACAAGGATTTGAAGGATCGGGAACGCCAGAATGGGAATCAGTCAACCAGTGTGGCAACAGGATGGTTGCAGTTTGGGTGTTTGGAGTAAAACCAACCGACCACAGGCAACAGCCTTCTCCTCCCCCTCTTTGAAGGCCTAAGGCATTGGACGTTTTGCAGGTTGACTGCAAAGTTGTGTGGCTGACCCTCGCCAACGGCGTTTTCAAAGGAGAGAACTTAATAATCTGATATGTTCGACCGAGGGGAAGGTGAGCCCTCGCAGATTGTTCTTCGCTACAAATTCGTGCGCCCCATCCGGGCCCCGTTCCGCGGGCCTTTTGAGGCACCGGTTTCTTGTGGTCGGCGGTGTTTCAAAGCCGCCGCTTGCAACTTAGAGCGGGGGTCGAGACAGTGCACCCCAATTGTGGGCTGACAGAACACCATCGCGAGTGAACGGACTCGTTTTAGCATCTTTCGGTAGTCTTGTTGCAGGCGGGAGCGTTTTTTACCACTTCATTATACAAGCGGTATGCCTTGAATGATTGTGGTGGTTTATATGCCTCCGTGCCTCCAAACCCCATACTTTCACATGCGCTTGAATACTGATCCCATTCTATGTGTTCATCGTGACCAACTGTTTTGCTGTGAGCGCATCACCTACGAACTTAGTTGATTGCTTTTATGTTGCAATCCCGAGTCCAGTTGAGGGAAACTGGCAGGAAGCCACCTAAGCATCGCAGGCTTTGACTCCCAACATAGGTGGACAAGAGAGGTGCGTATGGTGGAGCAGTCCTTTGCATCAAGGGCTGCGCGATGCTATTGTTAACTTTGAGGCCCCGCCATGGGACCCTGGACGGCAAATCTACCCTGCGTTCCGTTCAAAGGAAGACCCCTTTGGCGGATGTGGGTGTTTCAAAGCAAGGGTACCCTGATGGAGTGACGTCATGCCAAGAGAAGGGGTTCCAAAGGACACAATGTGTATATCGGTGGCACCGTCCCAACCTGGAGCAGTTTGGAAGATCTATGGTCGCGTTGCTAGGACACTGTGTGACAGTTGGCCGAAAAGTGCCCGAGGTGCTGGTGTACTACGAAATGCACCTTTGGGCAAATCACAAAAGGCGTGCCCGGCATGTGGAGCGAGTGATTGAGTGAACATGTGGTGACACGAGTGGTCCGGATCTTCATGGTTTCAGGTATGCGCCCCAGATAAACAGGGAACCAAAAACACCAGTTGTACACAATAATGCCTTTGGGGGACCCCTCCCCCCAGCTTTGGGGTTCCACGTGATTTTGTAGAGTCTGCTCCCCATCTTGACTCCGATTCCGTCGCCAGTTTCGTTCAGAGCAGAGATAAAAGAACTGCCGGGCGCCCAGTGACTGACGGGGAGCTGCCGGGTGACCTGGGGTTGAATCCACCACCGAGTGCGTGCCGCCTGGACCCTCAGATTTGCAACTTAAAAATGGGTTGCCCCAACATGATGGTTGGCTTGGCTCCCTTTTTCATGGCTAGTTCTTTTGGGTCGAGTCCAGGCAGCTTTTTTCCTCTCCCGCTGGCGAATGAGCCAAGCTTTGGGAGTCCAGGATGGTTCAAGTCGTAAGGAACCGATCAAAGTGGTTTGCGAGGCTGTTTCTTCCGGGACCCGGAAGCAATTCCCTAAGGGAACTCGCCAAGCATCTTTTGGGGAGATCACCGGTTGAGGATGGTGTGGTCCAGGTTCTTTGTATGTGTTTCAACGTTCCTTCGTTTTCTGTTTGCTTGTTTACTTGCTCGTTTGTTCGTTTTCATTGTTTCGGGTTTGTTTGATTTGGATGCGGGGACGACTCCCAACGCCCGGTGGCACCAAACGTTGCTGTGAAGCCGTTGGTGTTTCAGTTGACGCGGAACCAACAACAGGAAAGTAAGCATGGTCATGGCTGTGTTTTAGTGGCACCTTCAGAAACTGGCAGGGTAGGTTTCGCTTGAAATCAAGCACATGGATGTCTTTATGCCGTGTGAGTATGTTTTCAACATTCGAAACACGCCTCTCCAGAATTGATATCAAGCAATCAACCACTCCTCACCGCCCCCACCCTCCAGGGTGCACGCAAAAGCGCGTTCGTGGCCCAACCAGCGCCGAGCAATCACTCCGGCTAACGTTGTTTTGCACTTGAGGCGTACAACTTTTTGTCCACCGCTGATTGCTCTCAAGCAGACACCCTCGACTGGGCGAGGCCTGGATGTCGTTTTGGTGCAAGTTCGGATGTGTTTCCACGGGGGCCAAACCTGGTTGATGTGAATCCCAACCCCTTATTGCAGAGTGCGGATTTGAGACTTGGCACGCACGGATGGACGGAGAGAACGTCTGCATCATTAATCCGCAAGTGCGTTGCAACTAGCAACGTGTGTGTGTGTGTGTGTGTCTGTGTGTCTGTGTGTCTGTGTGTCTGTGTGTCTGTGTGTCTGTGTGTCTGTGTGTCTGTGTGTCTCTGTGTGTCTCTGTGTGTCTCTGTGTGTCTCTGTGTGTCTCTGTGTGTCTCTCTGTGTGTCTCTGTGTGTCTCTGTGTGTCTCTGTGTGTCTCTGTGTGTCTCTGTGTGTCTCTGTGTGTCTCTGTGTGTCTCTGTGTGTCTCTGTGTGTCTGTGTGTGTCTGTGTGTGTCTGTGTGTGTCTGTGTGTGTCTGTGTGTGTCTGTGTGTGTCTGTGTGTGTCTGTGTGTGTCTGTGTGTGTGTGTCTGTGTGTGTCTGTGTGTGTCTGTGTGTGTCTGTGTGTGTGTCTGTGTGTGTCTGTGTGTGTCTGTGTGTGTCTGTGTGTGTCTGTGTGTGTCTGTGTGTGTCTGTGTGTGTCTGTGTGTGTCTGTGTGTGTCTGTGTGTGTGTGTCTGTGCGTGTGTGTCTGTGTGTGTCTGTGTTTCCGGCCACATAATCGCTCGGTGCGAATTCGACTCTCAGAACCCTTCTAAGCCAGGATCCAAGAAGCTATCTCTTATTGGTAAATAACACGATATTGCACAGGATTGCGGCGGGTTAGTCTCCACATGTGGGTGTGGCTCAAAATTCAAGAGCCGTGGTTACGCAGGTTTTAGATGTTGGTTCCATTTACCAAGGTGCCAGTTTGGTACGTGTTCTTGAGCCACAGCCATGTTGCCAAAAAATGTGTGTGGGTCGAATGGGAACGAGTTGCAGATGCCGCCGAGCTCGAGACGTCGGCCATTTCAGTTCTGGAAAGCCGCCGGCATTGGCGCCCTATGGTTGCTTGATGCATAGGCGTTCAGTATTTTCTGGTGGATGACACCTGGGGAGATCATAAGGACATGCTATGGTTCCAACCTTTGTAAGTTAACGCTTGTTTGTATTTTTCAAAGTTGTTGGAAAGGGGAATAGTAGCCGACTACTATGTTGCCGGCATCTTGCCTGAGGGGGGTGTATCACATCAGCATCTTACCCCAGATGAATTAGCAGTCGCATGCTTACTCAGAACACGGTGCATGCGGGGATCTGGCCAAGTTTTCATGCCCTTGCCGTGCAGGGGGGATCTGTCCCTACTCGGCTCCTTTTGCGAGTCCCACCCTCGGTGCTTGCCTAGGGTGTGTATCTTTTAAGAGGCCCCTCTAAAATTTTGGTTTCCCTGTTGGTTTCCTTCAATTCCAACCAAAAAGGGGTACCCTCCCCCACTCGTGGTTTCAACATGCAAGACTCTGCGCAAACCCACTGCCAGCTTCCGACGCGGACAAGATGCCGCGTTCATGGCAAAGATCGGAGGCGCCGTGTTCATGTCCAGTGCTACCTGTTGCTATAGGAGGCAACCAGTTTTTTTTTTGCACCAACAACAAGAAATCCCCATTGGCCATTTGCTTAGGTGCTTCTACTACCTGATTTCATTAGGCTTGTAGCAAAGCCTAAACCATTTGCCATTATATGCCATGGTGGCACAACCAAAAGTGAATATATAGTGCTTGTTCGCTGCCCGCTCGTTTTCTACATGCTTCCCCAGAATTAGCTCCCCTTTTTGCTTTTTTGCTTTTTTGGGGTTCCCTTTGTTTTCCACTAACCAGGCAAGCATTTTTTTTTTTGCCGGGGTCCTAATTCCAGCCAAGCATGATGTTTTGCCCTTGTACCTAACTTGCCCAACAGCCGAAAGCTTTGGGGTCTTTGCTCAAGCTCCGCGTGGTTTGGCCAGCTCTGGGCTAGGGTTGTGGAAGGGTTTCGAGGGTTTCTGGCGGGTCTACCACAAGTTTTTGCTAGTTTTGATTTAAGAACAGCACAACAACGTGATGCTTTGCCCTAGATACCTACTATACTGGTTGCGCTTTAGTTTGACGTTGACCCTTCGAACGGCTGTCTCAGCGACATATTGCGCTGGTTTACTTGTGTACCCAGTCACATGGCTTGCCTGATTCTGCACCAATCTTCTTCAATCGCAGTAATCATAGGCTAAGTTGCGGTGAACTTCACAAAACAACAACTAAGTTTTCGTCGTGGTTTCCCGTCAAGGCGACCACCAAAAGGTACGCTCAAAAACACCCATGGTGGGGAAAAGGGCTTGATCCGGGCTTTTCCCAGAAGACGACCCATAGAAGAGCTTTCTCTGTGTTCCTTGGTTTTCTTCCTCCAAAAACACATTTATTTCCTTTCAAGGGTTTTGGAGCAACATTAGTTGGCTGCATTTGGAGATTTGATTGGTTTGACTTTCGGCACTCACACAGCCCATAGAATCCTTCCTTGGGTATCGTTCCAACTTCGAGGGAGCAATCAATACCGTTGCCGACAAATTGTTTTGGCTGTCATGGCACCCACAATGGGGGGTTGCCCCAAAAGGAGATCACTCAGGGTTCCATGTGAATCTGCAGAAGTCTAAGCCCCGATGGCAACTACTATGTTTAGCCCCGGGTGCAATTTGTTCATGTGTCAATCAATTCCCCCCCCCCCCGCCCCGTGTAACCCTCAGAGAAAAAACAAAAAAAAGTATAGACCTACCAGCACCCCCCCCCCCCCCGCACCCCCGCCCCCAACCTTTTCTGCTTTTTCCCACGTCCAAACCCCCGTCCAAACCGAAAACCGCCGTGGTTGGGGACTACCGCGCCACATCGCGCCAAAAGCCACATTTCTAGCTATGGTGGTTGGGTGGGGGGGCTTGCTTAAAGGCTTAACTTGACCAGCACACCTGTTCTTAACCCAACATATCCCAAGCAAACTACATGTGCACAAGCTAGGGCAACTCACCCCCCGCCTCCCGCCTCCCGCCTCCCGCCTCCCGCCTCCCGCCTCCCGCCTCCCGCCTCCCGCCTCCCGCCTCCCGCCTCCCGCCTCCCGCCTCCCGCCTCCCGCCTCCCGCCTCCCGCCTCCCGCCTCCCGCCTCCCGCTCAGCCACCTCCCCGGCCGCCAGCTCTCGCGTGCTCGCGTGCTCGCGTGCTCTCGGCTCTCGGCTCGCCAGCTGCTGGCCCTGAGCTGCTGCCTTGCGGTTTGGTGTCCATCTCCATGCCCAGGCCTCAGCTTTCCAACCCCCCCCCCCCCAATTTGGTGGTTTTGAACATGTGTAACCATGGGAGTTCCAATTTTCGGGCGCCCCTGAGTTCCAGGCGAAACAATGACCGGGTTTTGGGAAGCTTCAAAGGAAAACCATCCATGTTGGATTTGTCATTTTGAGGCAAATCCAAATTATCCTAGGTCTCCCAGCTAGGTGCCCTTTCTCACTCATTTTTGTCCCTTACTAAAATAGACTAGACAACACAAGGGTACCCTTATTCTAACCTCTCTCAGGAGGACCTAGAATAGGGTCCCTTCCCCCCCTTCTTGGTGCTTTCAACCATGGGAGTTGATGAATATTCCCTTCGGCCCGCAAATGCGCATGGGTAACTGTTCTATTTGGTGGGACAGATCATCTTTCTGGTGGTTGTCACCAGTAAAGGACCTTTTGATCAACCCGAGCAAAATGTACCACTTTAGGACTATATGTCTTTCTTATGCATGCCAAAGGGCTTTTTGGGGTGGTTGAATTTTCTTTCCCGGATGGACCCTTAAAGCTCTGAAGTCATCAATTCGAGGTTCTTTTCGAGGATATCTCTCTCATGGGCCCAGAGCCCCATTTTATTTTGGGTCCCCAAAGTGATCTGCGGGACAAATAGACCATGTTTGTTTACTCGGTCCAGTGAACCAAAAAGGGGACTTTTTTTGCAAACCATGTCAGACCCCCTTCCATTTAGCCCCGGCCCAGAACTTTATGTTGGCCATTGCAGCGGGTGTTCTTTGAATGGAGTTGCATGCACTTTAGAGTCAAATTCAGTCATAAACATGAAACATGTTATACTCGTATATACAGTTTAAACAGCTTAACAGGCATTGTAGAGAAGCCTTGCAGCAAAACGGACATTGTAGTGAGCCAGAATCAAAAGGCTGGTAAGGGAACCGGTGCAGATAGTCAGACAACAGTTTATGCTTCTTCAGTGCTTTCCAAAGACCCTACGTGGTCAACAGCGGGTTTATTTGTCCATCGCGATCCTAGGGGGAAAAGGCTGTAGTCGGTTTGAACTTCAAGAAGCATCACTTTTGTTTGGCCAACGAATCTGCTGTTTTAATTCTTTGCATGTTGGGATCACTTTATTACCAGTTGATTGTGACGCACCGGAAGCTCGCGCCCGAGGTTCACCGACAACTTTACCTTCCATAAGTCCACCAACGGTGGTTGGGAGAGGCGCTTGGTCCCGTTCGGAGTTCGGTTCCATGCCATGTTGGCACCAGAGCCAGAGCTTGAGCTGTGAAAAGCATCGGGGCCTGGAAATGGGTGTGTCTTCTTTTAGGGCACCCCCAAATGGTATGGTGGTTTCCTTTTGGTTTCCCTTCAAACCACACCCAAACAGGGTGCCATCAAAAAAGAGAATCAGAGTTATGCTTTTTTGCAGGGGATCTGAGGACAGAAGAAACCTGCCAATGGTGGTTATCCTTTTTAAAGCTTTCCTTTTAAGCAAACCTGAAAGGGGCAGCCTCACTAAACACACCCTCTGGGTTTGAAGGTGGACAGCCTTACCCATTTATCCCTTTCAACACCAAGGGACAACCTCAGCAATTCACGTAGCTTCTGGCCTCTGGCGCTGTCAGAGGCTTCACCTCCCAAAGGCGGCTAACGCTGAACTCGATACAGACAGAGGGGATTTTCTCAGAAAATGTGTGATACATAAAGGTTGGACCAGGATTTGTTTTTGAAAGCGTACCCTCCCACCAATTGACATGGAACCTGACGTTTCGGCTGGTGCCGTAGGACCATCTTTCCCTTTAAAGGGACCATGTCCCGACGTCAGGTTCCATGTTAAAAAAAGAAAAAGAACAAAAAACGGTGGGAGGGTATTTCTCAGCTTCAGATAAAACGAGAGGTCTTCAAGTTTGACGAGGTCCGCTGGCGGATTGTCCAGGTTAGACGCGGACTCCTCTGACGTCGCCCTGCCATCCGACGCCGCAGCGTGCGGCGGCTCAGGGCATCACGTGACATGAGCTAGGGATGGCTTCTGTGTGTCAAAAAACGGCAATGGGTCAAAATACCGTAGTCCCAGTGAACATCCCAATCCCCACTAACATAGACTAAAATGGGTGGTGCACCTACCCCAAATGGTACCATTGGTTTTGACCCACAGCCAGTTAAACATCAACTGGGAGCCAGTTGTTTTGTTTGGAAGTGATACTGGACAAACTCATTACTTGTTTTGCAGGTTAACATGGAACCTGGAAATCCATCCTTAGTCAACATGACCTGCTTTTGGCAGGGGATGTGTGAATGAGCCCTTCAACCATTCTCCGCATGCGGCCCCCATTGTGTTTTGCACCCTTAGAGGAAGCTCGTTTTGGCGGACTCCTTAATAAGTGTGTAGGGTGGCATTTGAAGGGACCTGTCCAACGTGATTTGCCCATGTCTGGGATGAGCTGCTAGGGAGGAGTGACAAATATTGAAGTAGTTGATTCATGTCAACCACTCGACCTGGTGGATTTTCTTGTCTCCAAAAAAACGATAAGGATTTTCTAAGTGGGACCCCCCAAAAATAACCAAGAGGTCAAATAATCCAAGGCGTTCCCATGAATTCGCGGAAGGGTACCATCCGTTTTTTTCGCTTGTACTGCCTTTTGATCGATCCCCGTCTCTGTGCAGGGATGTCGCTTTGAAGAGATGCTAAGACGGCTTTTGAAGCCTCCAATTCATCCAGGCTACTGAATGAGGACTCAACATAGGTGAGGCACGATGTATGGGTAAAACCATGCTGCTGATCTGATATGAGAGATAGGCAGAATAGGCAACGCACGCGAGACCATGAGAAGCAATACAGTGAACTACCAAAAGCAATACCGGACGACACTCGAGCCGAAGCTGCGAAAGCGCACTTCGAGAAGTACATGTGCAGCGAAGGATCCGTGGTACCATCTGCTGTTACCGTGGTACGTAGTCCATGATTTTTGAAATACGGATCCGGAGTGCTGTGCAGAATTGGGGTAAGAGAGATTATTGCTTGGCTGTTGAACCGCCCCACTCTAACCGGGGGGTTTAAACAGATTCCCATGATTGACTTTTGCTTTGAAGCCAAATTCATTTATGTTCCTTTCCGTGTTTGGTGACACTGGTCGGAAATACGTCATGAACCACTTTTGGCGCAACACAACAAGGGGAACCGAGCAAAGAACCCCGAGCACAACCAACCACGAAACGGAAGGCACCACTGGAGGTGCGCGGGGACAACTAGTTGAGCTTTCCCTTTCGCGTTTACACCATCCCAGTTTCGATTGGGGCTGGGATTCCTTTTCGTGGGCACTGGTTGCAACGGCAGATCCGCGAGGTTCGCTAAACTTCAGCCTGAAGGCAAGCGGTTTGCCCAGTGGGAGCTGTCAAAGAGTTGTTTGGTGCTCAATAGGAAAAATCCGGGGTCAATTGGAATCCTCAAAAAGGATAATCCCAACAGTCAATATTATGTTGTTGGTGAACCCAGGGGGAATTTTCAATTGGAATATTTTCACCCAACATCATCAGGGGCTTTTGTTCAAGGGCCAACTTTCAGATTACCATTACGAGACGGGCATTTTGAGCAAAGCCTGCAGAAGGTTATAAGTTATAGCCATGGCCATGGGTGGGAAACCAAGTCGCCCCTGTTCTCCTATATCCGTGGCTCTGCACGTGCGGCGCAACTATAGGGGTCCTGATTATATATGGGTGCTAAATGGGGGGGGGGGGTCATTTTTGAGGTATACCCGTTAAACAAAAAAGAAGACAAGAACAACATTTGGGGAGTCCCCTGAAAAGAGACGCAAGCACATGTTGTTCTTTAACTTCTATCGGAAGCCGGCAGGGTCGGATAATCCAAAATTGGAGCCACGCCTGCCATATCTTCGAGCTACAATCAAAGCCAGATTCGTCCCGAAACCTTCTGCAACCAGCGCCACAACCCATGGGCAAAGAGCCGATAGCTGTTGCTAAGGTTGAGCTCACAGATTCCAGCGTTTTCCATTCCTGGCGATTCCCCAAAGAGGCTCAAGAACCATACATTCACCCAGCTTGAAAAGCGGTGCACGAGCCCAAACTTGGTTGCTCCTACCAAAAAGGGGGAGCGTATTTGTTGGACGCTTGAAGCAATGAAGCACACGCAAACAAGCTTGGATGAATGATGTATTCTACATCAACCGTTCTACAGGGGTTGGAGCCGGTCTTTTCAAGGCGCTTGCTGTCTGGACTAGACCTGCTGTCCAGTCACCGCTTTATGGATACAAGAAGCTGTTGTTTGCACCCTATGATTGCGTGCAGCACATTTAAAGGTCGGAACTCCACTCCTGCCAAGCCAAGGCCCTGCAAGGCGGCGCTCGGTAAGTTCTGATAATGATCACTCAGGATGTTTGACCGTGGGACGTTTGGTGTCAAACAAGTACCCTCCCTCCAACAAACATATCAACTGTGGGAGGGTACCTGGAAGGTGGTTTGCCTCTTGATGGTATCTTGTGTCAGTTGCTATGTTAGTGGGAAGGAGGGAGGGTAGCCAAATTCTCAATTGCGGGCCAACATTGCCGGTACAGCTAGGTCATCCCCCGGCCCCATTGATCAAGAATCACAGAGGTGAGCCAAATAAGCATGTGCAATCACCGGCAGCCTGTTGGACACTTGCCTCCAGCACGCAGGCGGAGGGCGGCTCTATATCCAGATCGGCACTCAGTATGCAGCGCTGGGGGATGGGATCAACATGTTTTTGTTTGCACCTGTGATGTGGGGGGGGGCAGTCAAATGTGGATGGACGAAATCCTGCACCAGCTAAGAACTCTGGAATAATTATTATTCTGCAAATTCCAACAAACAATGGTTTCAAAGTGGTGCAGGATTTCGTCCATCCACGGTATGGCCCCGTTTTGACCATTGCGCAACCTTGTGCCGCCTTTTGAAGTGGATATCAAGACGGCCCACTATTGTTGCGACCTCCCCCCTGTTTTTGCAGGAAAGGGATTTGTGTGTTTTCTTCAATGAAAGCCCTTTGTTTGTTGCTGGGTGTGGTACACATCCGGCTTTAAGCTTTCCGACCCCATCAGGGCAGTTTTGGCAGATCTCAAAGAGATGCCCTTGTTTTAATCATGGAAGTGAATGGGGCTGACCCAAGAGGACAGTGAGCCTACCCAGCCTACATGTCAGCTGCCGTGATTGTTGGATGATAAAATTTCATCCAGTGTGACAACGTACACTGCAGGCCTGGCGTTTTGTTTCTTTCTTGGCTGCCTGGCGCCTGGCACTGCACGGGGCTGTGGCACTTCCGGTACTGTACTGTTGGTTTGGGAAGTACATGAGGACCACCCACTCGTTCAATTTGGGGCAATGCGTGTATCATGTGTTCATTGTTTGTGTTTTACGTTCGTTGCCAGCTTGTACATGCCATCAAGCTTACCCATGTGTTGAGCAGCCGCAAAGGCATGGCTGAGATGAAAAGACAGGCCAACCTCAGCACCAGGCTTTTTTGTATCAAGTTCTTCAACCGCCCACTTATCAGGTAACCCCTATTTAGTGGTTTGGATTGGTGGCAACTGGAATTGGATTTGAACCCCTGGTTCTTGTAGCATGGGAATCCACCCCGGAACGCCAAGCTCTCGGACTCCAAACCAATGGCCCACTACCTCGCTAGGAGCCTCTTGGCATTGACAGTCGAAACGGAGCGACGGTTTTTGGAAACGGACCGACGTTTTCAATCGCTGCCCTCAGGTCTGACACAAAGTCTGGGACTCAGGGCGGCTTTGGATTCGGTTTGCCCTCGGCATGGAGTTGCGCCGGCCCCGAAGAGGGTGTGTCTCCTTGTTGTTTTTCACATTTACCGGCATCTCTGAAAGGGATGTAGCTTCTAAACGGGGTGTTCTCTTTCACAGGTTGTTTGTATGAACCCGCAAGCTGTGTCTGTGTGTTGGCATTTGTTTGGTGGTGGTTTAGAAGCAGATCATGGGCAGCCGCCGATTTGTCTAAGGATGCCATTCCAGAATCTGTGAACCTAGCAACACTATTATGAACCACATAAATATATTGTCTGAAGCTCGAGAAAACCCTAAGTAGGTCCTAGGAAGGTATGTGGCCCTCCGGGCTCTAACTTCCCACCTAGGACAGGAATGCCCTTGTTTTGTCGCCTGCTTTTCGTGACCACGGTGACCACGCAGAAGCAAAGGGAGCCATGGGGAAGAAGGGCAGCCTGTTTTGGAGGGTGCCACTGGGAAGAAGCCGCTTCTCCCCACTCCCCGAAGTCGGTTCGGACTTCACCTGAAGCCTTCTGCGAAGGTTCTCAAGAGAATCCAGAACGAACACCTGCATGGTTCCGCTCTGACATCCCCATGTTGCTTCAATTACTAACTATAAAACTCGGCACTGCACCTCTGGCTTTGAACCACCTGAATGACAGCCATCGTTTTTAGCATTTGACGCGGTTCGTGAAGTTGCTGCTTTGCTGCTTTGGCATTTTACCCAGTGCACTCCATTTCCCGATGTACGGGAAGCACCCCTTAAAAGCCAACAGGAAAGTGGCTGGTTGCCTACGATTGGGGAAACTGGGATTCACTGCGCTATGGTTGTCAAGGACCCTCCAGCAGACCCAACTTTTGAGGATACAGATCCTTGAAAGCGAGGGCTTATCATTAGCCACAGGCGTGAACCATAATCTCTGCCCAGTGTGTTCACTCACGTGTTCGTATCTTTGGCTTGGATTTGAAATCAAGCAACCAAATCAGGTGCTGACCCTATTGTTTCGCTCTTTTTTTGGTTGGAGTTTCTCTTGAAATCAGATAGCAACAAGGGTAGACGCCTTGTATTCCCATTTCCCCACCGCAAGTGATTCAAAAGCTTCCAATCGCCAGACCCCCCCCCTGTTTTCTTGCTTCTGCGACAGTGGGGAAACCCGAATCGAAGTCACCCAAGAAAAGGACGCGTCACTTTTTCCCCTCTGAAGGCATTTGTTCGGCAGCTGGCGAATCTTTGCGATGCACCCGCGCTTGAGGATAGCGAGCTGGCTGATGGTCGACCAGTTCGAGCACTGGAAGGCACGCATTCTGGCCGACCCTTTTAAACGTTTTCCCCTCCCCTCGAAGCAGTTTTTGTTAAACAAAATGAGGCAGTTTTCACCATGTAGTGCTACACTGCAAACAGGAAACCCTCTAAAAGATGATGTCCCTCGTTTTGTAGATGTCAGGTAGAGCCCTTTGGAGGCCGTTTGCTGAGGCAGCACCTCGATGTGGGACCCATGCTGTACTGCTATTGGGCAACGGATCTTTAGACTTTAGCTTGTTTGATTCCCCTCATATTTCCCGATATAACCAGCAAACAGTTGAACTTTTTGCGGGATCTATAGCACCCAAGTATGCTTGCACAAACAGCGTGCTTCCTTGTTGTTTGGACATCTAAATTCTGTTCTCTCAGACTGTCCAGCCCCCTAAATATGGTCACTAGTGGTTTGCAAACATGTTGCGTTTGTTCCGCGAAGCATGACTCGTCATTTCTGGGTGTGAAAAACGGGATCGTTTTTGTTTGAGGCCACCCCATTTTGTTTGGGGGGTGTTCAATGCATTCCCTAATGGGATCAACGCAGGGGTTGAACCCATGGCCAAAGACCCATTGAGGGATGGGGCAGCCACGTGTGAGGAACAGTCAGTTTCACGGAGCGAGCAATTTTGTGGATTTCCCATGTGCTATTGTCCAAGCGTGTACCTTGAAAACCGGGACCCCAAAATGGAGTGGAATCCGACCCTCAAAAGAAGAAAGACCCATTTCCAAGGCTTCAGTTGAGGCACAAGGAGATCCTGAACACATCCTCAAAAGATGATGCTCCCGAATGTGTTGGTCTACTGTGACTTACTACTTGGACCCTCAAAGAATTCCAACTTCAAAGTGGCTTATTGCGACCCGAAATGATGGTTCCTTGGGATCCTGAAACCTCGAATTTGAGGGCCTTGGACCCCTAAAAGACCCAAAGCTCATAGAGTTTTGGGATCCTACTGTTGATGGACGAAATCCTGCACCTAAGAAACCCTGAAACAAGTGGTTTTTGGTATTTCGCACGAAATACGTTTGGGGCTTGGTGACTCCCCCGTGGTTTGTTTTTTACTGGTACCTGGAGTCTCCATGACCCTTGGAAAATGGGGCCATGTCCACTTTTTTTCGGGGAATGCTCCATTTTTCAAGGCTCCAAAAAAGAACGGGGAAGTTTCCAAGGTCTGTGGATGGAGCCAAAATTATGCCGCACGAAACGAAACCGTGGTTGAAACCGTAACGTTTGTTGGTATATACAGCGGAATCCACTTGTTTCAGGGTCTGTTTTTTCGTTTTGTTCCTTAAAACCAAGAAAGAAACGTCTAGTCCTTCCGCGGGTTGTGTTCCCGGACGCGATGCGGAGCGGCAGGTGTGGCAGCGGACGCCCGTGGCCCCGAGCGTGCACAACCTCTGGGCCTGGAGCCATGGGACAGCAGGTGGAAACCAGCGAGCAAAAAGGAACCCAAACGGGACCCTGCGGGCACTACTGGAACATGGCCTGTCAAGCACCGCGAGAAATACAGAAGGTATAGTTGTTTGTTGGGAAGTCGAGAAAACTGGCCAGTCAGACCCAAACAAAACAAGCGAGGTTGTTTTTTTTTGGGAGGGGGAGCCTTGGTTTTGCCAAACCAATAAAATCATACAGGGCCCCACGATAATTTTGAGCCCTTGCGCTGGATTGATTTTGGGGGGTGCCCTGTTTACAGTAAGCGGAGATCATCTCATTGCTTTTGCTATTCCAGAGTCGTTAGATGGCAGTTAGGCAGAAACCCTGGGAATATCTGGGGATTTTAGGATTGTCACATGCTTGGTAGCTGAGGATCGTGTTGGGCCGCTTCATGCTCGAGGGAGGGACAACCAAACACACATTCAAGCGACACATGCAATCACCTTTGGTGCCTGCTCCTGTTTTTCACACTCGCCGCCGGCTTTCTCTTGTCTATGTGTGCCATCTTGGAGAAGTCTTGCCAACAAGCCAAAATCCCACATCCAGTGAGTGCTTTCAGCTAACACTATAGCAAAAAGCAAGGGAACCAACTAACATTGCAATTCCTGCTTACTTGGATTGCCCAACTTTTCCTCCGACAAACGCTCCCCGCAAACTGTGCAGCCTTGTCGCCTGTAGGGCGAGCCTTTAGCGATCATCCCGGTGCGGGTGAGCCTACATGGGATCGGGTATCATATGGTATCATTTTCCTCCAAGACAAGTAGAAAGATCATCCACGCCTCTCCCCTTGAAGGTAGAGGCCACTATATCGACATAACTGCAACTTGACATTTGTGTGTTTTTTCTGATTCATCAAGTTCGGTGGTATCAATGATGCTAGCAGGGGAAAAGAACATGTTGCACTGGGAAAAGGAAGGGCAGCGCACCAAATCACCCGAAGACTTCAGCCTGAGAAACTGGGGGAGCTATGGCCTGTCCCAACATGACTTAGTTTTAACACTGCCCAAGTATTTGGAGGTATTCTTTGGACTGGATCCTAGGCATTATCATTGTTAAGGATGTTCAACCATTGTTTGTAAATGGCGGTATCCTTTTTCCGCAACTAATATTGATATTTGGAGTTTGCTCTAATTTAGTGGAAGTCCCACCGGAAGCAGTGGGTTCAAACAGAACGGGGTCAGAGCGGTTTCCCTTGCGCGGATGCCAGGGGAAGCATAGACCAAAATGTTATGCGAGACCTCCACGATCACTGCAAGAACTGTCCATCTTTACTATCAGGACCTGGGCTTCGCTTCCGAGTGGTAAGTTTCGCTTGAAGTTCCCTTGGCTTGGTTTCCCTTGGGTTTGCTTGGTTTGCTTTGTTTTTTTTGGGTTCCCTGGGTTCCCTGGGTTCCCTTGGTTTCCTTTGGGTTTCCCTTTGTTCCCTGGGTTTCCCTTGGGTTCCCTGGAGTTTTTGCTTGGGTTCCTTCTGTTTCTGCTTGGGTTTTCCTGGGGCTTTCCGTGTGTCCCTGTCCAGGGGCGCCGATTCCGTGATCCATCGCCCGAGGCGGTGATCAAGGGCGGCCTGGCGCCGGGGAACCACAAGGTCGTCTTTGAAGAGAACAGCCGGAGTGCCCGGCGAGGCGTTGAACCTGTCCTTCCAGTTGGTTAAGACTGTTATGTCCTCTTCGGTTGACTTGGTTGAAAAATAGAGGGCGATTCCTGGTTTACCTGGTGGTTCAATCAACTACCAGGGCTATCTTTTCTCCCACTATGCCAGCGAGGCGTTGGGTTCCTGATTGTTTCACGTAGGTTTCTTATGCAACGGTGGGAAATAGGTTTTTCAAGTTGTCCTGGCTTGTCAGTTTCACTTCGGTTCCGTGCTTTTGCTAGTTTGCTCGGGAAAAATCGGTATGTCAATTTGTAAGTCGCCTCTGGGGTGTATGCTGGCGTCTCCCCCGAATTTCTTCGCATGCAATCCGGAATCTGAGTGGTCCCCTCGAGTTTCCTTTCACAATCTCTCCAAAAGTTACGTTGATGGCCTCGAGACACCCCCGCATTTCAACGTTGAAAGTTTGCGCAGGCCGGACTCCCCTTCCCAATCAGACTTTGGCAGAACCCTTCTGAGAGCATGTGCACCGCCTTACTTATTGGGAAGCCTCACTCAATCCATCCTCCCATCCTATCCCATCCAATCCCATCCCATCCCATGCCATGCCATGCCATGCCATGCCATGCATCCCATCCCATCCCATCCCATCCCATCCCATCCCATCCCATCTCATCCCATCCCATCCCATCCATCCCATCCATCCATCCATCCATGTTTCCTTCCTTCCTTCCTTCCTTCCCTCCCTCCCTCCCTCCCTCCCTTCCTTCCTTTTTTTTCTTCCTTCCTCCCTTCCTTCCTTTTTTTTCTTCCTTCCTTCCTTCCTTCCTTCCTTCCTTCCTTCCTTCCTTCCTTCCTTCCTTCCTTCCTTCCTTCCTTCCGTCCTTCGACACACACACACACACAGACAGACGGACGGACAGGCAGGCAGGCAGACAGAAACGGGCAGACAGAGACAGACGAAGACGAGACAGACAGAGACCAGACAGAAACCGACAGGCAGACACACACACACACACAGAGACACAGCGACACAGAGACGCAGACACAGACACACTGACACGGAAACACATACACGCCTACATACATAGTGAAAACAGACAGTATATCATACACACACACACACCTAATTTTAAGGGGTCATATACCGCTGGGAGTTATGATCTCCATGTTTTGGAGCTCGGATTCGAGGTGCTATTTGGCATGAGTGGGGCGTCGCAGAGAAGCGGCTGGTCTTCACCACGCCGGAGCCTTTGAGAGATGATCAGCTGGTGGGTATTGGTGGGTGCTCCGAAACTGCCCGTTTTTTTTTGTTATTAAGCACCCCAAAAAGAGGCTGTGGGTTAAAACCAATGGGATCCCATTTTGGGGTAGGTGAATTCACCATCTATTTTAGTGGGGATTGGTATGTTCACTGGGGGTACGATTTGGATTTTGACCCATGGCCAAGAGGCTGCCATTCAGATTTGAAGTGAGCAAGTAGTCACAGAATCAACCGCTGTGGTATCACTGAGGGCTATTGTCCACAATTATGCTACAAATTAGAGCAAACTCACTGATTTGGCGGATAGAATCCATGATCAAAGTCCCTTCTGGCGGATTCCTTACTTCCTGTTTGTGACTTATAGTAATTGGCCCAGATGGTGTTGTAAGGGTTTTCAGAGGGGATTCAGTGCAGGTTGAGTGGGAGTTGCTTCTTACCTAGCGGTTTCTCGCATTATAAGTTTTCGTTTTTGGCATGGCACCAATCTCAGTCAGGGATAATTCCCATTCTCGTGATCCATGCTCTTCGGAAACCACCCATTTTCCCATAGGCCACACAAGAATTTCATGGGGACGTGGCCTTTTCCGGGGTCACGAGGCAGCCGTGCGAAGGCTTTAACCAGTAGAATCCTTCTGGTTTGTTGAGCTGTTTCTGTGTGGTTCCCTATGAGTACGGAATAGTTGCCAAAGCAGAATTGCCCGCCCCTCGACAGAAGCTGTTGAGTTTGATGGATGAGTTTCGGCAATGATGCCGGTTTCTGTGTTTGGGAGGTTGTCTCATTTGAGGTTTGTGAGCTATCATTGCTCAAAATATGTTCCAATTTGTGAACCACATATGCCACCCTTTGAAAACATGTGAACCATCACTGTGTTGGCGCCAATTTTTCTTGATGGCACTTTAGAAAAAAGACTTGGTAAATATATAGTTGGAGCGAAGTTTGAACACCTCCAATTTGATACGTTTCCATCTGCAATGGCCACGTCGACTGGAGATGTCGAGGTGGGATCGTTTTTGTTTCTTTGAGGTTATCTATCCAAGAGCCCTTTTCGTGGTTTCGGAGGGAAAAAAAAAGCCGGACAGCTATGGACAGCGGATGGCCACTTTGGTTTCAACTCACCGAACAGGCAGACCCAAAGCCACTGAGAGGCGCCACAGCTTGGGCAACAAGGGTGCGCTCGTGGCCGCAGGAGGCGGAAGGATGTGACCTTTGACCCCAGCAAACCTCCTCAAATCTTGGTGGCTCCCAGCCATCCGGTTCCTTAGCTTCTTAGCTTTTTGGCCTTTAGGGGGGGTTTTCCATTAGGCCCACTAAAAGTCAAACTTTTAGCGGGGGGATCTGAGGACAGCCCAGAAATGATCGGGTCTTGGGATTGTAGCTGGTATTTGGAGTCGCTCGACAGAATAACCTTCAGAGAGACATTTGAATCAATCAGAGTAATAGTTTTTGGAAAATGGCGGCTTTCACTAGAGCTATAAAACCTGATCGACCTCTTGCTCAGGGCCAACCCGACAACAAAGGCCCCGTTCAGACATTTGTGTTGGTGGCGATTTGCCCTGGGTCTGCTGTGTTTATATATGTCTGACTCTGTCCGTCCTTCCTTTTTTCCTTCCTTCCTTTTTTCCTTCCTCCTTCCTTTCTTTCCTTCCTCCCTTTTGTATTTATTGGTCGTCGATGTTGTTTCTTTGTGTATATATGTGTTTCTTCATTTATCCTTGTTTGTTATGTATTTGATTATTGACGTCTTGGTTTAAATGTGTCGTTATTTATGTGTTGTGTTTCTTCGCTCTGTCCTTCCTGATTTGTTTATTGCTTCATTTATTGATTCATGCGTATATATATACATATAGATATATATTGATTTATATGTTTATGTTTATTTGTTTATTCCGCAAGCTGTTCTTTTTTTCCAGTCGTTCTTTCTTGTCGCTCTTGTATACATATGTGTGTGTTTGTTTTATTAATGTCTATTTATTTAGATGTTTATTCCATACTTGTTTGTTCTTGCTGTATTTCGTTGTTTTGTTATGTTGCCTTTCATTATTTATTGCATTGTATTTTTTCTCCAATAGCCCAGTTGGGCTCCGGGGTGTTGTGTTGTGTTGTGTTGTGTTGTGTTGTGTTGTGTTGTGTTGTGTTGTGTTGTGTTGTGTTGTGTTGTGTTGTGTTGTGTGTGTGTGTTTGTTCCCAAACAAGATGCTTCATGCCGTCAGGCCGATGGTTCTGTGATCTTGTGCCCACTTGTCGTAGTCAAAAGCCACCCCGAACCCTTGGGAACGCTGTGGAACCTTACCTCGGAGCCGGCACAACACACACACACACAACACACACAACACACACAACACACACAACACACACAACACAACACACACACACAACACACAACACACACAACACACACACACACAACACACACAACACACACAACACACACACACAACACACACAACACACACAACACACACACACACACAACACACACAACACACACAACACACACAACACACACACAACACACACACACCCCGACATCAATTACGCTGTATGTGTGTCGAGGTTTGTTATATATGCGTATATATTTAATGTATACACTTTGTGCGGAATATGCATTTTTATGTATCATACATACATATGGTATATGCACATATGCACATATGGATTGGCATTTGGAAGCCCGGTTGGGCGTTGTGTGTGTGTGTTGTGCCATTTCAGCGTCGAACCCCACAGGGACCGCTCGCTTCGCGCTAGGCTTTTGCCTGACCATGGCAATCATGGAGGCGAGCAGAGGGAAACTTTGGGGATGGTCTAGCCACACCTGAGCTACGATCGAAACTTCGGTGTTTTTTTTTTAAGTAGGGGGGGTCCCAACAAGATCAAGACTCGTTTATGTTTTTAAGTAAGGGGTTGCAACAATGGGTGCGGATATCCGCCCTTTTGTTTTAGGCATTGGATAGACCTGTTTAATACCAGGGATTCATTGTGAATCACCTGTCCCGTCAAAGTCTCCCCCAAGACACAGCCCCCTTTGGAATAACAACTAAAATCGACTGGGTCCCATGGATTGTGGCGGAGGGATCAACCCACCCCCCCAGCCACCCAGCCACCCACCCACCCACCCACCCACCCACCCACCCACCTGAGAACGGGGACCCTTGAGAATCTCTGAGCAAAGGAATCGTATGGGAAGGGTACTGCGGAGGTCTTTGCGCTGATCAGCATGCTCGCTGCTTCTCGCCTGGGTGTCGATCGCAGGCTGGGTGTTCGCAGCGCGACTGCTGTTAGTCCCAGAAGTTTGACCAAACAAGTCTCAGCTGAACTTAAAACATCTGAAATCAGGCATGTAAGGACACTTAACCGGATAACTTAAGTTAAATCATATTAAATGAAACTTGTAAGGGCCCTCGACTAGAGAAAACATCTCAATTCGTCTTAACTCAACCATGTAAGCACCCTGAATTAGATAGCATAGCTTAAATCCTCTTAAAGCAATCACGTACGGGCCCTTAGCCTTAACTAGATAATGTCAGCGTAAAACACACATGCAAGGGCCCTGAATCAGATGTGACCAAACGACATGTCTAACGCATTTCAGCAACCGAAGCTAAATCGCAGCCAACCAACAAAAACTCCTGGGAAATCTGTTCTTGTTTTTGGGCCTCAAGCCTGGGACCTGAGAAGAGCAGGATGGGACCAGTCACAACGATCAAAAGTGCTGGGAAATGTAATGTGCTCCTGCCTGGAGCACCCTTCGTTACCTAATTGTTTGCCCTTAGCCCAAGTGTATTGCAAAACCAGGGGTCGTCACCAAGATATGATAAACGTTGGGTGCCTCAGGTGCATATTGAATATGTTTGGGCCCGCCTGCAGGTTGCATAGGCCAAAAGGGGCAAAGCTGCGTGACTTGGAGGTAAAGCACCTGGACCTGCACAGCATAGGGGTACCTGGCCCATTCCAGGGACCCTTCTTTTCAGGAAATCAGCAAAAAGCACCCAGGGAAACAGATCCGGTTTTTGAAAATAATGATGATTGAACAAAATGGGGAATCAACCCATAGAAAAATGTGAAAGTTGAAAGACGGGCGTTTGCCTTTTGACTGTCCCGGCATTTCGCGTGCGAGCTTCCGCGAGACCGAGATGGCCTTGACACTCCATGGACGCCATGCCCATGAAGTAAGGGCTGAAGTGCAGCAATTTGAGGGCACACTTCCACGAAGAGTACATTTTTTGTTGTTTTTGTGGGCCAAGGGCCACAAGAGATACAAAAGAGAAGTACAGTGATTAGAAGACACTTTATGTTGCGGCCCTTCAAAGTTTAGGAGTGCCCAAACCCCATCAACTGGTCGGAAATGGTGATAGAATGTCCATATAGAGAGCGGTTCCTCAGCTCATGGCTTTCAGGTCATTACTTCGTTTTTTTTTAGCGTGAGATAGCATGGGTTCGTCCCCGTTACCAGCTGTGTTACGACCATTGTTGCAACGCACTTGCCTGTTTTTTTGGAGCACTCAAGTTCGGACTTCAGCCAAGCCCATTCCAATACGCCAGAGTTGAGCCACTGGCACTGGCGTCGGAAATCAAGAAACAACAGGCCAGGCTTGCCAGCAAGGTGACCGCAAGGCTTGTGGCAAGTTCTCGGTTTTGGCACCTGTAGCCATCGGGATTCCCGAATGCCACGTCAATCTGGGGAGCCTTATTGGGTTGGTGAACTATATACATTCAGACTTATCCCAGAGCGAGTGGTTCCCTTTTTTATGCAGTGTTTTGTTTTGTTTTCTCGTGGCATAGGCCTTAGTTTTTGACAAGTTCCCCTTTTGGGTGACAGTAAGCGGATCCAGAACCTCAGAATGTTTGGTTTCTGTGGCTGCTTCTCCAATGGTTGTCCTGAGGGTTGCCAGAAGACTGGCTGCGGTAAAGAAAAACAACAACGCGCCGAGCCACAGCCTGGGGCTTCTGGTTACTTGGGTTCGTCCGGAGTGCAGCGCAATTGCCAGGCTGTCGGTACATGTACAACCAGAGGGCCAACCTTGACAGGCGATTCGATTCGGACGATTTTGCGATTGCCCACACAAGTTTGTTTGCAGGCAACTAGCCCAGAGGCTCCTAGTTGCACTTGTAAACCCCCAGGTTTTCTCCTCCAGTTTGAAGATGGTGTTTTGGGTTCAGGGGTTCCAGTTGCCGTGTTAATGGATGTTGTTTGTAAATGATTGCTTCCCTTCATTACGTGCTACACCAGGCATTGTCAAAGTGAGTCACGGAGGCAGGTCAACTCGCGAAAACAGTGCAAACATCGTTCTGACCCAGGCTGGTCCCAAACATTTGTGGGTTAGATTGCTATCTTTGCATTGTTTGCATGATTTCGACAGGGGTGCCTGAGAAGTTTACTTGTATAACGGTACATCGGGCGAATGTACATGTTCCTCAGCATGGTGGAATGCATGTTTTGCAACCCGGCAAAAAATGCACACCTGCGTTTGCTCTGAATCACTAGGCCCGGAGTCAATACCGTGCTTCAACCTCACCAAGAGCATTCGCTGGCTAGCTTTCAGGGTTGAGCAACCGAGCTGGAAATGCGCGACAATACTGGCCTAGCGTTATATGTTGGGCACACTGACCCCCCAGATCACAAAGCAAAGATGGACGGGCAAAGCACGAGGGTGAAGCTCCGTTCCAAGAGAAGGCAGCAGGAAAGCAGGCATGTCCAGGGTCCATTGCCGCAAGTCACACCAGGCAAGCCATTCCTTTTTCGTTTTTTCTTTTCTTTTCCAGGTAGCGGGCTGTTGCTGTTGTAAAAGGGGGGCTCGTAGCCCAAAGCACATAAGGCCACCTCCCCCTTTCACGTCCCTTAAAGCCCCTTCAGGGTCCAAGGGGTCGCCGTACGGGAGTTTCTAACTGCCCAAGACCCGACCGAGGCAATGCTGAAAGTTTCCTGAGCTGTGACGGACTTTGCCTCGCCTGTCAGTTTCTCTGACGAACTTTCCCAGGTTGGCACTCGAAACGAAATCCCGATTTCCCGATTTGAGTTCGAGCGGAGAATCGAGGTCGGATCCAGTTTCGAGGTGCCGCCAAAATCTCATGGGAGGGTAGCAAGAGCATGACCGCAGTTGTTTTCTGAGTTCAACTGCTTGTATTTCGCTGATGGACCTGGACTCTTCCCCCGCCCCAACTGGGATGCCTTTGATTTGGAGGTTGATTCGGGGTTTTTATGTGTTAAGCGGAATTGTTGTTGGGCCAATTCAAAGTGAGTCTACTTTTGGTTCGGAGATGTGTTTGAGAATGCTGGCTTGCTTGTGGGGCAGGGGCAGAGTGCAACCGGAGACGGTCCACTTGCTTGTCTAAATGGCTGGGAGTGAACCTTCACGGGTGCACGATACACGAGGGGTATCCCCAAGTATCCTCCTCATGAATGTATATATATATATATAAGGTATATTGATATATGCATGGCTATGGAGTTTTATGGGGCAAGCCCTAAAAATGTCTGGTGAACAGCTATCCTCATTTAAACAAATAATTATAATGATAATAATAAAATCAGGTCAATCCCCACCAAAGGGTCTCCATGTCAGTTACCCCATTTACCTGTGACCCGTATTGAGACCGGAACGTCATGGACACAGTAAAATGCCTTTCAGTTGTTGTAAATGTAGCTATTTGAGATTATACGCATACGGAAGTGTCACTGGATATCAACATGTTTATCAGGCACAGGCTTCAATTAATGTAGGCACGCGCTACATAGACATATATTGACACTGGGTGTATGTTAACTATGCTAGGCAAGAACATGGCATATGCTGGGAACCTGTTGCAAGATGCCAGCCGCATGCCCAACACGCCGTGTTAGATATGGCGGACATGTGCCAGATGTGTTGGACGGAGTAGCCGCATACCAGATGAATTCTAGGAACTCTAATATGTCTGTGTTTGTTAATTGCTAAGCAGCACGATAGGAATTCGAGACATATCATGGAGGAATGCAAGGCATATGCTGGGAACCTGTTGCAATATGCTAACGGTATGCTAAATACCTGCTAGACTTGCAGTAGACATGCGCTAGATCTATGCTAGGATCATGACATACGTATATATATACATACATATATATATATATATATGTGTTGCATGCCATAGGCAGTATGCATTCTAGGAACTCCAATAAGTCTATATCTGGTATTGGCTAGATATCAAGAGAACACATCAGACAGTTATACATTCTATGCACATCAGACGCTTCATGAGAACCAGTTCTACATGATATCTCTAGTTATCAAAAACAACTAATACGTGTATACATCAGTTTGATTGTACATTGAAACCTGTATGTTGCAACAATCAAGCACATATTCGGATATGTCTGTAGTTTCAAATGTTGCAGCAGGGGCAAACAATAGGTGCTGCTCTTTAAGCCCTGGAATCAGTGGTTTTGGTTTTCTTGAGGCTTTTTGAGATTAAATCAACAAAAGCTCGTGAAAAGGCAAGAAAACACACACACAAATCAAGACTGCAAACCCTCTTGAGGTTTTTGAAGAAAGCCGAAAAAGACAAGACAACAAATCAAGGTGATAAAAAACAAAAACCCCAACCTCCTTGGGCCGACACCCTTGGGGTCTGCAATTTTGTGTTTGGCTTTGTGTATTCCTTTTTCCCGGTTCTCTCGAGGCCTTTGACGACATCAATAAGGACAGGAGAGAACACACGAGCACATGATATACAAACAAAACAAGATTGCAGACCCCAAACAGAGTCTGCAATAGTGTTTTTTGGTTTCTCGAGGTTTTTGTCAGTTTGGTCTGAAATCGAAAAGCAACTTGAGAGCACCAACAAAAACACACAACGCAAAGCAACTGGTGCAGACCCCAACTCCCTTCAACCTACCCACTTTTGGGTCTGCAATCATGTTTGGCTTTTTATTGTTTATTTTCTTGGCTCTTTGACGTTGGTGGTTTGTTGTTTCTCCTTGTTCGGATATCCTGACCTTCCAAACAGAATAGCTTTCATGGCGTCTTCTGTATTTAAGCATCTCAAATCTCCATCGGACCCCAGGGCCTTGCGAAGCCGTTCCCAGCCGAAGCGAGGGAACAAGCAAGCCACCGCGGATTCTGAGAGAAGGTCCGCCATGAGGGTCAGGTAAGCGCTAGGCACCCCAGGACGGAGCCACGGAAGTAGAGGGGCTGCCCTCTTTCCAGCATGGAAGAGCATGGATGGAAGCTACCATCCTCGTAAAAAGCAAAGTGTTTGAAGGGCCAGTGCTTTGATTGGTGGGTTGGAGTGGTGGTTTGGAATTGAATTTGAACCCTTGGTACTTGTGGAGGGTAAATGGGAAACCAGCCCGCCACCAAACCACCAGGCTCCAAACCACCAATTGGAGGAAAGCTAAATCTCACTTCTCGGGGGTCTTATGTTTCAGACCCTTTTGGAAACCAGAGATTCTGGAGAGCGCAGAAGTGGGAGCCTGTCTTTAACAACTCTACCCGAAAGCATAGAGGCCGAGGACTTCAGCAGTTGGCCAGCGACTTTTTTTTTGTCTCTGCAGATCATAGCGTTTGGCGGCCCTTGAGGGTGGTTTTAGAGGCAAAAAGGCGTCCTTTCGTTTGGAGAATCCAATATCAGGGGAATGCATCAAGCAGCCTTGGTTTCAGAGCGCCGATGTTTGTGTCTCGCAGAATCCTCGGGTCTTCTTCTGGCGCGAAAAAGACTACACGACGGCGCCTCTTAGCCAGGAGCAGTGAGCAAAGAATGTGTCGTTGTTTTTCTGGTGTTTCCTGTCAGTTGATGCTGCCACGTGATTAAGGAGTTTAGTTGACTTTATTTCACGTTCCGGGTCCAAGTAGCCCCAGGCTGGCTTTTGGTGGCCTTTGTAAGGGGTTAAGTACATCCCTTGGTGCCAAGTTATTTTTGTGGCGAACCCATTTTTGCATGGTTCCAAAGGACACCATAAGGAAACCAACCATTTTCAGGGTCTCCGAATTGGGAAGCAAACCAAATCGAAGGACCGCCGTGCTTCTTGAGATCGGGCTGGGTGAATGGTGCGCCCTTATTGCAGGAAGCTCAATTCGCAGGAACCCTTGCTTGACATGCACCAGAATGCACCAAGTTGTACGGCGGCTTTTGGATCCCATTCTTTGTAAAGTCCTGTTTGAAGAGAAGTACAGAACACATGATTGTGAACTTGACTCACCACCTTTTGCAGTGGAATCCCAAGTGAAACCATCACGTGTAGCGCCAAGGAAACAAAACCTGGTGTCCTACTACACGGGCAACTGGACTCACGTGTCGGTTAGCAAGGTGGATGTCCTGAATATTGCAAGTAAGCCAACCACGGCCACAACATGGGATATCGGTATATTTTGGACCCTTGCCCCCAAACACAAATAGTCACCACAATTTGGAAGACCATTTTCGTGGTGGTTGATCTAAATTTCCATCATCCACTGTTAGTGGGTGGGGGCAGGGTACAAGGTATATCACCGTAAATCTGCGGGCTTCCCTGTTCCCTTGCACTACCGAGTCGGCATGGATGTTCCATCATGGGGCTCGCCATAGCTTAGGCCCTAGGGCACTCTTGCAACCAAGCGAAGCCTTGCAAAATAACTCAGAGGAGATTTGAGATGTTCCTAGGCAACATTTGCGAAAAATCCGTATACTTATACTCTACCTAGCGTGTATCCACTAGTCCAATTCTGGTCCACATCGAGCAAATTGCATCTCAGAGGCCACTTTGCTCACTGTCCGCGAACGTCTCACCATTCGACTTTTCGGTTCGGGCTGCTTCCGCAAATGCGGACAGGTGCACAGACTCGCGAACAAAGGGCCTGGTGCTAGATTGAGCAGGGCTCCTTAAAAGATACATTTTGCCCATTTGAAACATGGCCTTTTCCACCAAAATAAAGGGAAACCACCATTTACAAGTTGCAATGTTCAGGTGTATTCACTGCATCCGGATCCCTGTTGAGTGCATCGTCTTTTTCTTCGCATGCAACTGGAGTCTCCCAGGACCGTTGCAATCCCACGATTCGATCCCAATGAGTCGAGCTTCGAATCAGGAAAGCCAGGTTTTGGCCGAGCTCAAGTGCGTTTGGAAAGCGGCGGTTGCTATCCATACTGTGGATGGACGAAATCCTGCACCACCTAAGAAACCCTGGAGATGATGATCCCCTTGTAAATACCAATGAACAACGGTTTCCCATTGTTCCCAAGTGGTGCAGCATTTCGTCCGTCCACAGTATTTCCATCCATGCAAGTTGGGGACAAGGAAGGGACCAGTTTCTGGTTGCCCGGGTTGTATTTCGGGCATGATCTGTAGCTGCAACTTTAGAAGTGGAATGCACGTCCTTCAAGAACGCGATGTCATGGCTTTTCTTGAGATTCTTGAGATTCTTGAGAGTCTTGAGAGTCTCAAAGTTGAACTATCATAGTGGGGTTACGACCCCATTTTTGTACGTTGAATTGAAGCCATTGTCTCCACCACACTTTTGGCTGCGGATGGGATGTGTGTTTCCCTCGTCATCTACCAGTTCCTTCAAGTGTTTCTTATCTCCAAAGCAGCAGCCAAACGTTATTTAAAACAAAAACAAAATAATAAAACAATAAGAAACAAAAAAAAACAAGAAAAAGTGGAGGTGTTTTGTTCCAGGTCTTCCCAAAAGTCCATCTGAGTCTATGGTCAAAAGTCGATCCCCGCCGGCGAATCGGGCGAATCGCCCTCCTGGCCCGGAGGTCGGGCCAAGTTCCGAGTTCTGGGCTTCGCCTTGGAACAGCCCTGCTTATCCATGCGGTGGAGGCTTTTTTTGGCTCATTTTGCGGGGTTGAGGCTTTTTTGTTGTTCATTTTGCAGGGTTGAGTTGTTTTTTTTGTCTGTTCATTTTGCAGGGTTGAGGTTGTTTGTTGTTCATTTTCCAGGGTTGAGTTTTTGTTTTTCCATTTTGCAGGTAGAGAAAGGTGAAGCGACTTTTCTTGTCACCCAGGTTTTGGTTTAAACCAGGATGGACCAGAAGGAGCTGAACTTTAACCGGGTTTCGTGGTTCACCGTCCAACAATGGCTCCCCATAGCCGCAACAAATTGCCCAACCGCCCCGCCCACATCGCAGCGGTCAGGGACAAGGCGGCCGGGGAGTGCAGCACGGAGCGTCAGGCGCAAGCGGGTGGGTTGGCCGGTTAGTTCGAATACTTACCTCTTAAAAACACAACTTTTCGTAACTTGTTGGGTAACATGGGCTATTTGTCTGTAAAAGATGAGAGCTCCCCCCGGGGCGCAGGGAGTTTTAAGGGGTAAGAATAATCTTGATCCCATGTAAATCAACCCCAGCTTATCAACGTTATTGATATGAGGGTGTGCCCAGAAAGATAACACAGAAGAGGGGTCATGTTGACCCCATAAGAATCAACCCCCGGTTTATTGATAGGGGGGTGTCCCCGGGTGAAATGTGGGGAATCACCACTTTTGGCGGGAACATATATCAATCAACCCCTGTTTATTCATAGGGGTGTAGTTTTGGCACCTCCAAAAGTGATGATTCCCCACATTTCACCCCCCTATCAATAAACAGGGGGTTGATTCATATGGGGTCAACACTACCGATCCGGGGGTAAAACGAGCGGTATGGCTGTGAGAAAGTTAGTTTTGGACATGATGCAATTTGTGGATGGATGGCTTGGAGAACAGCCAAGTCAGCTTCCGTCGACAAAGTTACTTTGGATTGGTGGTGTTAGAAAATTCTTGCTAGTCTTCAAGCTGACACATATCCCGTTTCTGCGTGGATGAGGCGTGGACTTGTCCAGCTTACATTCTCTCAGTTCCTCCACCCCAGCTGTGCCCTTCTCTTTCCGCGGGTTCCCAAACCAAACCGAGACATGTTGCGTTGCTACTGGGCTGGTTGTCACTGGTAAGGGCACGTGAATCTCAAAAGCTTCCAAAGAGTGCAGAAGGGTCACCTGGGGCTGTCTTGGTCAAGCGGTCAAAGAAAGAGAATACGCATCACCTATGCATCCCTTGGCTTTGTTCACGAAACACGGGAGCATCTGAAAGGGGGTTCCTTTGCACCATTCCGGGATCATTCCCAACCCCCTGATGCAATGTGTACCTACATAAATTGTTTTTTTCTTGGAGGGTATACCCTTCTTTGGGTGGCTTTCAGGGAGAAACGTCAGGAGAACCACCCATGTTTTGGGGGGTCCAAGAAGAATGCCCCCTGCTGGAATCCACATTTTCCTGATGGTAGGTGGTGCATGCATGTCTAATTCAACCTTGCCCCGGAATTCATGTTTGCTTGAACTTTCCTTTGAATCAGGTTTCCAGGGTTGACACTGAAAAGAAACATTCAGTTCGCCTTGGATGACTTGTACATTTTGGCTCAAGGCAAAACAGGTTGTGCGAGTGAAGCTTCCGGTGCCGCCATAGCACTTTTGGGCATACTCTTTACTTGAATTGTCTTGATTCGTATTTCGTCTGGTTATCAGCCGTAGCTTTTGAGCTGCGACCGATAGCTACGGCGGGTGAGGGCGTCGAGCATCCGGGAGTGGCACCGGAACTGTGGAATCTCTTCGGTTGGCATCGAGCCGGACGAAGAGGCAAGTCACAGAAACTTGGTGTACTACGTGACGGATTGGCCGAGGGGGTTTTATCAAACGAACCTCCGTTTGTGCTGGATAGCACCTGGGACAGGCTTGCACGTGCAAAAGTCAACTGGGAACAGCTACAGCTCTACGAACAGGCCTTTTGGAACGAGCAACAGCGTCTGACTGAGGAGCCCCAGAATCATCGGGTGTCTTTTCGGGTTGTGAAGGCAGCGGATCGGTCTGCTCCTCTTAGGCTTGTGCAGCGCGAGTCGCTCCGAGCCGAAGAGCCTGCATCGTCATCTGCGGAGCCTGTGCAGCACAGATTGCTCCAGGCGACCAGCAAAGCTGCGTCGAGGCCAGAGAGCACTTCACGTACGCCGAGGCGCGCTGAGCCTTCCGGGCATCACTTCGCTGCGGTGATTTGTGATTTGACTCTTGCCACAGGAGTATTCAAGTGTGTGAACAGCAATTGGGAAGATCAAGGATTGTCCTTTGTCTACGAGCCGCGCTACGGCATTGACTTTCGGGACAGTTGCGTGGTTGCAATCGACTATCACCAGGTTCTTGACAGAGCCCGTTGCGGACGCACAGAGTGGGATTACGAAGGTATTTGCCACGACAACCTCGAAGCGATTAGGCAGCTGAAAGCCGCTTTCTTTCGCGAAGGTATCCACGTTGTGACAATCTGCCTATCCTACCTCCATAGCCAAGAACGCCGAGACGCATTGGTTGCTGCGTTCAATCGCACTCCGGATATCTCATCAGTTTTTGACTTCATCGTTACAACTTCTGAGAGGGCCAGTTTCAATCCCAGGACCCAGAAAGGTGGGAAGGTGCTAGTCCTTCAGGATCTGCTGTCAGTTGGATTCCGCTCGGCATTCATCGTTGACGACAGTGACGAGGTCATCAACAGTATCATCGATCGCCAGGTACAGGACAAGATCTCGGGCATTCACATCAAGCTTCGCAGAAAGCCACCGGCCAACAATTTGTTTAGGCCAGTCGGATTTCTTGAGGATTGTGTGGCCCATTGGCCGGAGTGCGCCGCAAGGTGCAAGCAGGCATTGCGTCAGTAGCTTTTCCTGTCCGACCAATTTCAAGAAGCAATGGAGCCATCAGAAATAGTTCCAGCTGCTCAGGGATCTGTACAGATGTTTTCACCCCCGCAGGTCGCAGACTCCAGTAATAGTAATGAAGACACTAGCATGTCCACGGCATCATCCCAACCGATGGGTAGTAGGATCAACATGCAAAGTGCTCAGTTGCATCAGCATCATCATTTCTCACCAAATGTTGAAATGCACGCTCAAGCTCATCACACCCAAGTGTACCAGCCGACCATGGTTGTTCAATCATTGGATCAACAACTGGTCGAAAGAGCTGAAGCGCATTTGAGAGAGAATGATAGGAGGTTGGTTGTCACTGAAGCCCAAGCTCAATGCTTAATGGCCGAGGCTAGGGATAGGGTAAATCAATTGGAAAGCCAATCCTTCAATCAAGTTCATGCCCTTCAGGAATCACTTGAAAGGACCAAGCATGAATCGGGGGACCAATTGAGACAAGCCCAGGAGCGAGTCCTTTATTTGGAATCACAAGCCAACGCACAGGTTCAGGCACTCCAAGATGCCTTGACGAGGACCCAGCATGGCACAAGTGACCAGATTAGGGAACACCAACTTAGGGAGGCCGAAGCAACGCAGAGGGCGCAACAGTTGGCAGACCGATTGCTAGCAATGGAGCAAAGGTTGAATTCTCTTGAGGCCGAAAATCAATCCTTAAAAAGGGAATTGGCATGCATCCATAATGGCGCGGATAATCAGCCACTGCAGGCGAGTGGGCATCCTGCTGTGATGCCTTCGGGCACCAGCCAGCCAGTGCAGGACGGGTCCGTGATGCCGCAGGGCACCGGAAACCCCCAACCGATAGCGCATGGCAATGGTTCACATCAGGCAAGCCCCGTGATGCCTCAGGGCACCGGAATCAGTGCACACAATGCTTCATCATGGGACTTATCAGGTGCTGTGAGAAACATTTTTGGGGATTCTTCTCCAGTTGCACCGAATCCGGGATTAAGTGCATTAGAAAGGCGTTTGGATCAACTCACATCAGCCTTTGAGCTATTTGCATCCCAGACTGCCGCCGCTCAAACTGTGCCGCAAATTCATCAGGCAGGAACAGGGCAGGTCCCTCAGATTTTCAACATAGGATCTGTGGGAGGGCAGTCGGGGGGTGGATCGCAAAATGGTTCACAGCATGGTTCAAATCCTGGGTCGCCAGATCACTCGGATAGCTCATCAAGCGAATCCAACAAGGGTGGAGGCGGCGGGAGACCAGGAGGTTCGCCAGGAGGCTCGCAAAGACCTCCTCAGGGCCCCTCAATTCCCCCTCAAGGAAATCAGGGAATGGCCCAAATTGACGCGGCAATCGATGCCTACTCAAGGGAAAAGAAACTCATGCGTGTGAAGGCATATGATGAGATGAAGTTGCCTCAGCTGCCCAAAACGGCGGCAGACGCTCGCCTGTTCAGGAACTCGGTTTTCAACCTTGTGTGTAGGCTTGCAAAGGGTGACGAATCCTTAATCCATAGCTGGATCGCCGAAAGCACTAATCCCAAAGCCGATCTCGAGTCGAGCCTTCCGTTTCCAATTCTTGATCGAGTGTTGGGTTCAAAGCTGCTTGAGCTGTCGAAGAACACCAAGTTTGCCATGCTTTTCCAATCCATTCAGGAGCAAGAGCAACGGGTCTTCAAGCAGCCAAAGGGGCGGAAGTTGTTGTGGGTCATCTTTGAGAGGTTTAAGATGGAGAAGGATAGGGGAATTGCCTTGACTCAAACCCATCTCTTAGGCCTCAAGATGAGCGGCACCGACATTAAGGCACTCGAAGATTTCCGTCAGAGATTCGACTTCGTGTACCAGGCCTTGGAAGTTTCCGAGAGACCGAGTGACCAAGCTATTAGGAGCACCCTTTTCGAGCAATTGAAAGGACATCCAAAAATGGCTTTGGTGATCGACCGTTTCAGGAACGCCAGTCCAAACAGCAGTAAAAGGACTTGGCCTTGGCTTTACGCGAAGCTCGGGGAAATCATCGAGATTCATCAGCTAGATGAAAATGTCGTGTCAATCGATCAGGTGTACACGCAATCCGCAACTAAGTCCCAAGCAGCGCCAGCCAAGACAAAGGAAGGGAAAGACAAGAACGACAAGAAGAAGGCAGAGAAGAAGGGGGAAGCCCAAAAGGAGCAACCTTCATCCAGCCAGAAGCCCAAAGACTCCAAAGATCCGAAGCCTAAAGAAGCGAATGCAGCACCCGCAAAGGGGAAAGGCAAGGGCGAGAGTAAGGGTGGCAAGGGTAAGAAGGGGGACACAACTCCTAAGGGCACTCCTAGGCTAACGGATGAAGAGAAGAAGAAGCAGCCTTGCATGTACTTTGGGTATAATGCTTGCACCAAAGGTGATAAGTGCTTCTATCTGCATGATTCCAACAATCTCTATAAGGGACCCAAGCCAAAAGGGCTTCAGACGTCATCGCCAGCAGGTGCAGCCTCCGTCAACGCAGGGGCAGCAAAGGTTTTCGCAGCCGCGTATGCCTTGAAAGGAACTGTTGCTGAAGCTAAGAAAGCAGCCAAGAAGTGCAAGAAGACCGCATTTTGCACTCCCGTGTTGTCGCAATGCATGAAAGCCGTGGCAACCATGATTGCGTGCCTTAGCCAGCCAGTGCAGCAAGAGTTTCTGCTGGACACAGGTGCCGGTAGGAACTTAATCTCAAGCAAGAGTTTGCCGCAATCCTTCAGGGAGCATGTGCACGAGGCAAATGAGCCGATCGAATTCTGCACCGGCGGTGGCATCAGGCCTAGTGCTGAAGTGGTGGATCTCTCAGGGGAATTGTCAGGAACAAACACGTTCTACATGTTGAAGGATTGCCCTCATGCCTTGTCGGTAGGCCTTCAAGTGGAACAGCATGGCAGGCCATTTGTGTGGTTTCCAGGCCAACTCCCATACCTAATCAAAGCAGATCGGGTGAGTGATGTCGTACATCACGTTCCGGAGTCAGCCAGGATTTATGCCGATCGTGTGGAGCAAAACGTTCCAATCCTATCCGAAAGCGTGGCTGTCGCAGCACCAGATGCCGTGTCAGGAATGCCAGCAACAGGAGGAGAGCCTTCGTCCTCATCAAAAGGGGACACAAGTAGGCCGTCAGTGAGACCTCATGAATTGCTTGCACCGGACGCAAAAGCATTTGAAGAAGCTCCGCCCACGCCTGGCCACCCTTCAGACCTACCGAGGTCAAAAAGGGGCGTGAAGCTCGACGACTCTTTGCCTCATTTTGGGGTTGAAGAGGAACTTCTCGCAGCAAGAGAGCCAGAAAAGGAACCTGGGGACGAGCCGCTAACCTCTGAAGATGAGGAGTGGACCCCCTCATTGCGTGAAAAGCTTCAGCAAGAAGCCAACTCCGAAAAACATCAGTTGACGCACTTTCCTAAGAACAGGTACTGTGAGATTTGCAGGAGGGCTAAGATGACCGCAAAGGTTCACCGCAAAAGGGGTCTGGAAATAGATCTGGAGGAAACACCTCCTTTGCATTTTGGCCACAAACTCAGAGCAGATCACATGATCACGGGCTTGTCAAAAGGGTCAGATGGGGAAAGCTGTTGTTTGGTAGTCTTAGATGACTATTCAGGTGCGTTTGCCGCGTATCCGCAAACTAAGCGGGACACCGATAGCAACATCAGGTGCCTTCAGCACTTTGGAGGAACCAGAGCTCATGGTAAGGCACTGTGTCAGGTTAAAACCGACTGTGCAGAAGAGCTCAAGGGTGCCGTAGAGTACCTTGGATGGCTTCCAGATCCTAGTGTTCCAAATGATCAGATCCACAATCCAGTCACGGAAAGGAAGATCAGGAGCATTAAGGAAGCCGCTAGAGCTGTTCAGTTGAAATCTGGTTTGCCTCACCAGTTTTGGCCAAGAAGTGTCGAGTACGTGTGCACCGCATTAGCCGTGTCAACAAATGCGGCAATCCATCCAAATGATTCGGATGATGTCAAGAATCTCAAAGCCACTCAGAACGCATATGAAGCCGCGAGCGGCGGTGACGCCTTCACAGGTTTGAAGCTGCCGTTTGGTTGCCTGGTGTTTTACAAGCCGCCCAAGCATCGAGAGCTTCCGGACTTCGAGCCGAGGACATACCCCGGCATATTCGTTGGCTGGAGGATTGACGCAGGGTACAAATTTAGGGGCATACACCTCGTCCTAGACTTTGAGTCGCTTCGCAAAAACACTCAAGGTTGTGGTAAGCCAATCCAAGTTTACGAAACAGAATTGGTCGAACCTTCAAATGGACATTGGGTTTTCCCTCTTTTTGAGGCAGAGCAACAAAGGCTTCAGCTGTTCAGTGCGAAATCAACCCCAACATCCATTTCAACCAGGAAGGCTTTGCCATTTGACGATGAAGTCCCAGATCCTGTCCCTAGGAGAAAACGAACCTATGTGACGTTGGAGAGGGCCATCAAATTTGGTAGAACCCCGGGTTGCAAAGGGTGTGAAAGGATCTCGGAAGGAGTACCGCACTCCGATGCATGTCACGACAGATTCCGTGTCCTCCTCGAGGATGAGAGGCTGGCACAGGAGGCCAAGGCTAAGGCCCGGGAAGAGGCAGCAGCAAGGGGGATACCGATGCCTCCGACTCCTGCTTCGCGGGGTACACCGGTACCTCGTACTCCTGGATCTGGCCCAGAACCTTCGACACCAGTTCCGCCCACTCCAGCAGCAGTCATCACGCTAACCCAAAGGACCAGTGAAGCAACCGATGCTCCTGGTACCACCGCCGTCGACTCTTGTCACAACTGTTCTTTTCAAGACTCTAAAAACAAAGGGCCAAGATCGGACGTCAAGGGGGCAAAGTCTTTGGTTGAGGACAACTCCGAAACCAAGGATTATTGGGAGTTTGATGAAGCAAGGCACGCATGGGTACTAGTGCATTTAAGACCTAGGAAAAGGCTATTTGCACCAGTGGGTAAGGATTGTCCTTTCGACTCCAACGAGGTTGAACCGGAACGCATCACCGAGTGGAGATGCAAGGGGAAGGTTTCCGTGCATAGGGACAACTGGCAAGAGACTCCGTATCAAAGGATTTCATCCAAAAGTTGGTTTGGTAAGACGTGGTTCTTTCCGAAAGGACGTGTGTCGCCAGATCAAGCGCAATTGTGTGCAGCCGCAGCCAACCCTTCAGACGGTAATCTCAGAGCTATAAAAAGGTTCATCGAGCAAGCCGGTGACAGCCAAGCACGAACTAGGAAGGCCAGAGAAATCCTTGAACTCACTAAGGACTTGGTCAAGCCTGCACGTGAAGACCGCAAAGGTCGATCGGCGAATCCGACACTCTTTGAGTTTTGTTGCGATGAGAACTCAACGTTGGGTCAGATCAACGAAGAAAGAGGAATCAACCATTTCCGACTCACAACAAAGAACTCTGACATGTCAAGCCAGTGGGAAAATGACAGTCTTTTGAAGGTCATAGAACAATTTCCCGGGTGTGATTTGTGGGGATCGATTCCTTGCGGCCCCTGGTCGCAATGGCAGAATGTAAATCTCCATCAATACGGAAAACCGTTTGCTAAGAAACTCAAGAAAATGCGCAAGCATTCTAGGAAAATTTTAGCAAACTACATTCGTTGCGCAGACAAAGTCCTCAGTCAAGGGGGCCACATTGCCTTCGAGTGGCCAAAGACATGTGCCGGATGGGACTTGCCAGAGCTGATCAGGTTTGTCAAGAGGCATGACTTGTTCGTGGCGGAACCTCAAGGTTGTGCATTTGGACTCTGTGACCAAGAAGGTAAATGTCACCTCAAGACGTGGAGAGTTATAACCTCTTCATGGAGGTTGGCTAAAAACTTAGACAGTGCCAAGTGCCAACATCCGCGTGACTATAAGCATTCACCTCTTGCAGGCAGTAAGACACCTAGAAGTGCCTTTTATCCGATGCCTATGGCAAGGTGCATTTCTCAGTCCTTGTATCCCTGGATTGACGCACCACCTGCAATGCCTGTGCAAGTGTCAGCTGGGCCAAACTCCGTGCGAGAGTTCCTGTGTGGCGACCACGCCCCAGAGGACGAGGCAGGTCATCAGGAGCTGCCAGGAGTAGAACATGTGTTTGCTGGCATCCACAAATTGTTGGAGAGGAAAGAATGGGGTTACTTTCTTGGAGCGCAAGACGCCATTGACAATGAAGTGAATGGGCTAGTAGCTAACGGAACCTGGACTTTCGATGAGGTAATCTCAAAAGAGGACCTTTTGGCAAGATGTAAAAGGAACAAGGAGCATATCAACATTGCTTCCCTAATGACCATCTTGTCGATAAAGCATTGGGAAACCCCAGAACTCCGTAAACTCAAGGCCAGGATAGTTTTCCGAGGGGATCACATCCTCACGGAAGACAACAATCTTGCGGTGCTCCAAGAAGCAAAAGTCACTCCGACCGGAATGACAGGTGTCAACATCAATCTAGCATACGGCGCCATCAAGGGTCACGAAACTCGTCAATCAGACGTAGTAAAAGCCTACACCCAAGCGTACCTTGGGACTAAGGTGCCCACATGGGTGATCTTGCCTTGGGAATTGACTCCTCCAGAATACCGGCACTTCAAACAGCCGTGTGTGAGGTTGGTCAGGAGCCTTTATGGCCATCCCGAATCAGGATACCATTGGGATCAAAGGCTAAGGGAAGTGATGAAACTTTTGGAAGGTCAACATGTTGATGAATTTCCATCTTCATTTTGGTTTCCACGAAGAAAGCTTCTTGTAACTTGCTACGTCGACGACATTCTGTGCTCAGGGCCGTCGTCAGAACAAAACAAGTTTTGGCAGGAAATCGAAAAGCATTTGGAGATCGAACCTCCAACTCAAGTTGAACGTGTGCTGGGCAGACAGCATAAATTCGACCGGACCAATGGATCGACCAAGGTTTCGCTCGAAATGTTCGACTTCATCGAGAATGCATGTGCAGTGTATGAGGACTTGGCTCAATGTAAGTTGAGCACAGCTAAAAGTCCTTTCTGCCCAGAAGGTAGCCTTACAACCGCTGACTTTGAAAGTAAAGGGGTTTTGGCAACTTCTGCATGCAAAATCTTGATGAAAATCCTCTGGTGCGCTAGGCTAAGCCGACCCGACCTAATGAAAGGGATAGGGGATTTGACACGTAGGATTACCACTTGGAGCCGAGCAGATGATAAACGGCTCCATAGGCTAATGTGCTACCTGTATGGGTCAAAAGGGTACACTTTACAAGGACATATAGGCGACCCGCCAGAACTGCTCAAGCTGTGCTTGTACACAGATGCGGACCACTGTAGTGGCATCGAACACACAAGAAGCACGAGTGGCATGTTCTTGTCCATTGAGGGCCCTAACACCTTGTGGCCAATCGCGTGGGGCAGTAAACGCCAAACCGCGACTGCCAGGAGCACAACAGCAGCAGAGATGATCTCACTAGGATCAGGCCTTTTCGGCGAAGCATTGCCAGCACAAGGCTTCCTGGAATTGATCTTGGACCGTCAGGTCACGCTAGAGTGCTTTCAGGACAACTCAGCTGTAATCCAGATCGTGGCTGCAGGTTATAGCCCCAAATTGCGACACCTCACGAAGACGGAGAAGATCGAACTAGGTTCAGCTTATGAGGTCTTCGAAGATCCAAGTTGCAAACTCCTGTACATAGCAACGGACAAGCAGAGAGCAGATGTGTTTACAAAACCATTGCCGGTGTGCAAGTGGGACCATGCACTAGACCTACTTAACATGGCATCCTTAAGCTCAACTTGCAAAGTGCCATCTCGTGAAGCGGAAACGCTCCGAGACCCGTAGGCGTAGACCAGATAGTTAAATAACTAAACTGGAGTCTGCGTAGGACACTTTCCGAGTGTGAGAAGGGGGAGAAGAATGCCCCCTGCTGGAATCCACATTTTCCTGATGGTAGGTGGTGCATGCATGTCTAATTCAACCTTGCCCCGGAATTCATGTTTGCTTGAACTTTCCTTTGAATCAGGTTTCCAGGGTTGACACTGAAAAGAAACATTCAGTTCGCCTTGGATGACTTGTACATTTTGGCTCAAGGCAAAACAGGTTGTGCGAGTGAAGCTTCCGGTGCCGCCATAGCACTTTTGGGCATACTCTTTACTTGAATTGTCTTGATTCGTATTTCGTCTGTCCAACCTTAAAACGTTTGGATTGTGTGGGATTGGAGGGTTGCACGGATTGATTTCGAGGCCCCGCACCTTGGAACACAACAGCTTGAACCAAGAGTTTTAGTGATAGGCTTGCTGGTGCTCAGTAGGGAATGAGGGAATGAACCTGGGGACTCCCTTAAAGGAAACTAAATCGGGATGGCTTATAAGGGTCATTCCTTCCCTGCTGAGCACCAGCAAGCAAGAATCAGTGCCTTTGTTTCTGGACTTCGTACTTTTGGGACCAAATCTTTGTGGCTAAGACTTCGAATTTGGTTTTGGGCCATCCACTCAAGCGAGTGAAAGACGCCCAATGGGTCCCGGTTGCCCTTTCAAATGTTCCCCTGGTCTTCAACAGGTAACCCTTGGTTACCAACTAACTGGATCTGGGAAGGGCGGTTACCACGGCAAACTGGTCCAACCCTGCAAGTGACTAAAGTCCGGGAACTCAGGGAGTGAGTATTTGGTCAGCGATATAAAACTGGTCTGAGATCCCAGGTTTGATTTTGACGTTTACAGAGGGAACAGTGAGTGAAAGATGCCCAATAGGTCCCGGTTGCCCCTTCAAATGTTCCCCTGGTCTTCAACAGGTAACCCTTGGTTACCAACTAACTGGATCTGGGAAGGGCGGTTACCACGGCAAACTGGTCCAACCCTGCAAGTGACTAAAGTCCGGGAACTCAGGGAGTGAGTATTTGGTCAGCGATATAAAACTGGTCTGAGATCCAAGGTTTGATTTTGACGTTTACAGAGGGAACAGTGAGTGAAAGACGCCCACTGGGTCCCGGTTGCCCCTTCAAATGTTCCCCTGGTCTTCAACAGGTAACCCTTGGTTACCAACTAACTGGATCTGGGAATGGCGGTTACCACGGCAAACTGGTCCAACCCTGCAAGTGACTAAAGTCCGGGAACTCAGGGAGTGAGTATTTGGTCAGCGATATAAAACTGGTCTGAGATCCCAGGTTTGATTTTGACGTTTACAGAGGGAACAGTGAGTGAAAGACGCCCAATGGGTCCCGGTTGCCCCTTCAAATGTTCCCGTGGTTTTCAACAACATGGATCTGGAAAGGGCGGCTAGCACGGTACATGGTTCCACTGTTGGCTGGTACCCAATGTCTCAAACCCCGCCCAGGCACTGCAGGAGCAGATTCAGAGGCAGCTGGGAGCTCGGTCGGATGGCTAGGGAGGCCTTTAACACCAAAGACCTCAAAGTGTTGGGCCCCTAGCCCTTCCTGGGTCCTTTACCAGCTTTTTTGGGGGGAGGGTTCGGGACCCTACTAGAATAGACTACAGAAAAAAGGGCACACTTATTCTAACCTCTCTACCGGAGGACCTAGCCTAAATGTGGAGGGTTCATTTTCGGCTTCCTTTAGCTCCTCTTGAACACCAGCTGAAGGCTGGGTGATATGTCCTTTCGGTTTCCCTTGCAAACGAACCAACAGGTGGGTAGTTTACTGTTGGTTGCCCTTGAAACTCAACAGAACAAGTCGTTTTGTCGAACAACGGTTGGGATGATGCTGTTGGGTTCCCTGCAAGGCCACCTGAAAACTAGGCGGGTTCGTTTTGATCCGTTTGTGTTTCTTCGGAGGAAACCAACAGGGCGCGTGTTGGTTTTGTAGGGCTGTTGAACACCCGGTGTGTCAACACACATGTGTTAAGGCCCGGCAGAAGAGGACTTAGTGGTGTTCGCAGGGGACCTGCGCGAGCCGCATATCTCGCGTGCGTAGACGACGTATACCTGACCATGAAGGATCCGTCCCTTCCTTGCTATTTGACCAACCCCAAGGAAGTTCAAAGGAACCCAACCATTGGAGGTACGCCAACCCCAAGTTGAGTTTGTTTTTCCCCAACAGCTGAAAGCTTTGGGGTCTCAGCCCAGATAGGCTCTGGGGTGGTCCGGGGCGGCCCTGAGGTAAGGTTCCACCAGGTTCCACCAGGGTTCCACCAGGGTTCCACCAGGGCTCCACCAGGGTTCCACCAGGGTTCCACGAGGTTCTGCGAGGGCTGCGGGGTGGTGCGAGCGAGCACTAAAAAGAGCACCGCGTGTTGTTGGGGATATCACCTGAGCTTATTTGATATCAACTTATTTTGGGGCCAAGGGAAACCAAGCTCTTGCCCAGATCCTGATTTCAATCCCCAAGTTGCCCATTGGGGAGTCAAGCCAAAACAACCTCGGGGTTCCGACAGGAGATAGGTGGGTGCGTCTTTTCGAGGGTACCCCTTGGTAGAAGGACACCAACCACGTTTTTGCGGGGTCCCCTAAGGACACACCCAGGTCCTCCCCAAAGACTTTTTGGCGGCTCGCCGCTACGGACTGAGGCTTCACTCCATCTTCTTGGTGCAGCGCTCCATCGTGGAGCAGGCGACTGAAAGCGGCCGGGTGAAGCCTTTGCCTTGGTGGCCATGAACCTGATTCATGGTGGGGGCGGTGGAATTTGGTTGATTTATGGTGGGGGCGGGAATTGGGGGCGGGGGGAATTGGGGGTGGGGGGGGAATTTGGTTGTGTTCCAAGAAAGCTGTCACTTAGACCTGCAGTAGCTTTGTAATTTGTGTCAACTATTTGTGTTGTGTGTTGATGGTGTGAGATACACGGACATTTGTGGCTTTGTAATTTGTAAACTGTTCGAGTGTTGTTGTGTGTTGATGGTGTGATCCTGCGCCGTTGTTTGATGTTGCGGCTTATTTCATTTGCAGAAAGGCTGGCAAGAGAATGTGAGTGATGCGAGGTGCGGGGATATTTAAACTTGTTCCCGTGTTTTCTTCCCCGGGCCAGAACATTGATTGTATTCAAAGAATAAGCCTTTGCACCTTAAGACATGAGTAACCTTTCGGGCGGGGACTTGAAGTCCAAAAACAGTCCTGTTGAGCTGTGTTTTTCCCTGCGTCACTCCGCAGAGCCAGGGATCCCAAAACAACATAGCCCCGTGATTCCAGTTGCCAGCCAAGCCACCGTTCAAACACAAATAGCTAGTTAGCTGCTCTAGTGCGCTAGAGGCTTCTCCTCTGCTGTTCGGGACTCGAGTTTCAGATGCCAAAGTGCACAGAGCAGCGTGGTTGACCTTTCACGGAGATTCCCTTTGTACTTGGCGCTTCCCAGCCGCCCGCTTAGGTTTCGAGTTGTTTTTTAGGGTTTGATGGTAGTTTACATTTAACCCACTCACAGTTATACTTGTAGCAGGGGATCTGAGGTTGACACGCAGCTCAAGAGTTGACCCCCCTTTAAGGGACACTTTAAAAACTGCCAACCATGTTTAGACTCACCCACATGCGTGTGTCATTTTGCCAGCCATGTTTAGACTTATTCGCATGTGTGCGTCGTTCTTCAGGGTTCCCCTTTTGGTGGCTGGTTCAAGTGGACACCAGCCAATATATTTTTGTCTGCGGGGCTTCCCTACAAAGAGGTCTTGGGACGGGCTGGCCTTTGTGGCATGAGCACCCCCCAGAAACCTACCCAAGGCCAACCACAGTCATTCCTGTTACCTCCCATTTGCTCAAGTTGCTTGTTGATTCCCTGGTTTTAGGCGCTGTACATTTACATTGTCAATGTGCAGTGCCGCCTGGAATGAAAGCTACAATCCACGCTATGAAGAAAGAGAGGCTGGAGCTTTGTTTGTTTGGGGAAGGCAGCGTGCCGCAGCCTTGCCACCAGGTGCTTTACCAGCGCTTGAAGAAAGACTTGCTGCGCAGGATGCGTCGCAAGCACAGCCGGGATCCCAGCAAAACAAGCATGACCATGTCCTAGACGAGTTGAATACCCCCCCCCCCCAATGTCGACCTTGTTTGGCGTGTCACGACAAACCCGGAACCCACCTTTGGGTAGCCCTCAGTCTCCTCACGCAGCTGCGTCGTTCGTCTCATCACTCCCCCCCTCTTGGCTGCAGAAATTGGCCCAGAGGCGGTCTTGACACCCCGTGGCTTGGGGCAGGCTGTACCCTTGACTCTAGGGGTTGATTTATTTTCCATTCTGAATCCAAGCATCGTTCTTTTCCAACAGAAGCTTTTTTCTCCCGGGGTTTCAAAGGTTTTCTTTGGGAGGAAGGATCCCTGGAAAGAAATGGAAGGTAGCCCCAGATTGACCGCTCGCGCCCAAGCCGCTCGCAGCGCAGGTGAGCTCGGGGTCAAGGAGAAGCTGAGCCTCCTGCACGCCGCCATGCGGGACTATGACTCTCAGGATCGGGCGTGGAGAGGTTTCAGCTTGCTGATGGATGGGGCAAATGGGCGTGGCTCAAAAAATTTGGAGAGCTAGGGTTCCGCAGGTTTTAGTCTTTGGTTCCATTTACCAAGGTATACCAAGGTGACATTTTCGTTCATGGTTTTGAGCCAGAGCCAAATCGGTCCACAAGTTGGCACCCCTCACGCAAAATCCGGGTGTGAGGGCTTGAATCCGCGTCCTCTGAGCCAACCGACAAACGTAGAGTAGAGGAATTGAGGCAGGAACTTCGCCTGAACCGCCTGTGGTGGACTTCCCTCCTGTAGCTGGTTTTCATTAGAATGACGACGGGGGAACATTGACCCGGATTGCCATTGGATTCTTTGTTAAGCCATGAAAAGGGCTATCTCTGATGATAAAATCTTATCTGCAGTTGACATTCACAGGGACCCCCAATCCAAGCTCGGTGTGTTTGCTTCCGGTGAGCAGCTCTGAAACAACAGCTCTATTTGCATGTCTCGAGACCAGCCGACCTCCAGTGTTGCCTTTTATCAGTGTGCTGCCCATCAAACAACCCTACCAGCAGGTGCCCAGAGTTTACGTCCTAAAGGTCTGAGGGTGTGTCTCAAGGTAAGGAACTCTGCAAATGCTTGTATCCTGCTCGAATTGTTTTTAACCCAATACGAATCTGATGCGACATTACTCCTCTTTCCAGTAAGAAGCCATGAAAGCGTCTTGGTGTTGCTCGAGCAGTGATGAACCATAGTATGACGTACAATTGAACACTATATATATATATGTATTAAACTTTATGTTTTGACGTTTTAGACAGCGATTGCAAGAAGGCCTGCAGTCGCATGCAGTCGCAGTGTCACCAAGCAGACCTGGTCAAACTTTGGCGACCTACTTGCCGAGTGGGTTTAACAAGCAACCATGCCCGTACTACATGGCCGTCAACGAAGGCGTGAGTGAGACATTTGTTTCCTCACGCAGGGGCCCAAAGCCTAAGTTTAGTCGCCTTCGTCGAACTACTCCTTTCCTTTGGCCCAGCACCTAGTTTGTTGATGGTAATTTGCTTTCATGTGTTCGGGGGTTGGCTCTCCTGTCATTATGATTACACAAAAAAAGTGTCCTTTGTTTGGAGTACTGGGCATTGGCGTGGGAAACACGTTTTGAGGATTCCAGACCCCCTGTCAACCCCGCTTTCGGAACAGATCCTTGTTGCCAGTATCACCACATGATTGGCTGATTCCCCAACAAAAATGATTTCCGCTATTGCCTCATATTATTGTTGACCCCTGATTAATGAACCCGGCAGATTCATCGTGGTGAACCCCAAAAAGGCAAATAATCCCTCTGGCATGGGCTACTCCCGCACGAGAATGACGGGGTTTAATAGCTGGGTAACGTTGATCTGATATGGGTTAATGTTGACATGGGTTGATTGATCGACCTGATGTACTGTTGCCCCCACATATTTTGACCAACATCGTCGAGTCAACCGTCAGGTGGGTGAGTTGTTGCCCTTCTTCGTCAGCAACCCCGAGAGGGATCGCGCGGAGCGCAGGTGGGGCCGACTCTAGGCAGCCAAAGGTCTCGAATGCAAGTGCAGGTTCCCAAAGCCTCGCCAAGGAATGCTTGCGAGCCAAAAGTCCTCAAAGACCTCAAAGACATTCCACCTACGGTTGAGAAGGGTACGTACCAGATGGAAGGCTTGAGAAGGGCTCCCTCTAAGCCCTCCAGTAGAATGAGAATAGAGATTTGTCCATACAACTGGCTGCATGGTTCTATCTTCATCGCAGAGTCGCCACCCCAATAGAGACGTGACAAAGAGCAACCGATTGATCCCTGAACTGAGGCATACACATATTACATATATATATATATATATTATAATAATGTGCGTTTGTGTCCCCCAAGCAAGCAACTTTTTCTCCCCAACGGAACAACCACCATCCACGGACTTTCGCAGTGCTGGAGGCATCCCGAAGCATCTCAGACTGCGGGAAAGCTTCACTGCCTCTTTCCCAGTGCGCCGACTGTTTCTGTGTGGAGAAGCACAGGGTGTTTCTCAAAAGGGACTCCTTCCAGTGCTTGGTTTCCCCACAAAACATGCAAAAGGGGGCCGAGAAGCCGAGAAGCACTGAGCAACGTGGGGGATGGCCGACTTATCACAGAATCCTGATGTCGAGTCCCTCGGTTTGACGCAGGCTGTCAGAGTTGCAGTGGGGCATTGCCGACACACCGGAGGCGCTTTCGGCGTGTCCGGTGGTTGCGAGTCGGTTCCGGTGGCCAGTCCGAAGCGTCCAATTGCCAAGTTGCCTGTGAGTTTTTTCAGCCTGAGCTTAAGTGTTCTTATGTTAAGATAAGGAATCAACCGGCTGCTTTTTTGCAGAAAAGTAGACGCACATTCAAGGACATTGAAGGTCACGACACCCCAATGGTGCTTGAAGCCGGCAAGAGTTCTTGCTTGAGCCTGAGCTGAAATGCTTGTTTGCTCATTCATTGTTATATTAAGATATAAGGAATCAACCTGCGGCTGATGAATCAATGTGGGAGCGTTCTCAGAGAGAATCCTTCAGCTTTTGATTGAATAGTTGTAAAAGGACTCAACTCCTAAACTTGGGACTGAACATTGGCCACGTTTTACGTGACATCCCGCGGCCAAAGTGTAAGAAGACTTGAGGCAGGCAGCCATGTGACGGCTCAGCTGCGTCAGGGCAAGGAGATGAAGCAGCGGTGGAAGATGGCGCCTTGTCTTGATGCTGAATCTTGCCTAGGTCCCCCAGCTAGGTGCCCCTTCTCACCAACTTTTTTGGGGGAGGGTCTTTCTGCCACAGACTACAGAAAAAGTTGGTACCGTTACTCTCTCTACTGGAGGACTAGTATTACAGTCTCCAGCTGTGTCACGGTTCCGCTTCTTGGCCCAAAGGGGCTTCCCCAGCGGAGCGGGGAAGGCCACGTCGAGCAGCGACGTTCGAAAGAGAAGTGCCGGTATCCGCAGTCTAACCCCTGGGATTCAAACCACCATTAAGACAATGGGGGCTCATATAACCACCATTATTTACCTAAGGAATGTCATCATCCAAATTGCGTCAACCTTTCTTTTAACGGGGGTTGAGCCCTAGGGTAACATGTTGTGACCAGGCTTTTTGAGCAAGTCAGGACCCGGAGAATACAGATGAAGTGTTGCTGCTCCAAGGGACACCTCCCGCATTTGGTAATAGTTGATGACTCTCTCACACACACACTTGCACTAGTGTGTATATTCTGATACGTGTTTGTACATGTGTGCATATATTATATATATATATACACACGGAAACACCTATTTACAACAATATATACAACATTACATGAGGATAGCTTCTGAACTGAGTGCGGAATTTGATACCTGAAGACATGCTGGCGAAGGACGCAAGACATTGCAATGATCCGCGTGAACTTTTGTAATAAGTGCAGATATGATTGACACTGAGACGGATTTTGGTTTCCATGGCCCTTGGCACGGCTAGTTCATGGGCAGGACGTTCAACTTCGGCTTCAACATGTGGGTGTGGCTCAAAGTTTACGAGCCAGGGGACCGCAGGTTGAGTCTACTTTTCCATTTTCCAGTTACCAGGATTCAATTATACAAAAACCCCTATTTTTGAGGCATACCCAAAATTGCGGGGAATATCGGGCTTCCGCAAGATCAGCCGAGAAAGGCAAGTGAGAGCTGAAGTGTGTCCTTTTGTTCCTCAAGGAAATCACTATGTACGTCGGCTCCCGAGGAGAGGCTGAGACGTGCACCTCAGCGACAATCCAAGGAGCCTCGAGCTGGTGTGCTGAGTTTATGCTTCCATGTGTTGAGGAATCTCCTTTTGGAGGACCCCCTTTGTGGGTTCCATGTGGGGGAGTATTTTGCTTCTTTTCCTCAGCACCCAAGGAGGGGGTGGAAATTTTGTGGTGTTTTCCAAGTTCACCTGACCAGTCAGGAAAATCAATAACTCCAACCGTGGCAAGGCTTCGGCTAGGCCGGCCAAGTCTTTGTTCAGTGCGGGAGTGTCGGGGTGTTGCGCCTTTACTGGGACCTTGACTCGCAAGATACGTGCGGGTGAGTTGGTTTGCTTTAGAGAAGGTTGTGACCCCTTAACCATCTTTGGTGTCTTTTGTCTTTCATAGCCATCCCGAGGTTTCCCAGCTGGTTGTTTTTGTGACAAATGGCCCACGGGCCATGGAAAGGGAGGAAAGGGTTTGCCAGCACGTCTTGCTGACTCCCACGCGGCCCTGACGGCATCTGTGCACGCAGTTGTTTTGCCTAGCGCCTGGCACAGGGGTCTCGTTGTGTGAGACATCTCTTCCCTATGTCGGCCTTCGGGCGGGTTCTCGAATCCTCCTTGCGAGACACAGCGCGCTTTGCGGCTGGTGCAGGCGCGCGAGCGGCTGGGTCAATGACTGCCAGACCCAACGTCGCCAGTGCAACATGCTCTGCGAGGCTTGTAAACTCCTTTTGGTGTGGAGTTGAGCTCGGGGTACTGCGCACGTTGCGGCACGGAACCCGGCTACTTTTGCCTCATTGGCGCAAGCGAAGTCCAGCCGCAGCCAGCTGCAAAGCTTGCTGCTGGAAGTCTTGCCAGAAACTGCGAGATTTGCACACCAAATAGCGGTCCGTCAGTCGGCTTGCAAATCCACTTTGCTCCGAGGTCTTGGTTTCGGTTGTTTCTGTCGACACGGCATTGGGAGCTTTATGCTTCAAAACGTTTGGCTCTGACTTCAACCGCTTACCAGACGCTGAACATGCCTCGGCTTGCTCGCCAGTTTGCTACTTGCGCAGCCCGGCTTGCCCTCTTCAATCCGTCCCGCAAACTTTCCAATTGAAGGAAGAGAGAAGAGATACAAAGAGACCGTGGATGGTGGGAGATAAATAGGACAAGTATGCCAGTCTATATAAGCAATTGTTGCTTGGCGTTCTACGCCTTGCCGCCAGCCCTTGCTCCAACTCGTTTCCTCGCCTGTTAAGTTGCGCGGTGGACAGGAGCGAGTGCACAGCCCTTTCCATCGTCTCCTCTCTCATCCAGCGGATCTGCTGTGTTCTTGCCCCACTGCAGGTGTTCCCTTTTTGTCTTTGGCCTTGGCCGATCGCAGTGCGCCAGGGACACGCACTCGGCGCGTAGCAATCTCTTGTGAGCCTTTTCTGCCGCTCCGGCGGTGGCGTGGCTTGGTGTAGCTTGTTGGCGCAGAGAAAACAACGACGCGCTAAGTTGCGATTGGCGATCGATGCCAGAATTCAACTGATCGAGGTCTAAAACCTCTTTGTTCATTAGCGTAGGGTTGAGAAGGGTTGCCATTTCTCACGTCGCGAGCTCAGAGGTCCGGGTGGCTGATGAGTGTTCACAAAAACAGAGAAGGGTTGCCATTTCGACCCCACACATAAGCAAAGACACAGGTCTGCGGGTCAACCTTTGGAATAATCTTGCTTGTTTGCCCTTTACCGACATGAGTAAGGTAGAATGTATTTAACTCCGAGATTTTGGGTTGAACGTTGACCAAGGTATGCTCAAGCATGCATGTTCCCTGGGGTTCAACCCCCATTGAAAGACTGGCAAAGATCCAATTTAGATGATGAAACTCCACGAAATAATGGTGGCTATATTACTTCCCATTGTTTTAATGGAACCTGAACCCCGCAGTGTTGTAATTCCACCCAACCGAAAAGATATCGCCGCCCGCCAGGACATCGCGATCTCCTTATCCCCGGGCATGCGAATGATGTTCCAAGCCCGGATGGCTGTCAGTGTGGTATTGTTGTTCCACTGAGGGTTGCAACCCTTTGGAGTCCCATGCTGCTATTGCAGGGAAACAACACAAGAACCCGCACCCTCAAACAAAATTCCTCAAAAAACGGAGTTTGCCTCTAATGTTGCGACCAGAAAAACTTTTTAAGGGTAGAATCTGAGGATCCAGGAATACCCTTGATGGCATTAAGCTGCAGCATGTCTGAATGAAGTCCCTGGAGTCGGTTGAAGTTGGGGATTTGGATTTTCGATCTAGGTCCCCCAGTAGTGCCCTTTTCCCGTTTCTTTTTTGTGGGAGGGTTCCCCTACTAAAATAGACTACAGAAAAAAAAAGTTGGTACCCTTATTCGATCCTCTCTACTGGAGGACCTAGCCAAAGCGGAGAACTTCCCAGGCCTACGATGATCTCCTTTGAGTTGAGCAGAAGTTGTCGATATACGAAGCTTTGGGTGAAATCTAAAAGCTTGGGGTGAAAGTATACAACTATGTTAAAGACGTCTCCACTATGATGCTTCCAGGAGATGTTTGTTGTCAAATCGATTCGTCAAAGTGTATGCCAGGCCCACATTCAGTGAGAGGTAGCATCGGTGCAACTAGAAAGGTATTTATTTCCATCCCCTTGTGGTCAATATACAAGGTAACCAGGTGTTATGAACTATGACTTTATATGTTGGTTTTCCTGGTTCAGTATGGCAACTGGGAGCCCTGGTTGCGTTGTCTTTCTACATATAACTTCATAAGGGGGTGTAGCACTAGTAACTTCATGTGGGGGGTACAGCGTCTTGTTTCCACTTAGAGTCGTTTTGGGGGTAGCGGTCTGGGTGGGGGTGGTCGGGGGTAGTGGTTTTCGTATTAGAAGGGGGCGATAGGCGCATGCCATCAACTCTCGCGGATCTACTTAGGAGACTTGCCCTGCCAACTTGTTCGCGGAGTTTTTAAGGGGTGGTGGTTCAAGGGGTGGGGTTCCATGGGCTCCCTAAGGCTCCCTAACAAACCTCCTAGGGCTCTCTACCCGCCTTGTATCAATTTGTGCTAGGGATTCCATATGTGTTTTGATTGAGTTGGACAGCCTAGTCTAGATGTGTCCTACCATCTTTTGCCCTTCCAAATCCGCAGCCGGTGCACCAAGCAAACAGCAAGGCCAGGAAGTTGCACCTTTAAGGGTGGACACTCCATGTAGTTGTAATCTCAAGTCATCGTTTTGTGCGATTCTTGCCCTAGACAGATCACACCTTTCGACTCCTGCTGGGTTCACTGCACCTGGGGGGGCCGGCTTCGCCCTCTTCCACCCAACCCTTCTCGACCCTTCTCAGATGGTCTGGGTTTTTTAGTGGTTCACCCCAGCTTACCCCCAGTAAACCCGATATCCTGATTCTACTTCTAGAAAGCTCTCGTTTCACCATGGCAAAGCCTCGAAGCACAAGCCTCGCAGCACTGGTGATTTCCCTGTCTGCTTGAGAAGCTACATGACCTGCTGCATGAAATTGGCCCAATATCCGCCCAAAAAAAACACATGTCCAAGACATTGGCCAAGCACATCCACCAAAAGCCACAGTTTTCCGGTAGAATGTCCTGGTTTTTGTACGGCTTGTGCATCCACTCCAGCAAATTTCTGGACCGACTCCTCAGGTTCCGTCCCTCGGGGCTGGGGAACTTTCAGCTCTTCTCCAGGCGCAAGGCGCGGTTTGGCTCCGATCCGCTCGTTTTCCACCCTGGAGACACGTGAGGCTATGAAGTTTAGTGGTAGGAGCACCCTGAAAAACGGTTGGTTGCAGAACTAACGGTGCGCATGGCGTGTCTCCAATTGGTCGCGGGAAGACAAAAGTGGGTGGACTTCCTTCAGCCATACCTGATTGGACAAACGCATGGAAATGCCCTCAAAAGAAGTTATGGAGTCCTCAGGGGATAGGTACATGACTGGCGGGCAAATTGCAGGAACCCCAGGGTGACCACGTGAGGCTCCCCGCAACTCGATCTTCGTTTTAGGGTCCTCGGCCCTTGCGGCGCGCAGTTGGTTTCTGCTTTGCCAGTTAACAATGTTTCCCATGGGATCCTACTGTGGGTGTTGTCAGCTGAACCAGCTACTTCCAAGCACAAAACCTTGGTTTGCAGCAATTTCAGCCTGCAACACGCATAGGTGCCCCCCCAAAACCGTTACCATGGGAATATTGTGCACTGCCTCATGTGTGTCCGAAGTATTTGGATGTTTCCCCAAGATAAGGGACCTCCGGCCCCCTTTGGGGTGAAAGGGAAAACTGAGGGAAACTCAAAAGGGCAAAGGGCAAACATTCTTGGTGAACTCCGGCAATATGAGAAGCTGGCAAAAAAAGTGACGTACAACCATAAGGAAGAGTTTTCACAAAGGCCAATCTGGTGGACCTGGGTTCATTGTTGAAACTCCCATCCAAAATGTGTTCGATGTTTTTCGGCACCTGCTGGACGTATCTAAAAGTCGACGTTGCTAAGGTTTGACAACCCCAGGTTGGATTGGCTTCATTGGTTCCTTGGACCACATTTCTCGCCCCGAGTCTTTGGAGCTCCCCTGATCAATTGGCGCCCCCCGACCCCCCCGAGTGACGCCATGCAAACCTCAGAGGCCCAGGTCGGTCCTTGGGAAGCCGTTCGGCTTATGCGGTGTCTGATCAAGCCGTAGCTGAGACTCGGAGTTTGCTCCACGTTTTGCACGACACTCCAAGCTGTTTTCATCGTCTTTGTTGCTCACAAACGAAATCGGCGCCATCCACCTTCACCTACCCGGAGTGCAGCTTGGGTGCCCTAAATCAGGAAAAAAACATACCAGGCCCTATAGTTTTAGTCGATCCACTTGACCCACAAACCGTGTTCTTCTTGAATGGGCTGTCAAATGGTGGACCCGGCAAAAATGATTGTCCCATTGGCTTGACGTCACATCAACCCCGAAAAGGGTGCTCGTCCAAGCCGTACACTTATGTGGGTGTGTCTACTTTTGAGGGTACCCTCTCTTTGGTGGTGCTTTGCCACCGATGTTATGGTTTGTTTGATGCAGGGCAATGCGAAATCGCTCGATCAACACTAGACGGATCAGAACTCATCCAAGACTTATGCTCAGACCATGTTCTTATGTTCTGTCTCATGACCTGGGCAAATCAAATTGCGACAGACCGGAGGTACCGTTTTACCTACAGGGTCCGCTTCCTGGTGGATCCCACTTACCCCTATAGTAGGAAACCAGCCATGTTCCTTTTGGTTTTTTAAGGGTGGTTCCCTTGGTTACCCTCTGTATGGAATGACTGGGCTTGCTTTTGGGGGATCCACTATTTTCGATTTATGCTTCTGATTCACGTGCCGATCCAACTCGCGGAATCCCGCGCAGCGTAGGTGGGCCCGACCAACAATCCCAACGAGGCACGGAGCCCGTCGGGCAGGACGGATTTGATCAGGGTCAATTGGTGGATGACGTCGGTTTTCATTGATCAACTGGCTGAAGTGGATGCAGGTGATCAAAGGGTCCTGTTACTCCTGTTCGATTTCGGGCTCAGGGATTAGGTCTTTTGAGCCCCCGATTCAGGGAAATTGTAATTGAACCATTTGCTTGCACCAGGAGCATTAGAGAAGTTGGTCTCCAAAGCCGTACACTTGCTGACATGTTTGTTGTTCCACAATTGACATATGCGTGTTGCTTGAAAGAGCCCTTGTTTCTTGCCAACACGCCTAGCCACGAGCCCAAGGGTCCTTTCTGTGGCCGTGCTTTCGCTTGTAGCAGGGGTATTGAGAGCGTTTTTGAGGGTGGGGGTTCAATGCTGCACCTGAGCTGAGATGGATTGTCTGAGAAGCCCTCCGGGATTGCTTGCCAGCCACAGTTATTCACTGTCGTCTGCAGCAGTAGAGGGAATGACATTGGGCAATTACGCTCAGCCAATCACCACAAGGAAATGGAGGTTCTCCGCACTCCTTGCTTTTGGAGACTAAGCTCCACACTTTCCACAATTCCCAGCTCACTCAGATGCTCTTGTCTCTTTTGGCAGCGGGCAATTTTGTTTCCGCCGCTCAGGTCGCTTTTGGCATTCACAATGATGGCAAGGTCATCGACGTGTATGACAACAAACCCCACCCGCCGCGTCGCTCCCTCAGACGGAAAGACCGAAGGCTCGTCCGGCTTCGCGCTCAGAAAGTCATCTGGTTGCTCCAAGCCTTCAAAAGACTACGACCAGACTGCAAGGGAAGCTCAGCGGAAGTTCAGTGCGTCGGCAGTTCGGCGAGTAAAGTGACATGGTCCATGCGTGTACCTGGAGTCTCCATGACCCTTGAAAAACGGGGCCATGACCCCTTCATTCCCAATTTTTCAAGGGTCATGGGGACTCCAGGTACAGTGTTCATGTGAATTTGAAGTTTGCGAACTGCCATGTTGACAGAATGGTCTGTTTCTTTCCCCTTTGCATGCTTGGCCGACCAGCGCTCTGCCTGACTGTGTGGAGATCTCAAATAAATTTGGTAGTAGGAAATTTGGTTCTTGTGTCCTTGGTTTCCTTTGGTTTCCCTTGGAGTTTTTGTTGGTTTGATTTGTTTTTTTTGTTTCCTCATGGTTTCAGTCGCTTTTTTGTGGTTTCATGGTTTCCTTGTGTTTGACTTTCTTGGGTTTCCATTGGTTTGATTAGGTATTTGGTTTCCCTCTACCGCACCCAAATTTCTACCCTCAAGATGGGGTCTGTGCAGCAACCCGGGAGTGTCGCTTTCTTTGAGTCGGCAACTGAACGCTAAGATGAAAGGTACCCGTGGCTCATCGTCAAGGTTTGCTGGTGCTTAGGGTCCACGGGACAACTTAGCTTAAACCCTTGGATTTGCACCTGTTGGTTGAGCCTTGCTATTGAACATCCCTGTTCCCCGAAGGCTTAGTCCCTGTTCCAAGGCACAGCTGAGGTTAGATCAAAGCGCTCTGTAGTTTCTGGTCAATTTGGGAGGGACATGTTCCAAATGTTTTGAACAGAACTAGGTCCTGGCTCTCATTTACCCATATTCATTAGTGCTTAGCTCACACATTTGTGCGTTGAAGTGAAGCCAGGGGTGCGTCAAGGCTTTGACTTCTTGGCGTCGCGTTAGGACGTGCAAGAAATGGGTAGGGCCGTTTGAAGCACCTAGGGCATCCTCTGTAAAATAGATGTATGGCTGTGGCAAGCCACGTGATGCAATACTCTGGGGGATACTAATTGAAAGCGATAAGGGAAGTACAGAGATGCCCCACTTTGGTAGCTTTGAACTTGTTATTGTTGTTTCCCACAACCGGGGGCATGTCAAATACGTCGAATGCAAGAATCCCTTTTCAAGGATCCAGCTGTATGGGGGCTCTATCCACCAAGTTCAGGGATGTACCTGGGGGAAGCGCCTTTTCGACCTGCAGTATGCACTCAAGCGCTTTTCGTTTCGGCTCTGCCCAGTTATCAAGTTCCAGCCCACGATCGCGATCGAGCTGAGTGCCACTTGAGCGAGCAAAGGGCCGCGGGGCCCGTTTATTTCCGCTTGACCAAAAGGCAGCAGGTACCGAGAAAGCAGCCACATAAATATCAGCCAGGAGATTCCCACAAAAATAACAGCTTGTTTGTTGCTTTTTTGGCCGAAGGGATTGTGCGAGATTCTGGCTGCAGGTTCCTTGTCCGTTGGCAAGTCTCATAGAGAACACTGGTCTTTGGGCCAGGATGTAGTGAAGTCGGCGGAGGTTTCACGAGCCAGAAAATGAGATCGACGTGTGCGCGGGGGCCTTGCATCTTGTGTGTGTGTGTGTGCCAGTTTGCTGCGACTTTTTTCGTATGCAAGTCAAGAACCCTTGGATGTAGGCCGTAAGAAACAATCAAGATTCGTTATTGCAATGCTTGAGTCTTGCCAGCTGGCCCTTGAAGCTGTCGGCTGAACCGCCGCATGAGACGAAATGAGGGCGCCCCAAACAAAACAACATGTTTCCTGCGGTGTCCCTAACAAAAGGTACCCTCGAAACAAATTCACAACTAATGTCGGCGCAGGACAATTGGACAAGGGTTGCAGCAGCTGGCCTTGTTCACTTCAAGCCCTGTTTTGGGTTTGTTGTACAGAGGCAGTGGCACATGTAGTGTATTCACCATGGCGGCGTGTCGGCATGTTGTTGGGACCTATCCATGCCTATCCCCATTTGCTTCTCTCTAGGGGCTATCAAAGTCAGCTTTGCTCTGCTTGAAGCATAGTAAGACCATGAAGCCAGCATTGGCCATATACTGAGCCTTCATGACCCTTGACGTTGGGAGCAAACAGGGTCTTCAAGTTGGTTTCTTGCATGTCTCTTGGTTTCCTCGGTCCCTTGGCCAGGCCCTCAAAAGAGGCGTTTCGCGGACCTGGTATTTGAACATTGTCTTTTCTAGTCAGGCCACTGGTTGCAACAAGGCGAATCTTTGTGTTTAACATTCAATAAAATCCCAGCTGGGATCGTGAGGCAGCCTTTAGCAACTCGCCGCTGGAAAACCGCCGTTCAGCATCGAGGGATTGGACTCCGAGAGCGGTTCGCCGGCCATGGAACTGGAGGACGGGAAATGGCAAAGCGCGGGAATCGATGGGGTTTTCAAGGGACTCTGTCACTACTGGACATGTTTTATTTTTGTTCCTGCGGGCGGTATTCGCAAATGGAGGAAAGGATCCCTGAATTCCGGTTGAGTGATTGTGTTTCGTGCACGTCGGAATTACTTCTGAATCTTCGCCCATTTCGAGACCTTTGGGTTTATGGAAGTAAGGGGTATAAACCTCAACCCCCCCACCTCCACGCACGCCACCCCAAGGAGGATATACCACCAAATCCACCCCCCCCCCCCACAACGCCCCCACCCCACCCACCCCCACCGCCTCCCTGCTGAGCGCGAGTCGGGCGACTCGCCATCCAAGTCGGATCCAAAGGACCTGCGCTACGTGGCCAGCGGCGGCCACGTGCTGAGCTGCGAGGAGTTCACCTGCCTCCAGGCGCAAACGGCCTCGGGGACAGCGGGGGAGTCGGGGGGAGTTGAGCCACGACACCTGGTGTCAGAGTCCACCGTTGCTTGTTTTTCGCTCCCCTTTTTCCTTTTTGCTTTTTTTTTTTTTTTCCGGGGGAACGGCTTTTCTTTTCGTGTTGTTTTCTCATTTGAAAGGTTTAGTGGTGTCACCCGGCTTTTTGGGGGCTTAATCTCTTTGGTAACGTTTCTTCTTTCAAAAGTTACAGATGATAGGTTTCAGATGATTTCTTTTGCGCGAACCGAGTCCAAGTGTAAGGAATGAACCGGAAAGGGATTCCCGAATAAAGGAAGCCACAATGGATTGTTTATGTCGGGGTCATTCCAACACATTTGCTGGTGACAACCAGCAAGTTTTGGAAGTTGTTTGTTTGTTTTAGGTTTCAGCTGTTTTTAAGCTTGAATTTGTTTCAGATGTGTTTCCCCGTTTCGTTGGAGTGTCCTTTTACTCTTTGAACTCAGCGACCCAAAAGGAGAGGCCTTAACAAATAGCTTGTGCTCACCAAGGGTAGCACAAGGTAACTAAGGTAAATATTGATTAAGATGTTTTTTATACAACAAAAAACCAGGACCCAGATTGGTCAGTTGGCCGCGCCATTGAGGGGATCCTCCGCTAACAAGCACCCAGATGAATCCCCCGGGGCCAACCTGACTTGCACGACACGGCCTTTGCACATGGCAAAGGGTCGGTTCACGAACGTGAGCAAGGGCCAAGCGATCAACCAAGGTTGTAGTGAGTCTTGTTACGTAGACAAATAATACGAGCCTTCTTTTTTGTTCAGGGGGGGGGTTCTTTGGGGTGGCTTCAAGATGTAGTACAAAGCTAAATTGGGAGCCATGATGACTAACTTGGAGATGAGCCCATGGTAAAATCACGACAATTCCCCTGCATGCTGCACTTAGAAAGCTCCCAGCGCATGGAAAGAAGCCCAAGAGTAGCAGCTTGCATTTGCATGAGTCACTGACTCCATGTTTTTATTCTTGGTCTACAGTCTATTGTTGGTGTGGGGAGGACATGTGGGAGTTTCTCCAACTTGAGTTCCCCTCAACTAGTTGGTTTCCTTTGGTTTCCCTGTAAGCTGGGCTGCCTTGTGTTGCGCCAGGGGCTGTTCAAAGGCAATCCTTAATCCTTACTAGTACCTTGTGTTGCGCCAGGGGTCTCTTGTGTAGGCTTTCCAATGGGGATTAAATCGGATTGGCCAACACTCCAGTTTCAACAGCCCAGTCTGAAGTACCAAACGGGCGCCACGATCCGAAGCGGCGATAGGCAGGGCTCAGCTTGCTGAAGGCAAGCGAGTGCCAGGCGCCGGAAAGGGTGGGATTGGCCCAAGATCTGTGGCTTTCTGCTGAAAAACTGGCAAGTCCTCTTCTGTTTAGGGATGTCTCTTATCGGAATGGGGAATCAACCTCAACCTCCAGCCCCTTTCCATCTTGTATCAACTGCATGATTCGTTGGGAAGGTCTTTCGGTATCACGGAAGTGGGCATGTCCTGGAACCCTGACTGCACTTAGTTACAGGCCACCGACCGCTTCGAAGAACCCTTCCAACATTTCCAGAACCAGGGGTTGCAGGCGCAATTGTCCCATCCCCGTAGGGGAAACAGGCCATTTTTGTCCCAAACGGAGGTGTGCTTGGCAGAGCCTTGACGAGTCAGGTCCATGGGCTTGCTACAAAGTGCGGCGACAGACAATTACGAAACAGGAACCTGAGCTCGATCCCTTGCACGCCCAGAGCAGCGTGCCCCCAGTTTTCGATGGGGTTCCCCATAAACCGACTTTTTTGGCAAAACCAACCGCTTTACATATTGTGTGGGTTTGGGAAGTGACCCAATGACACCGCTATGCCTAAACTGGGCACCCCCTTGTCGACATGCAGCCGCCAGAAGAGAATGAGCTAGTCACATGCAAACTCACTTGGACTGCAAGGTTGTTCGGGACAGCTTGAGATCTCTAAAAACGTATAAGGAGATGAAATGAATATATGCTGCCCGCAGTTTCCTTACGGCCTTTTTCCACATTGCCAGTCTGAGCTTTGCTCCTTTCGGGCCGTCCTACCTTTCCCTTTCAACCAAACGAGCATCGCTTTTGGGGAGCCGACTTCCGCTCCCACGCACATCGCGGTGTCAAGTCGTGCACAGGCGCAGTTCTGGGGCAAGATCCTGGGCAAGGACTCGCGATGCGGAGCGATTCATCCCGGAACCTCCCACGCGAAAAGCTCGCGGAGGTTGACTTTGAATCGTGAGAGGTGGATCCCCCTCAGACATGGGTATGTAACATGTCACAAAGGTTTACCCAATTCAGCCTCCTGCGACTGCACATTAGCTTTTCATTTTTGCGAAGATCATCTTGAAGATCATGGTAGTGGACAACAAAGGCCCATTCACGCCTTGGAGCGTTTGACTGGCCCGTGGTTGTCAAAGTGACTCTTTTTGGGACCCGTGTGAGCTGCGGCGCAAACGACACCAGAGTCCAATAGGAGCCTTTCTGTTTGACATCCCTCCATTATGGCCCTCCATTTGTTTCAGAATGTCAGGGCTGGCAAGGAGCACAGAGCCGTGCTTTGAGCACACGATGTTTGAGCAGGCACAAGCGCAAAACGCATGCGGACAACGTGTGCACAGCACAAGGCTGCCATAGTTTCCCCGTCGTAGCTGATTCTTGCTGAGTGCGAAGGTCCCCCATTGCCACCAGCGCTTGGAGCTTATTAGAACAATATAAAGAGGGTTGAGTCACTTCCTGCCAAGTATTACAGACAGGGTTGACGGCCATGATGATGCAGGTTGCTCGTTTCGGGGCTATTTCTTACTTTAGGTTTTGATGCAGCTGAACAAGTTTGACTCTGACAGGCCTTGAAATCACCCCAATGGCGTGCTTGTCTCCATTCTGTCATTCACTTTTGGTGTTTGGCTTCCGTTCTGAAACTGATACGTGGCATTTTCGGCTATGTGGACATATATATATATATATATATGTGGACCAGCTGTTATGTCGTTCTTTTTTGGGCGGATTCAGGAGTCTGACTACTACGTCGCGCGGAGCCGGCTGAGTTGCCACTTTGCCACTGCAAACACTGGAGCTCAATTGCGACCTCGCCAAGGGTGCAAGGGCTTAAGGAAGCAGCTAGATAGCTTAGATAGCCCATACATATTTGCCCTAATAAAAACAAAAAAAAACTATTTTGGCAGGGCGCATCAAGCAAGCTGCTACATTCCAATAGCCCGATTTTTTTGCTCAGCGGGGCCCGAATCGGGGACCCACGCAGCCATGAATTGATCGAATTAGGGCTGACTCGGGTATGCCACAATCAAGAGCTGGGTCGGTGAAGGATAGCAAATTGGGACAGTTCCACATAGTATAAGTCAATGAGATAGCCTTTACGGTTCTGTGCATGACACCGTTTTTTGATTCGACGTTTCGATCTTGCCTCAGCTGCAATATGCTGCTCGGTCTGTGCCTCGAGCAAGTGATTTCTTAAGTACTGCTTGCTTAAGTGTCTAGAATTGGATCATGAGGTTCGCCCCCCCCCCCCCCCAAAAAAAAAAAAAGAAAGAAAGACAATAACAACGATATGGGCTTCAGCCGGAGCCATTTTGCTATGTACAGCCGAGGATCAATGACTTAGTAACCATGACTCTTGCGGGGCTGGTGCTGGTTTACCTTTGTTCATTTGAGTTATCGTGAAGCCATGTGTGCCTCGAATCACTAAGACACCAGCTTTCACCTTTGTACCCATGAATTGAACCCAGGGACATCCCAGGGCTTTTTTTGGAAGACATGCCCCACCCCTTTTGCATTTTGTTCTGGGTCCTTTTGCGTGGGAGCAACAAGCGAATCATGTCCACCAATTGTCCAGTGACCCTGGTAGATTCTCTTTGTGTGGGTTCGCAACCCGAGCAAGGGATTCTTAGCCTCTCCCAATGGAAACAAAAGGAGGGTTTTGGAAGATTAGTCGTAACATCTTCTTCAACAGGGAAGGGTGGACGTTCGGGGACTGGGCAATTATTTGTGTTCCCCTTTTCTGGGGTCACCGCCATGGCAAGTAAAGGTCACGAGTGGCCAATATGGGGGGTTGCTCAAAACGGCGGACACAGCCTCGTGGATGGTTCTAGAAGGGAAACAATACAACATCCGGCCACCCTAGAGGTCTTCAACTTTGAGAAACGCCCACTTGAGCCACAATCAAAACCCGGGTAGCTGAAGGGTAGGGACAATCCCAACCATAAATAGCTGCGGATATCCGCCTTTAAGCTTTACATGCTGGGAGTACGACCAGTTTAATACAAAGGGTTTGAGCAAGTGACTCACGGTCGGAATTGTGCCAGCGACTTTCAGCGTCGAATCCATTGAACCAGGATCATCTCTTACCAGGTGTGCCGTGAAGGGGTGCAAGAGCGTGTACCCGGCGAAGTGCTTCTACTACGCCGGCGAGGAGCGGGAAAGGCATGCGAAAATGACAGGTGTTCGGAAGCTTCAAAGGAGAACCATCCATGTTGCATGTCATTTTGAGACAAACCCAACACATTCAGTGCCGTTTCTTGCCGCCTGCACCCATCGGCTTCAAGGCTCAAGTTGGGGGTCGCCTTCGGTCGCTAGGACTTCCACTTCAAAGCTGTGCCTGAACTCACAGAGGAGGCCGGCCACATGGCTCGCACCTGGCCACAGGATTTTCTTTTCGAGCGCGACCCAAGGTTCGATGGGGTGTGTCTTTTTGGTTGAGGGTGACCCAGTTGCCCAGTGGCGCCCTGCTTTCCTTTTTGGGGAAGGGTTCCCCTTTAAACTCAACCAACCAAAAAAGGATGCCCTTTTTTCCCATAACCCTGGTTTGGTGGCTTGTCCGGGAAACCTAAAGGAGAACCACGGTTTTGGGGGTCCCCAAGCAAAAGATGCCCAAATACCCCTGCTTGATTCAGAACGGGGGGTTCACATGAAAGAGGGGTCCATTCACTGTATCAGCCCATATATACTTCCTTGCATGGAACCCAGACTTTGGCTCACCCAGAACAGCTCGCAGGATTGGCTCGCTGAGATTTCTTCACTTGGAGTTTGGGTATCATTTGGGCAATGTATAGCGTTCATCCGGGGAGTAACGCGAGCACAGGTTTCCGACCAATGGACAACCGATGCTAAAGGCGGAGTGGTGCTAATTCGACCTTTTTTTGAGTGAGCTATGCAGCAGCGGGTAACAAGCTTGGCGAATCACGGGATCTCACCTCCTGAGTGGCTACCACTTGAATATGGGTCAATTTCTTTGGATTACCTTTGAGTACAGCCACAGCAAGGGTGCTGGTAGCTTTGCCACCCATCTAACAGCGGAGTTTATCTTGGCTATTTCGGGAGAAGTTTGGCACCAATTATACTGTGTGGGTTTTTTTGCAGACATGACATCCTACGTCTATGCATGCAAGCATCGGCGAGCCATTTGCGTATGTCTCCTTTGTATGGCACTCATTCCTCTGTCGCACACGTATACAACATGCCCCGATACATAGCCCTGCTATTTCCCATCAAGCTGGTCAATTGCACTATGCGTGGGTGCACGCAATGTTCGCCAGCAGCCTCAAAGGTGGTACAGCAGCCTCAATAGGGCAAGTGTGGGGCGGGGGGGGTCGAGTCCCATGTGATTTGACATGCGTTCAAGGTCTCAGGGCTGTGGGAAATGGAATCCACTTCTGTGATACAAGAAGGTCCCCCAAAGACCCCGCCATTTAAAGCGAAAAATCCCTTGTATCACAGCGGGGATCAACCCCTTGCGTCGTCGATCAACTTCCCGGGGGTTGCCAAGTGCCCAGGTTCGCGGTTGGCTCGCTGGCTTTGGTTTTTTGGCAAAAAGGGCGGAGGGAATGGGACATCAAGCAACACGAAAAAACAACAAAGAAGCAAACAAAAAACACAGGAACAAGCCAAGCAAGCGAATAAGCAAACAAACAAACAGACAAGCAGACAAGCAGACAAGCAAGCAAAACAATCCAGCAAAGGAAGCAAACTACACGGGAAAAGTGAATACCCACCGGGCCTTGGCTTAAGCCAGTGTCGGCTTGTGAGGTGGGTGAGGCCATCACCATGCTGCAGTTAGCCAGCGACTCAGAGGATCGAAACAGGCGCCACCCGGTCTTTGGCCTCGATTCTGCAACTGCTGTTTGGCTTGCTCATTTCCCAGAGGCTCCAATTCGATTGATTTAGGGCCCTCCAAACAGCCAGGTTTTGGGACCCGCAATCACATCCTGGGGTCGGGTCTTCCATTGAAAGCCCCAGGAGCCTCTAGGTTATTAGTTTTGCATAGACGCCCACCTTTTCGCCAAGAAAGAAAGTGGCCTGCCTGTTTTGCTTAAGGACCCGGTTCAGGGTCCTTACAGTTTTGGAGCGGAACAGAATCAACTCAGCAACAAGTTTAGAGGCGTAAGCCTGGGATCCCCATATCCCGAAGCCTTGAAACAAATCGATGTGACCTGATTATTTGCTCTCTATGCTGTCATGAAGGGACCCTCTAAAAGGGAGCTGGCCCCTTTGCTTCCATGATTGTGAGCATTGCTCCCCAAACAAACCCTACTTGTGTCTTTTGTTGGGGGATTCTGGCAATCAAGTGTGTTAATTTTGGGTCCCTGTAAAACCGCCCAAAAAAGAAGCCCTCACAGAACAGACCTCGCTGAGACCTCGCCCTTGACCGGCAAGCCCACCGCCCTCTTGGAATCCGTGGAAGGTGCGGGAGCTTGCGCCGCGAACAGATCTTGATTTTGGAGGGCATCTGTGCTGGGGTTAGTTTAAAGGGAAACCGACAAGAACCTCACGATTTTGGGATTCAATCCATTTTGAGCCTGCTATTCAGCGCCATTGAGCGCCCAAAGCACTCAGTGGAAATTTGTGCATCCTATGGTTCATGGGGGGCTGGGAAGAGCCCAACTCGCTGGACCGCGGTACCTGTCTATATTCCATGGAGTGGAAGGAGGGGTTCCTTACTGCAAGGATATGAGTCAGGACTGGCATTGGTGCACTGGGCAGGTAATGATGCCAGCATCCGAGCAGGTGCTGAAGCACCAATCGTGGCATGAAGTCAGACAGGCACACCCGCTGAAGTACTTCCAGATCACCAACGTCTACTGTTCATTGAGAAGTGCAGGTTCTCAAAGTACAATACACCTTGAGCCACACAACGTGAATGAGGTCAGACTTAGAGGCAACAAAGGGAGCGAGCCAGGAAACATCGCGTTGTTTGTTGAGTTGGTTTGGAAACGCATGTGGCAAGTTGTTGTTTCCCGCGGGGTCCACTTCAAATAAAACAGTGCTTGTGTCTCGCAATTGCAAAAACACGAGGACGAGTAGGCGCAACCAAACAAGCACGTTGCCCTTAAATGTTTTGCTGCTTGTTGCCACGCAACAAGTTGTTCGCCTCGTTACTTGCTCTTTCAAGTACATGCACCCCTCAAGAACTCGTCGCTCACTTGGGTGGCACCAAAATGCATGGCCCCTCTTAATGTCGATCTCTCAGATCGGCATGCCAAAGTGATACCTTTTTCAGGGCATCCTTTTCGGTGTCTGTGTGTGTGTTATTTGTAGGGTCCCTGTCTTGGGCGCTTTTACCCGGAAACCAATTCGGAACACTGAAGCCATTTGGGGGGGGCGGGGGCCCAAGAAAGAGACGCGCCCTTGGTGTGCTTTGATGGACCCATCATCCAGCGCGACAGGTTCAGAGCCCAAGGCCGCTTCGGGTTTCGGCCGGAAATGACGCCGCAGGTCTGTGGAGTTTGCGGTTGACCTCTTTCTCAGACGTTTGCAAAAACACCTTGAAGGTTTTTATTTTCCTGAAATTGCAGTTAACGCTGTTGGAAAACGAAGAATGTTTCACTGACCTCCAAAGGCTCAGACCGAGACTTGGCCACTTCAACCCATGAAGCAACCAAAGGAAACCTACTGGAGAGCTTTGAGCCAGGATCTCGGGTCTTCATAGCTCGTATGGCTTTCTCCAGCTCATGGGACCAAACGTTTGCAAAAGGGCAGTTTTTCCAGATTTTTCGGAGCAACTCTTCCAACTGAAGGGGAGGATGGTCCGTCCCAACGGATCCTTGGGGTATCCTTCACTTATAACATCAGAACTCCTTGCTTTTGAGCTGGTGCATTAATGGGAACCCGGGTAGATACAAGCCTATCATAAAGTTAAAGACCTGTCTGAGTACTAGGGTGATGTCCTTAGAAGGAGACCCTTCAGTTGTGGGCCTTTGAAACCCGGTGTTGCACATGTCCGGCAGCACGCCTAATTATACGCGTGAATCAGAAACTGGTGGGATCCGTTTCACAAACACTAGCGAAGGTGCAGAAGTTCCACAAGTTGGGTGATGTCCTTTGGGTGTTCAGTACCCTTAACAAATAGACACACGAAGCATGAATCTAGTACCCTCCCACCGACCAACATGGAAGTGCACAGACCCCTTTAGAAAGGCCACCTTCCTCTTGGAAAGGGGCTTTGTAACTCTTTTTTCCCCCTCCTTTGTGCACTTTTTGTTGTTCGTTGGTGGGGCTTTGTAACTCTTCAATCCCCCGACTTCGTTGCCATTACCAAGCCCAAACTCGCTGGGTGTCCCATAAAAAGTTCCGCGGCCGCTGGCCCGGGGTCTGGAAAATGTCGGCAGGCGCTCACGGAGCTGAGCCGCCTGGCGCTTCTGATTCAGGATGTGAAAAAGAGGGGCCCCAGGCAAACGGGAAAGCTAAGCCTCCCCCTTGGTGGTTTGGAGCTGGGTGATTTGGATTCGGATTCGAACCCCTGGTTCTTGTGGAGGGTAAATTAAATGGGGGAAGACCTCCAGATCACCGATTCGGCTCCGTCAGAGGGAAACTGAGAGATTCTCCCCCAAAAAAAACCATGGAGCCATGAGATATGCCGGGTGACTTTAAACTGGGTGGTTCCGAGCCATCCGGTTCCTTAGCTTGACGGTGCTTTTAGTTGGTTTCGTGGGGGTGTCCCCTGCTAACCCAGTAAAAGTGAAAGCTTGAGCAGGGGATCTGAGGACAGCCCACCAGCTACTCTCTCATCAGTCGTTTGTGTTTTGTAGGGGTTCCTCAGAATGGGCCGTTTGTTTCGAGGTCGCAATCTCAATGGTGCCGAACTTGTGAGCGGAGGGTCCAATGATGCGGGTGGCGCTTTGGGTATCCAGTGCCCATTGCTTTTTCAGCATTCTGTAAATGTGTTCTTTCTTGAGCCACCTCAAATCTAACACCCCCAAACCCGTCGGGTGGGAAAAACATCTTTTAGGGTCGCGAGCAGAAGGAAGACTTGTTCAGAACTGTTTGGAACTCAGAATGTTGGGGTTAAACATCCAGGTTCCATGGAATTGGTTGGGGGAGCCTCAATAGCAACAGTCATCCTTGGCGCATGTACTTGGACAGACACGCCGCGAAATACCCTCCCCAGGCTAACATGGAAGCTCCAGGACCTCTTTGGAAGACTTGGTTCCATTTACAGGGGCCTTCTGGGAGCTTCCATGTGAGGGAAAGTGACCCAAAATTGACAAGTGGCAAGGGGTTCCTCCTGGTTTTTCTTTGACACCAACCAGAAAGGGCGCGCCATGGCTTGTTCACTTGACGAACCTGGCAGGAGATCGATTTCGACACCTCGGTGGTTCCAAAAGGCTGGCGATTGGGTGCGGTTGAATGGGTCGATTTGAAAGGGAAACCAACGGAGAACCACTGTAGCTGAAAGAGAAACTAATTTTGTCTGTAAAACTCTATAGAGGTCCAGGTAGCTGACGGAACGGAGTCTCGTGACCCGTTTGGGCGAAACCGGATGCCCTCCACGCATCATTCATTGTCCTGATCGATCAGAACCAATTCGTTTGTTACCCGCAAAAACTGACATTGTCCTCTGACCTAACTCGGACGGCAATTCTGAAGGACGGATCCCCTTGATCTTGAATGAGACACCCCCGGTGCCACGCCATGAACTCCGCCGAACTGGCTTGAAGGACATAGTGTGTCCAATCCGAAGTGAGCTAAAATCAAAGCCATGGGTTATTGAAGCTTGGCAGGGATCATTCTCAACACAAATTGTGTTGCTAATTTGGTTGTGGGTGTATTTGCATGTCTCACAACAGAAGCCTGATTTCCCTTTGATTGCACCAAAGGGGGGGAGCAAAGAAGCAATGTTCCTTCGATACTACTTTCGTTATTCATGCCTTACTTCCCCTCGTACCAACTAGGGTTACCCTTGCACTAAATAACAAGGAGCTAGTGTCAGGAATGGCCCACTGCCCGCTTCGGGAAGAGTACTGCTCCATAGCCAGGTGATACTGTGGAGGAACGAAATGCTGCACCACCCAAGAAACCCGGGAATGATGATTCCCCTGTAAATACCAGCAAACAATGGTTTCGCATGGTTTCAAAGTGGTCCAGGATTTCGTCCATCCACAGTATCACAAGCTCCGACACTTTCCCGTGGTGGGATGGCAACGTGTCGAAGCCCATACCTGAACCGTGTGAATCAGGCGCCCACGCCTTGAACGAGAGCCAGGCGGATGCGGGTAAGGCTTACGTGGGCTCAGTCGTGAAGTGTTTCAGGTTTCGTTGGAATCTTCAGATGGTTCATTTGGCAACTGGGGCATGGGTTTCTCTTGGATTCCCTTTGAAACACCCCCAAAGATTCCCCCCGCCAAAAGAACGAACACCCTGTGCCGTGGGACAACTCTGCGTGGGGCATGGGCTGCTGGAGAGGAAGCCTTTCCAACACATGTTGAACATCCCTTCAACAAGTTGATCATCATCCCTGCCAACCTGATAAAATTTGGTGTTTGGGTCAATCCCTTGTGCTTCCGGCCAACATAGCAGCCCGATGGAAAGGTGACGAGCCTCGGGTTCTGTCTACCATAAAAGAACCCACACGGCGGGCTGCTCTTTAGTGTCCCTTCAAGTCACACCAGGTGCTTTGGGGAAAAACAAACAAACACGCAGACAAACAAGCAAACAAACAATCAAACAAACAAACAAGCAAGCAAACAAACAAACAAACAAACACACAAACAAGCAACCAAAAAACCAAACAAACAGCCAAGCAAGCAAGTAAGCAAGCAAGCAAAATAAAAACAAACAAACAAACAAAAGACAGAGCTTCAACTTGAGGTCCGGCAGAACACCACCCCCCGACAGGTGTGTTGGGTCAAAACTTATGGTTTTGTTTTGGGCCTTTGCCATCCAATGTGACATGTGTCGTTTGGTCTGTCTTCTTCCATGGCAAGTACGCAGGTTCTTACAGACCTCAGATTCAAATCAATGGCCAAGTGCATTCAGCTGTCCTCTGGAAGACATGCGCTCCGTAAGGTGTTGGCTGGGATCAACGAAGGACTGGGGATCCTCGAAATGGGAGCGTGTGGTCGAGTTGGAGGGACGTTGGGATAGAAAAAGGAACTTGTACCTGACCAAGGGAGTTCCCAGTTTATGTTAGACACCAAAACGAGCCACGCTCAACATGATTTACTTGCTTCCCAAAACTCTGGGCATGGAATTCTAGTGTTAGGTTTCGAGCAGTGGAATCACTATAGACTTTTCGCCAGAGAATGGACAATAGCAATCAATTCAACCTGGTGATAGTTGTACCTGGACCCTCAATTTTCCCTTCAACCAGGAGATTCGCCCAAGAATTGTGGGCCAGCAACCCATTTTTAAGGGTGGCTCGGGTCTCCGGAGCCCAAGTCGCCGTCGGCGCATCGACTTTGGCGTCCGATCGAAGCGCAGGTGGTGGTGCCGAACTCCTCCTTCCAAGGCCTGGAGGCTGCGAAGGCGGGACGGCGAGTTGCCCTTGGCAGGGCCTCGGCTCTTTTTTTGGGGGGGAAACCCGAAAACTCGGAGGATCCCAGGCAGTTTCCTGTACGCTGCCCGTCGGGGCTTGGCTTTTGTTGGGAAGCCGAAAACTCGGAGGATCCCGGGGCCGTTAAATCAGGTTGCCCTTAGTTGGTGGTTTGGATTGGTGGTTTGGAATTGGATTTGAACCCCTGGTTCTTGTAGAGGGTAGATGGGAAACCAGCCCTTGACCACCAAACCACCAATCCGAACCACCAAATAGAGGGAAGCTGAAGTTACCCCTATAGATTGCAACCGAACCGATCCATGTTCATTCTGGGTTTTAAAGGGTGGCAAGGTCTTGGTTACGTAGGGTGGCGTGCTATAGGGTGGCAAGCGCTTGGTTACCAATACATGGGGAAAGGGAGTCACTGGGTAAAGGAAACCCCACCCATTTTTTGTTCGATCTGGATGCCTCGAAGTTCTTTTTGGCACAAGACCCCGAAATGGGGATGTTTGGGTTGGGAAAAGCGGGAAACTGGTTGAACCAAAAAGGCGCTTCTGGAAAAGTTCCCCACTTTGGGAAAGGGGGGAAGCTGCTGCGCCTTGGGGCTTGGCAAACAAACAATTGTGTTCAATCACCCAGTCGGGGTAGAGAGGGCAACCACAATGGAAACCACACCAGTACTGCGGGATCCCTTATTTGGAGCACGCACAAGCACACACGGACATGAGGTGCGTGGGAGGTGGGTTTTCAAGGGAAGCTTGTTGTGCCCTGCTTCTCCGCCTTTCTTGGCTGGAGCTTGTGGGTGTGAAACGCAAGCTGAAAGCCCCTTTGAACATCACCAGGTTGGATAGGCAGTCAAGTCAGTTTGAAACATGCATGGTGTTCTGTGGCAAATCTGCCAGCAAACCGGACCCCCTTTGAGCGGGTATACATTTTTGACCTGGCCTCTAAGTTTGTTCCACTGGCGAAAAAGCATGTCACGGGAACCCGCGTTTTCAGCGGGCCACGGACCCGAGTAGGTCCTCAGTCCTGAGGGACAAGAATTTAAAAACAATCACAAAAACGCGAGCTAGCGTTCGTCTTTGGAGGCGTGCCAGACTTACCCTCCCTCGTCAGACCAGTTTGTTTAGAAACGTTACCCTCACTCGATATTTGCCTTGCCAACTGGGTGGGCCTTTGTCGGAGTTGGTCCCCTGTTTGGAGAGTGTTTTAAGTCAAAGTAAAATCGGGCATTCAGTATCCGCGGAGACAGGCCCAAGTGGGAGAAGGGCAAGGGTTCCTGTCACGACTCGTCAGGCGACGTCGTTGGTGAACTACGTACACTTCAGAACTCCAGCTAGCGCTCGCATCCTCAGATTGCGCAAAATTGGGCTTAATTCATCAATTCACAAAATAAGTTTCTGCCTGCTTGTTTGGTGTCTCCCAAAGAGGAATCTGCGATTCCTTCGGTTGTGACATGTCAACTGTTGATCCACTGCTGCCACCATGGCCCTAGACAGAGGGGCCCCTTTGTCCGCTCGACACCGAGCCACGGTTGCGACCGCGCCAGTGGGCGCGTGGACATTCGATCTCAGCGCAAAGGTGCGCTTTGGCTGCTGCGAGCCTCCTTGATCCCCGGTCATTGCATTGGCAGCGGAGCACGGTTACACGATCCGGGAGTCCGAGGAACACCCGCACTTCGCCTTCGGCTCGTGCCCCGACCTTGAGGGTGGCAACCTGGTTTTGACTAAGGTGTAGATCTCCGTCGGGTACGGACGTTGAGGACCATCCTGGTCATATTGGACACCTCAAGGACCTCCTGCGTTACAACATCAAGATCTCCCCACACCTGAACTCCCTCTACGGCAACCTCCTGGAACACATCAACTACCAGGCAACGAGAACACCATCTACGGCAACTTCCAGCTCAACCTCGACATCAACACGATGTCAGACAAGGAAGGCCACATCCCTCAATGGGATGGATCTGCACGGACATGGAGACGCTATACTCGTGAAGTCGCCTGGTGGGTGATGAGCGTCCCCGTGGACAAGCGGCGCTACTGTGCGACCAAACTGGTGGGTCGGTTGACGGGACCAGCACGGCTCCTAGCCATGTCCTGGCCTCTACAACTGTTTGACTCACCAGATGGTACGCGAGATCTTCTCAGACGCCTGGCCGGCTCTCCTCTGGTCAGACAGAGCCTTCCCAACACGGCAGCCATCTGCGCCCAGTACTTCGCCTTCAAGAGGCTGCCCCAGGAGAGCATGAGTGCCTTTCTCATCCGCGAGACCCTCGGCTACGCGGAGTTCACCGAAGCCCTGGTTCGTATGTTCGAGGAACGCAAGGGCATCAAGCAGGAGGACAAGGACTTCGGTATCCCCAGTGGTTCACCTGAGCCCTTCGCACACGAAGATGCATCAAGATCAAGATGAGCATGAATCCGTCCCTGACGAAGCTACCACGCCACCAAGAACAAGGGCAACGGACGCCTCTCAGGATGGCAGCTCCCCTGATGCTGCACCTGGTGCTTCCCCAGGCAGATCTTCTAGACCTGGCAGCAAAGGCAAAGGCAAGGACATCCCTCGTGCGCAACCTCAACTGGACATCACTCAGGTGGATGTCATTGATGAGATGTCCCTTGCCGACTCCTTCATCATGGGCGTCCTGCGTGGCTGGCGTCTTTTACAGGCTGCCAGCTTGACCAGTGAAGAAAAACGTGATATCCTCAGCACCACCCAAAACAACATGAACTACGACTCCATCAGTCGAGCACTGCAAATGCTGTGGGACGATCAACTTCTTGGACAACGCCAACCTCACGCTGTACAGCATCATCTACATGTTCAAGAACAAGAACCTGGCCCTCGACCTGATCCATGGCACGATCACTATGCCAGTGTCCAGTGGTGGGACAACGACTCCGAGTCGAAGGACACCAGTCCTGCCTCTCCCCATCTCGATCCGGATGAGGAGTCAAAGCTCAAGGAAGCACATCAAGCTGAACAGCTTGCGGAACAAATGGCCCAAGAAGCAAGTCGTACCTGGGCTGAAGCCAAACGAGCCACGGCCGCAATACACCGTGACAGGGGCTTCGGCAAGGGCAACTCCGGGAAATGCTACAACTGTGGCGGCGCTCACTTCATCCGCCAATGTCCCGACCTTCGGCATGCACCACATCCCAAGGGATCCTCCGGCAAAAAGGGCAACTCTCAGTTCATGGTTGACCCTTACTACGACGACTTCTACCAGCACAAGGGCTCCAAGAAGGGCAAGTCCAAGGGCAAGAACACCTACTCCGTGGACTATGATTACGACGCCATGTACTTCAAGGGCAAATCCAAGCACTCAGGATCTGGTAAAGGCTATGGCGTGACCCCTTCGCGAAGTTTTGTCAACTCCTACACGGCCGAGTTCTGCGGCCTGGACATGGACCTCCACGGTGGTGAATGTATGCCTGTCACCATGCCATCCACCAGCGGTGATTTTGAAGGCATGGTGGACTGTGGGGCCACAGCATCTGGCCCAGAAGAGGCTGTCAAGGGCCTCATACAGTCCATTGTGGCACAGGACCACTGCACCGTTGTGGAGATTGATCAATCCGCTCGCCCGTATTTCCGCTACGGGAATGGGAAGTGGGGTCAGGCTCTTTATCAGGTCACCCTCCGGAGTGATGACGCCCAAACAGTTCAAGGTCTATGCCCTGCCCAATCCACCAGAGCTACATCAACCTGGTTTTGACAGATCTATGCTGGTTCCCATCCTGGTTGGAATGGATCATCTGGGACCTCACGGGGCTGGTGTGATGATTGATTTCTCCACCGGCATGACCCTCAACAGTTTGGAGAGTGACCCCAAGCCATATCCTTTGTGCCACAACCACAAGGGTCACTATGTGTTGGACATCAGACAGTTCCTCACCAACGGTCTCAGCAATGATAAGGGCCACCCAAGGATCCATGTTCGTGGTGCCGGGCAACGTCGTGTCAATGATTGTCAGGTTCTGGAATTCCACACACTTCATGTCCAACTGGATTCCCCAAGGGCCGCCGCCGTGGCCAGAGCCGCGATTGTCGGCGCCAGCGCGCGCGCTGCTGTCCAGCTTTGAGGCCAGCTCGGCGGTGACTCGGTCGTCCAGGGACTGGATGGCAGCCGCGTTGTTGCCTGAGGCTGCCGTGTTCACCGCCAGGTCAGCCACTTGCGCGTATAGGGTGTCAGAGCGAGGGCCAGCTGGTTCCGACCGCGGACGACCTGGAGACCATGGACCTGCTGTCAAGGATCAAGGAGGCGGTCCCAAAGAGGAAGGGTGTCAAGGAATTCGACGAGACCTGCAGTGTCCCTCTAAATCCTCGCAATCCTCGAAGTCACCCGGACCGGCCATGCTTCGCCCGACATCTGCCGGGCAGCTACGGAAGCAATGCTCATGGCAAGTGGAGCCATTGCCAAATATGCAATCTGAGGCTGTCCTACATCCCTCGCAAGGGCAGCCCAGCCAACAGCACCCAAACTCACAATCCCGGCATGGTGGCGAGGATGCTGAAGGAGCTCCAGGACCTGATGGGCGACGTGCGCCCGACCTCGGAAATCTGCCTGGCCATGCAGGAGAAGATCAACGCCGAGGAGAAGCTGCTCCACAAGATCCAACTCGCAAAGTCCGTTTCGAAGAAAGCAGCATCCTCAACGGCAACTTCCGGAATGAACTCCAAGTCCAAGGAGCGCCCTGCGCAGAAGGCGGAGTCTTCTCACAGCTTGGAGAAGATGTCCACGACCTCCGAACCACCTCGCGAAGTGGAGTACAGGGCAACCACGATTCTGGCGGACCTGGATCAACACCTCACCGAGGAGGAGAAACTCGAGCTCTTCAACACACTGACCATGCGCAAGACCCAGCATTCCGGGGACAATCCCAACGCGGAACCGATGGCGTGAAGAAGCTCCCCAACTCTGTTGGTTTGCGACTTCTACAACTCATGAGCCTCATGACCACCAACCTCGCGAAAGCCACGGCTTCCATGGTTCTTGACGAACGGGATCTCCTGTGGGAGGTGGCCTGCTCCGACAACTCATGGCTCACCTCTGAAGTGCAAAATCATGGACTACCAGCACGCCGCATAAACTACAACGCAGGCTTCGACATCTACGACCCCCAAACTTGGGTACGCCTTCAAGACCTACGGCGACGACACAGACCCAAGCGCAATTGGTTCTCCTTCCCATGCACAAAATGGTGCCAATTCACCAACTTGAACTACAACACCCCGGAACGTCGAGAAGTCCTTGAAACAGCCCGACGTCGAGAACGCAAAATGCTGAAGAACGCCAAGCAGTTCATCCTGCAGGCCCTCGACGAAGACCCGGACTTCGACATCTACTGGGAATGGACCCATCCCTGCGCTGGGTGGGAGCAGCAACCAGTGGTTGACCTTCGTGAAGGTCTACGAGCTCGTGGTCTGGACTGGCTTCGCTGCCGAGTTGACGGCTGTCGCTATGGCATGACCAACAAAGCCGGCACTGACCTCCTGAAGAAACGGTGGTTGATCCGTACCACCGATGAGCGCTTCCATCAAACCTTCCGCGCTCGGGTCTGCACCAACAACCACAATCATGCACGCATAGAAGGAGCAGAGACGAGCCGCTCCAGCTACTATCCACTGCGACTCGTGCAAGCCATCGTCCGCGGATGGCTATCTGAACTTGCTCCACAACGGTACCTCAAGTACCTCTCAGCCTGTCAAGACTTGTCTAGCAAGGACATCAACATGGATGACGACCATTGGAACCTCAAGCACTACCAGCGCAACAGTATCACCTCCATGGACCCAACTCGGCCATCGCATGCATCCCTCACACCATCTCGCGAACCTTGGGTGGCTGCCCTGGCCTTGCCCACAGCTGCAAGGGCCACAAAGTCAGGCTTGCAGCCGGCCGGCGCCTTCCGCGCTTTACTCAGAACTCCGCTGCGCTCTTTGCGGCCACAGTCTAGAGGGTTTTCGCGCTCGTCGCTAAACGGCCTGAGACTCTCCCTTGTTTCCGAGGCCCCGAGTCCGGAAATTTTGGCCCGTCGCTAAACGGCCCGCGACTTCTGGCCTTTCTAAGCTGCCTTCAAAAAGAAGGCTTTTCTGTGGCCGGCGGACGCGCGTGGGCCGCAGGCTGTTTAGCGACGGCCCGAAATGTCCGGGCGCTCGGACGATCCTAGAACGCGGGAAGCGCTGGGCCATGTTCGCGATGATCTCCATGCTGGAGAACTCCATGCAGACGGTCACCCCGCTAGTGAAGCAATTCTGTCTGTGCCATCAGATGTACCTCAAGATGGTCCAGAACAACGAGCTTGGTCTGCCAAGCTACACCACTTCCACAAGGCCGCTGGGCATCCCACCAACCGCAACCTTGTGCACCTACTTCGAGATGCTCGGCTACCCGAATGGAAGATTCAAATGGCCCGCGACTTCAAGTGTGCTTCGTGTGATGCTCTTCGACCTGGCGGATCCTCTTCCGGAAGTATACCACCGGCATCCACGCATCCACTGTATCGCGCCTGGCAAGCTATTGGCGTCGATGTGACCGAGTGGGTGATACCCAATAGCAAGCTGAAGCTCAAATTCATGCTGATCATGGATCTGGCCACACGTCTCCGAGCTGTGCATGTCATCAAGTGCTACGATGTCCTCAAAATGCAGAGCGAAAGTTCAGCAGACATTATCAAGGGTCTAGCTGAACGGTGGCTGGCCGACTACCGCGCTCCTGGAAGAAACCCAGTTCGAGATCAGTGCTAAGGAAGACGTCTCTCGGTGGCGTTCCCTCTCCGACATGCTGCCCAACAAGGAGTTCATCGATCTTGCCGACGATGAACCCGGAGTCAATGAACAAGAGCAGCCTGATCTGCCCGATCTCCCCACCAAGGAGACCATCGACATCCCCAAGAGGCGGATCCGTGTGAAGTCCGCACCACTTCTGGTTCCTCCACGCCCTGCTCATGTACCCTTCATGGCGGACGACCCGGACTACACCCCCGAGTCACTTGACAGCTCTATGGGACCATCCATGCCGGAGACCTCGATTGAACCTCAAGCCTTACCACCTGATCTACCTGGCACCGCAGCTGAAGATCCCAACAGCTATGAGCCAGACAACAAGAAGCAGCGTACCGACGGCTATGACCTGGGCTGGCTCGAGGAACTACATCAAGTTGAAGGTGATCTCCATCAGCTACTCATCGACTCCCAGGAGGTGATGAAGATCGAGTTTGACGTTGACCTTGACTCCCACCGTAAGGAGAAGGACTTCCTCCGGGACGCCTCGGCCTTCATGGTCAAGAAGATGAGAGACAGCGAGGTTGTGCTCTCCCGTCTCTCTCCTGAACACAGAGAACTCTTCAGCAGAGCCAAGTCCAAGGAAGTCAGCAGCTTCATCAAATCTGAGGCTGTTCGCAAGGCCCTGGACGACAAGGAGGTCTGCGAGGCCTTCGACTCTGGCCGCATCAGAGCCAGATGGGTTCTCACCTGGAAACCAACACGTCCAGAAGATCTTCAAGAAGCTCAAGCCGAGGCGAAATCCAACGCCAAGTCCACCTACACCAACAACGGTCAACGCAAGGCAAAAGCACGCATTGTGCTTCTCGGCTATGAACATCCGGACCTTCTTCGGCCTCTTGACCTCTAGTCCTGTGCAGTCTGGGTTGGGAAGAAACCTCCTGTACACCATGGCCTGCACTCACGGCTGGGAACTTGAAGGTCTCGATTTGGCCACTGCATTCTTGCAGACGCAGCCCACAGAGGCGGATCAAGATCTGTGGACTCGCGGTGTATCAGAGCTTCGTGAAGCCCTGGATGTTCCAGCAGACGGAGTCATGAAGATCCTCAAGAACATCTACGGCTCAACGACCGCACCAAGGGGACTCTGACTGGACCTTCACCGGCGCCTGGCCTCCATTGGCGGCAAACCACTCATTGGCGAACGCTGCATCTGGATCTGGCAGTCAGCCACGGAGAAGGACGCCTTCGGCATCCCCCTGGTACTCGGCATCATGGGCGGCCACGTGGACGATTTCCATCGTTGTGGCAATCATGAGTGGATTCAGGTCTGCTCCCAGATCGACAAGCTCTACGAGTGGGGCACTTCCAAACGTGGCAACTACCGGCACGCTGGAACCGACCTGACCTCCATCATCAACAAGGACGGCTCCGTGGAGGTAAAGATCAATCAGCAGTACTACATCGACTCCATCGCCGATGTGAACATCGATCCAGATCGCCTTCGTCAAGAGAATGCGGTCATGAATCCTGAGGAGGTAGCTGCATGCCGCACTACCTGGGGCAGTCTTCAATGGGTGGCCTTGCAGACTCAGCCGCAGCTCTGTGCTAGGTGCAACCTACTTGCATCCGAAATCACGACCAAGCGCCTCATGCAATCGGCGCTGGAACTTCAACAGCTAGTCGGCGAGATTCGCAAGCACGCCTACCAGCTGCACTACAAGAAACCACCTGGAGTCGAGTCATGGCGAGACATGGTGTTTGTGACCTTCTGCGACCAAGCCCACGCGAATCGCAGCAAGATGGATTCCACCGGCGGCTTGATCTCAGTTGCTACTGGACCTCACGCAAGCGAAGGCAAGGTCACGTACATGGCACCCCTGGCATGGCGAAGCTGGAAGCTGCGCCGCAAGGCCATATCCTCAAATGATGCTGAAGTCCAGGCAATCCTGGATGGCGAGGATCAGAACTTCCGCATCCGCGTGCTCTGGTGCGAAATGAATGGAGCCGGTCACGATCTCACCCCACACGAAGACAGGGTGGAATGGGCTGAACGCATGGCCCGCGGCATCAAAGGCATTCTGGCCACCGACAGCAAGGGCGGCTACGATGCGGTGATCTACAACGAGTCACCAATGCTTGGGTAGAGCAACGCAAGAGCCGCGCTTCAAGCTCTTCAACTTCGGGAGCATCTCACCCGAACCGGAGCTGAACTTCGTTGTGTGGCCAGCGACTATGATCTCGGCGACGCCTTGACCAAGAAGAAAGCTGAGTGTCGCCTGGGTCTCACCAAGTTTCTTCAAACAGGCCTGTGGAGTGTTGCATATGACAACACCTTCACATCAGCTCGCAAGAGCCACGGCCAAGGGCGTTCTGCCATTAAGGACGTGACGGCACATCAGCAACGGGATCAGCAGTTGAGAAAGGTTTTTGGCCCATGCGATTCCTTCGGTTGTGACATGTCAACTGTTGATCCACTGCTGCCACCATGGCCCTAGACAGAGGGGCCCCTTTGTCCGCTCGACACCGAGCCACGGTTGCGACCGCGCCAGTGGGCGCGTGGACATTCGATCTCAGCGCAAAGATGCGCTTTGGCTGCTGCGAGCCTCCTTGACCCCCGGTCATTGCAGAATCCCTTCATTTCAGTCTCACTGAAGAATTGGGAGTGGGGGGGGTTAATTCAAATGAGCTCAAGTCGGTATGGGTCAAAACTAAACCACCAGGAATTAGACTGCAGGTTTTAGTCAATGGTTCCATTTACCAGGGTACCTACTTTGGGTACCCATTGATGGGATCCTCTACGACCATTTTTGTCCCTTTTGGATATGTTCTGTCGCCGGCTCTTCAGGCTCCTTTTCATGTTGACCCAGAGGTGGAGCCCTTCTGAACACTTATGACTTGCCCGGTGACATTGAATCCCTTGTACCCCGTACAACAAAAGTTCCCGGTACTAAGCTGAATTTACTGGCCAATTCTATCAGGGTCAGTCTACACGGGGTGTCCCTGAGAAGGACACCACAGGCCGGGAGATACCGCGGGAGATACCACTTGCTCCCAGAGAGTGCCTTTAGTTGTCTGGGTGTGTCCAACAAAAGGACACTCCTCTTTGGATCGATTTCGGCTTGTAAGAGCAAGTAGCGCCTTCTTTTCCTTGCAAACAGGCAAGTCGCTGCTTCCCAGCGCTCCCCGGGCTTCAGATTGCCCTTCTGGGACTCTGGATGCGCAGTGTTCAGATTTGGGCGCTGGCCGGAAAGCTTGCCTGCTTGTCAGCGTGTTGCAAGGAATGTGGCAAGCGGCAGCGATGGCTTAGCCCCAGGATCCGTTTAGGGCAAGTCGTTTTTGGCAAGCACAAACCCGGTCACGCGTCTGGCTCAGTGTTAGACATGCCATAAAGCTCATTTGTACAAGCGGAGCGACAGCAACCAAGGCACGTCGTTTGTTTCCCACGGGTCGGCCACTTCGACACGATGTCGATGCTCAGGTGGTAAGCCTGAAGGCCCAAGGCAGCGACGTGCTGCCGCCCGGATTTACATGAGGTCCCCAAGCGGCGTGGCTTGGTGTACCTTCGCCTTCTTCTTGGAACTCGTCACATGTATGACATATTGTATTTAGCGAAGTGTGGACGTAGGCATGTCATGCGTAGTGATATTGGTACAAAAATTTGTTTCTGGATATTGTTGAGATGCAATTCATTTTAATCCAATACGCGCTGTCACTAGGTCCCCCAGTAGTGCCCTTTTACCCCTTTTTTTGGGGAGGGTTGCCCTACTAAAATAGACTACGGCAAAAAGGGTGCCCTTATTCTAACCTCTCTACTGCAGGACCTAGGAAAAAATCATTTGTCACATTTGTTTACTGGTCCAATTGAAGCCATTTCCAAGCCCTTGCCAGTTGGAGTTCCAGTCCAACTTCTTGGACTCTCTGGAGGATTTGCCCAAGGGCTGTTGGGCTGTGCGCCAGGACGGGGTGAGACAGTCGCAGGGAATGGAACCGGTTTGAAGATCTGGGCACAGCAGGCTCATGCTCATGTGGCTCGGAAAATTTAATTGGGACCCCCCTTCCCAGATAATTGGTGGACATGAATCCCCACCTAAATGATGTCCACCAGAGGGTCCCTCATTAAGAAACCTTTACTTGGGGATCAGTTGTTGCAGGTGTTGAAACCTTGTACAACCAATGCAAACTGGCGAAGGAATCACATTGCAGCTGGCCCAGTTAGCGACGCTTTGATTCCATGCTGTATTGCTTTGTATGCTCGTTCGAATCCAGACAAAGTTGAGCAGTCGCATACACATGATTCAGACGCCGTCATTGTAGTAGCATCGAGCCGTGGATAGAGAGCAAGAGAGAGAGAGAAAGAGAGAGAGAGAGAGAGTGATAGACAATCATGCATAGACAAGAAAGACACACACACACACACAGACACACACAAATTCTCCCTGAGAAAGAAAGTATATATCAGACAAAAGTCTCCACGTTCGTGCTTGGGAATGGGGCTTCTTGAGTCCCGCTTGCCAAATTGATTGGTTTGCTTTTAGGTCTTCAGAAACAGGCCCCCAAACTGGGTATCGACTCAACATTAAGTAACGGGCCCCAGTTTCGGCCCCTTTGACTGCTGAGGGCGTTTCCGATTTAGAAAGTCTCCTAGACCGTCGCCACAAACCTGAGGACGCAGCCACCGCCTTGGTGACTCTGCGCTCCTTGCCAATGCCTCAGGTGGAAAGGGACTTGGATGTTCGACCAAGTTCGCTGTTGGTGACCGAGGCTCTGACCTACGTGTAAGTCCCCCTAAGATCCCACGTGGAGTAAGCCCTGTAGGGTTAAACTGTTATAGCCCAAGCGGCTCCAAGAATGCAACCATGAATTCAAAACGCTACCTTTTTCCACCAGGCCATATGTGTTTTTTGTTTCATCGGGTTGATCATGTTCCGGAGCATTGTTTGAATGTGACCCAGCCTGAACCTGGTTTGGTCAAGTTGCATTGCAACATGGAGCTGCTCCAGGCAGAAGCAAACCACTTTTTTGCTCAAGATCCGCATTTTTGAGATGCGCCTGGAACCCAAGCGGAGGTTTCAGAAGGAGATTCCTCACATGACGGTGCACCTCCGGAGGGTGTCTTTTCCTTTCGCCAAGAGGGGTTCAACAGACAATTCCTTGGGTTCCACGGTTGGTTTGGCAGTTTGCAGTGTATAGCTTGATGAGCAGACGGAAGAGGTGCTAGCATTTGAAGCCGACGTCTCCGAAGGCTGTGTTGAGACAGGCAAGGCAGCCAGGAATGAGGAGTCAAGGTGTCAAGGTCAAGGACATCTGCAACTTGATTGTTTCACTTGTGCATTTTTTTCCGTGCCTCCAGATGATGAGCAAATCACGGGGTGGAAAGGTGTTTTGTTTCCTTGGGCTTCCTCTCACGGACCAATTTTTCTAGGATTTCGTAGCAGCCCCGTTAGCGCTCTTTTACTTTGCTTCATTTGCGTTGAGTTTTGGTCGTTCTATTTCTTAGCTGTAGATGAACCCAGGCGGTATCCCCAACAGCCCCGGAACCTCCGGAACCCTCCCTGAAGGCTGCAATCCAAACCACCCCATAGCTTCATCGGGAAAATCGACCCCAAATTTGTACAAATCCCAAGCTTTCAGCTGTTGGGAATCAACAAGCAGCGTTTCGCCCTGGAGGCTTTGGCCCGGCTACTCCGCGTTTCACGTGCCGGGCACCGGAAAGCCGCTCGGCATCCAGCGAAGACAGCTGATTGGTGCACCTCGTCAACGCCGCATCAATGATGCGGCCGGAATACCTGTCTAGCTGTGCCCGCTTCGCTTCAGGAGACATCCACATCGTGGTTGCCTCATGCTTTTCGAGGGTTCGACGAAAGGACATTTTGTGTGGACTGGGGTGAACTTAAAAAAAGGCTTGAGACATGAAGCTTCTGATGTGTCTGGCGTGCACAGCGGGGAATGGCAGCTGCCCAGGTTCGGCGGTGTCTACTTTGGCTATGCCTCCAAGAACAACGACCTGGCATTCCTCATCTGAGGTGCGACTGGGCGGGGGGGTAACCCCACCGGCTGTTTCTGTGTGTGTGCGTGCAAATGCATATTCAGCGAATTGTGTGCTGCTGCTTTGCGGACCAGTGTTTGCTGTCGAATCAGTGTTTGGTTGTTTATTTGTTAATTTGCTGGTTTGTTTGTCTATATTTATTTCTCTCAGTCTTTCTGTCAGTCGATCGGTCGGTCGGTCGGTGGGTTGGTTGGTAGGTCGGTCGGTCGGTCGGTCGGTCGGTTACAAACAGTTCGAAGATTTCGAGATGCTTTGTGCATCTAATTTCCATGGCGCTATAGCGTAGGTGTGGGCAAGCTGTACGACTTCACGGGTGGACTTGGCCCATGATTGGTTCAGTACAGGCATCATATCATTCCTGGTGCACTCTTTCAACAACGGATGAAGTACACAAGGGACCTTTTCTAAGGCGATGCCGGTCTTGGAAGAAGGTAATTACTTGCTTGAGTATGAGCCAGAATCTCGAACTGTGATTTCACTTGTGGACAAAAGCCGAGATAGGATTCACAAGAGAATACCGGGTACCAGACCCAGCTGAGCGGGTAGCTGAGAGTTCTATTTGACACTGCAAGTGAGCGAGAGCGCATCGTCCTTTGGGAATGAATCAGGTCCGCAGGGCCTTTCGAAGCGGCAGGGCCAGCCGTTCTGCCTGCCTTCTGTCCATTCTGCGACGCGTTTTGTTTGAAGGCCCATTCTGTGATGGAACACTGACCTGGGGCAAAACTGCAGCAGGTGCAAGAGTTTAATTGTATGAGCGCCTTACCATGTCACAACTAGTCAACAATCTGTATGTATCTATACTAGCTAATATATGGGGGTTGATCAATATTTCTGGCCCCCAAATGACCATGGCAAACTTGTTTCCAATTAGTGGGGAATATCATTTTGTTTGGTCCCCCAACGGTCATCCCATGTAAAGCACCTGTTGATCAACCCAGCCACATGTAGCGTGTGTGTGTGGGCCCCCATATGTAGCGTGTGTGTGTGTGTGTGTGGGTGTGTTGGGGCTCGGCCCCAGGGTTCATTTCGCGCTCTCTTTTTTTGAAATGGATTACACCCTGGGACTACACCCTTGGGAAATGACCTAGAATGGCTCAAAATAACACGGTCGTAGCGTGCACGCATGACATGAATGCCGCACTTCGGCATCACAGCTGCCAGGAGGCCATCTGCTGGCTGAGGCCAGCTGCCGGTTTTTTCTTGACCCGGGAGGTGACATGGTTGACTTTGCGTAGGATGACTCTCTGTTGCCCAGTGGTGCCCTTTTTTTTCTTCTTCGATCGTGCAGTTGATTTTCTTGTAACACTGATGGGCAGAATCCTGCAGTGGGCAAGTGGGTAGTCGGGGTATTTCTCGTGTCATGGGGGTTCATTTGTCCATCCACGTGTTGCGCTTATTGGCCCCTTTGGTCACGCGGGCCCCAATTCTGTCGAATTTGGAAATCCCCACATATGATGTAGCCAGGGAGCAGTTCAAACATTTGACAAAGGTGAGCGCAAGGAAAAGGTCCCAAACATTTAGGGACTGGTTTTCGATTTCCCGGCCACCCTTTAAGAAATCGATCGAAATCAGGTACCTCACAGCACTCATGGCCCTTCCTGGAAGGTGTTTCCCCGCCCTGTTTTAAGTCCTCATCACCATACTTCTCATGGTGTTTTTGAACGGAACCGGGAACTCCTGCCCCAGAACGCTAGAAAGTGCCTTGCCACGTTGAGAGAGCCAGCGGGAACCAACGGATGCGGCGTGCAGGCAACGGTTCACCTGCACCCGGCCGGTGGCAGAACTTGCCCGGCACCCGGATCGGTCGCTTCGGAAGAGAAACGGTCCATGGGGAACAGGGGGCTTGTCCAAAATGGGTACCCCTGTTGGACCATGGTTTATGTGGGGCCCGCCTTTAAAAGAGATCCACAAAGAGGTCCATAGTTTTTGACAACCTCCCAACAGCCCCGATGGAAAATGGTCCATCCTTTTTGTGTTGGACTAAGCTTGCCCATGGTGAATGACTAAGCAACTAAGTTGGAGGCTGTGCTTCAAGCGCAGTACTTCAACCCGAGTTTCAACCGTCGCTGGACAAATGAGTTGACAAGTTCACCGGATCAGGGGGCTAAGAGGAGCTCGGGCCCTTTCACGATCATGAACGTCCCTCGCTGACGCATTCCTTTGCCCAGGTTTTTGGAGGAATGGGAGAGTGAATTGCCCAAGTCAGAGGAGCTGGAAATCCCGCAGCGTTGTTGGAGCTGGTTATATAATTACGCCCCAAAGCTTTCCTTGCAAAACGGAGTGCCAGTCTTGTGTGTAATTGTTTATGGTCAGCGGGTGGTCTAACGGCCCTCGAGGGATAAAATCGCATCCAGCCTATTCCAGCCTTTAACAACCCAAAAGACAATGGCTGCTTACCTACTATATCTGGGCTGTTCAAAGGCAATCCTTGATCCTTACCTTGGGTTACGAAAGGGGTCCCCTTTGTAGTGGTTGTACAGCAGCGACTCAGGACAATCGGATTGGCCAACACGAGCCATTTTGAGCAGCCCAGTGAAATCCAATTTCTGGTTTATTTTAGATCCATTCCCAAATAGTTGGTTTCCTTTTGGTTTCCTTTTATGTTCCACAACACGAGCCGATGTCTTTTGATCAGCCCAGTACCTGGGTACCATGGGATCCACTGGGTAAACACGTGGCTCTCCTGGGCTCTAGGGTCACTTAGGTCGCCCGCGCGTGGGAATTCGAGAGCTGAAAAAACAAACCGCGTGCGTTTTGACGCATTTGGAGTTTGAGGAGTTCTGAAAGGGTCCGCCCTTGGGATTGCTTTGAAGAGATTCACAAGCAAACCAAGGGAAATCAAACATACTTTACTTGAAGCACTTTTAGGTATAGGCAAACCAAAAGCAAACTGACCACCAAGGGTGGCCTTGACAGAAACACTTTTGCGGTGGGGGGCGAGCTGGTGCTACCCAGTTGTTCAGTGACACCCTTGTTTTCCTTGCTAGGGACCTTGTGTATTACCCCAAAATTCACACGGGGGAACTCCCGGAAAACAACCAAGCTGTTGCCCCAGGTTGCAAAAAAAAAAAAAAGTAGAGCCTCTGGACCATCCGCTTTCTGACCTCGAATCTTACTGACCCAACTGCGGGCTGATAGAAACCCCGAGGTTTTGGGGATGGTAGCACTTGCAGCGTTTCAGTTGTGAGATATGTTCCAAATTTTGGACTTCAACTGGGCCCAACGTGAAGGGCCCGTTCCCTTGTTCCGCCTCAGACAGAGACTGGGAATCCTAAAGGATAGACACCCTGGTTGCAACGCTCTTGGTTACCGCCAAGCGCCTTCCAACAAATGTGTGCCTGTTTTGAACACCATATTATCAGCACGTGGGCTAAGTTTCAGCATTGAACCGGTCACCCCCCACAGGGTCCTCCTACGAGATCGACCCAAGTGCGGTGTTGGCATCAGTGGCCCTGGGGGCTTAAACCTTCTTACATGAGGTCAGTCTCAAAGCTTTAGATCTTGGGGGGTCTGAATTGTTGGCTCATGGCTTTCCATTTGCGCCTTGCTTCGGGGATCTGGGGATCCCAACACAATCACCTTGTGTTCATCCTTTTATAGTAGGTAGCCAAGGGAACCACCCTTTAAATACCAACAGGAGACTAGCTGGAAACCGACGAATTTCCGGGGTTTTTCTGAGATCTACTGGGCCAGCTCCGGCAGAAGTTGTTCTGCTCCCAGATCTTCCTAAAGCAAATGAACTCTTGATCCGCTCTACAAGTGTGGCACAAAACTGAGGACAGAGGATGGCATGTTGGTGTAAACCTGGTGTCTTCTCCAAGGTTGTGCTCTACTCTTGTGGCAGACTAAATGGGGGATGATCAAAAGGTCCTTTACAGGGGAAGACCATTGGGGAACACCACTAAAAAGATGATGCATCAACCACTAAGTGGGGAAAGTTAGCCATGGTCATTTTGCGGCCGGACGGAGTATTGATCAACCCGCAAATGTGGAGGAGTTTCTGCAAATGCTATTTTTGGCGTACCCCAAAAAAACCCAGAGCAGCGCGGGGCCAAGAAACTCAGGGCTGGGATTGGGATTTCTGTTCCGTGGTCGACTCGGCAGGATCTCGGCCCAAGCGCAAGGGACCTGTCCGATCTCATAAGGCCCAACAGCCAGCGACACTTCCGGTTGACCTCGATATGGATACGTCTCAAGATGGTTGGTTTCCTTTTGGTTTCCCTTCAAACCTATCCAACAAATGGTATCCTCAAAAAGCACACACGCCCATGTATACGTGTCGGTGCAGAGTCGTGCCACGGAGCCAATCCGGTGGCATGTTGCTTCATGGATCGTTCCAATCTTGAGCAGAGTCGAGGGTTGTCTTGAGCCTTTTGAACAAGTGCTTTGGAGCCTTGCTTCTCAAGCCAAGTGGAACTATTTACCCTGCTAGGTAAACAAGGGAGAACATATTCTTCAAAACTAAAAGGAACATGTCTTAGATCCACTGGGAGATACTTTATCCCAGGGCTTCACACCCAACCCCTCCCAATCACCGAGCCTCGAAACCGGGCGGCGTCGCATTACGCCATGAAGCGCGGCTACGATGAGGGTCCAGGCGATTGGCGCCAGATGTTCGACCGGTGGATGTGTTTTTGTTTCTTCCATGCTTTGACGCGGGCTTTACCTTAGAATACCAGTACCAACAAAAGGCGCGCTTCTTTTGTTGTGACCCCTGGAGGTCTGGGCTGAACCACAATCAAAATCTCTTCGGGTTGGTGACGGCTTGTAGGGCACAGTTAAAGCCCCTAATGTCTTATTCTGCCAATACCGTCACGTACCTCATCCTCTGCTTGATTTGCCACTCCAGTTCACAAGTGGCCAGCGATGACGTTAATCGTTTGCTCCTTCTTAGATCCCTCAGACTTATGAACACCATCCTGCAATCCCTGCTGAAGAAGGAGCACTCCTGACCTTCAGTTCCCGCGCCGAAGGGAAGCATCGCCGAAGAAAGCTAAGCAAAGGCCGCCAAGGGTCAACCCCTTCCCGTGAACGTGGCCGCGGTAGGCTCGAAGCTAGAACCGGAGGTTTCGAAAGACGAAAGGCTGCTGGCGACTGGACGTTCTCCCGGGTTGTGAAAGGGGGTCTCCTATGGAGTGGTTCAGGGGCCAACCCTCCATTTTGAATAGGCCTGACGTGCGCATCCAAACCCCAACTTGTTGTGGCAGGAGTCCTTGCAAAGCCATCTTGCAGACTTTCAAACAGTTTTGGGAACCTGGGGGTTTTACCGGACCACATCTGGATTCGTGGCGGATGGTTGAGTGATGCTGTTTCATCAGGGTTTCCGGCAGGCCGGGAGCGCGCCCGCGAGAGGTTCGGCCTCAAGGCGCGACAAGTGCATGAACTTCTTAGTGTTCCACCTTTTTCCGATTTCATCATGGATATAGCGTTTTTAAGGTTTTAAAGAGACACCCAAAATGGTGGTTGTCCTTTTGGTTTCACTTGGAAACCATCCCGAAAGGGGAAGCCTCAGAAAAGGAAAGAAATAACAACTTGTTCCCGCAGTGGTTTAAACTGTTGCCGTGTTTAGTCCAAATCTCCAAAGTTCCAAAGGTGAACCTTTGGGCAAGCCACGAAAAGACTTCGACGTGCTGAGACATGTTAAGCAAGTGAGTCAACCTGGATGGAACCAAGCAGAATCACGGATACCGCAACCAGCCCGTTTCCCCCGACCATGCTGTTCCTGTTGGAACAGTCTGTCAAAAGATTCGCTTCGCACCGAGGGTTCCACCTTACGTTTTGGTTTGGTGGTGTTGTTCAACGAAGATGAAAACAACCCACAGCCCGGTTTTCTCTTGGACCATGGTGTTGCTTCTTGTCGCCACTTGAATCCTGCAGGCACTATTGTTGTTTTTCAGTCACATAGGGTTCAGTCATCATAGTTTTTTTCGTGCACGACATCACTGATTGCAGCGCCCCACACCGGTGGATTGTTGACCACCCGTTGGGCAAGGAAGAATTCCTGCCAACAACCATTACTTCATACAGGGTGCTACGGACTTTTTTCTACCAATCTGGGTGTGTCCTTTCTAGGGCAACCCTCTTTTGGTAAAGGGACTCCAACACTTTGTAACCAAAACTGGGTGCGTCATGCTTTTATTTTGGGGAACCCTCGTTTAGGGGCACGACAAGGAACCACCCTTTCAGTGGTCCTGAACAAGCACTCCCCCCACCCCCGCCTCAACCCCCCCCCCACCCCACCCGCCCCCTCAACCCCCCCCACCCACGTCAGCGGGATGAGGCACTGGTGCCCGACACCTTCGCCAGCTTCCTGCTCCGCGAGCGGGGCGTGGCCAAGGAGGAGCTCCAGCAGGACTCGGACGTCGGACCCGATTTTCGGGCGATGCTCGGGGCGATTTTCGGGATGGGGGGGGAGGGGGGAGAGGGGGGGGGAGGGGAGGGAGGGGTGGGCTGCCATTTTTCCTGTGGCAAAGGGTGTGGAAAAGCAAGAGCCGTTGGGTTTTGTTGAGCCGTTTGCTAAGTGGATAAGCAAGGACCTAGGTTTTCTTGAGCCCTGCGGAACAAACTAGCCTCAAATTTGCATAGCTCAAGCGGGTGACCGATGCCCAACCACAGACCCAAGCGCTTTGTCATTGAGTAGGAGAGCGCAGGTTGTCAAGCAGTTTTTGGCGCGAGCCGAAGCGAAACAGCTTCATTCAGGTCTAACGAGAGACGAGCAATGCTGCTGCGAACCTGCGGTACTCAATATCCCTATGCTTCCTCGACTATTTTTTAAATAGGGGTTGTTCAACCCCTATTTTTTTGCATTGACAACCCCTATTTTTTGACATTGGCCTTTGGAGTTCATTTTGGGTTGTTACTTTTTTTGTTTGAAAGCTACGCCTGCTACTGCAACCTCTTAAGTAGCCTTGGGAGCCACATATTTCTCTGCCAGCAAAGTTAAATTACTACTTCTTGATAGGGTCCTCGGGTCCCTTTTGTGTCTGCGCAACGCACCTGCTGAAAGCTTTGCGTAGGCAGAGCCTTCATTCTAGCAAATTGTAGAATTGTCCTCTGCAATTTGTGCAGGTGGCACGAACAAGTAATTGTGTGCTGCTTTTTTCCGTTCCAATTTCCACACAGGTCCAAAAACAACGCGAGCGTAGACAAACCGTAGAAAAACCGTAGAAACACCGTAGAAACACTATTTTTTGGCGTTGAACCACTATTTTTTGGCGTAGAACCACTATTTTTTGGCCCATTTTGTGGAGTAGAACAGGCTGGAATGGTTGCTGTGATGGGAGGGGTGTTGGCTGTCCCTGTTTTTTTTTGTTTGGTTAAGGGGGTGGGCCAGAAGAAGGACAGAAATGGTCAGAAGAGGGTTCACCTTCGCGCGCTACATGGCCATGCCAAGAAACCAAGCGACATAGAGACCAACATTAGCCTTGTAAATAGTGAAACATATTGCTGCATATGTATATATTATATTACATATTCGGCATCGGGATTCTATGGAGCGGCCTTAGCGTCAAGTCTTTCCTAGCCCTTGTTCCAGTCCAAAACGGAGGCGGCCGCTCGTCGTCAAAAAATAGTCTTTGTCAAAAATCCGGGGGTGTCACAAGGCCTATTTTTTGAATAGGCTTTGGAATCATAGGGATATCCTTCAGGCGCCTTACATCATCCTGGTCCCCAAACTTGCCAAATCAAGACGGCCGCTCGCAAGACCTTCCCATTTCAACTGGCTACCATGCTTGCCCTGGACCATGAACCTATGTGAGTGGCAAATGGAGTAGATCGAGGCGGTTTCATTCCCTGAGATCTCTATGTCCCACGACCAATTAAGGGGTAGTTGGCGGGTCCGTCCATCCTTCCTGTGGGAACGGCTCACTTTGCAGGTCGCATAGGAACCACGTGACGTCACCAGGAAAAACTGCTTTGAATTCTGAACAACATGGCGCCTGCCCAAAAGGAATGCAACATTTGTTTTAAAGCAAAAGACATCCAAGCCTCACCATCACCAAAGGGAGATTGGTATTTTGTTAGAGTTTCCAGAACCCCCTACCAAGGCACAAGGGTATTCTAGGAGTCGGGTGCTCGGGTGATCTTCAGCAACAAGGGGGACTTTTTCCCCGGCACCGCGCTGCGCGTCCTGGGGGTGCGGGGGCCAAGGCGCCGAGCGACGAGGCTATGCTTTTAAGTCGAGAGAATCGCTCAGGGTGTCCAAAGCCGACCTTTGACCCAAACACATGTCAATTGATGCAATATGTCCCCACACTTACCCTCCAAAATGGGTCAAATGCCCTCCCTCAAACAAAAAGCCTGTAGTTTGTTTGACAAGCTCCCCTCATGGCTCCTTTTGGAGGCCGAGAACAAGCCTACCTTTCAAGGTGAGGCTATGGAGTCACAGTCCGAAAACATGTCCCGCAAAGCAACACAGTAATCAGAAAGTCCCACTTCAGGAGAAACTGCTTTTTCAGGGCATCAGGGCTCCAGGTTTTATGGAGGAGTGATCTTTGATGTCTATGTCATTGCTTGGTCAACCTTACTAAATGCAATTAATTCGCGCTTCCACGCCATCATACTAGTCTAAATAGAGTTGTTGGGAGAGGCAGTACTAAAAGGCCGTACTTTTGTCGTGACTCCAGGTGTTTGTTGCAACGTGGTATCCGAAAATGGTGGTTTTTGTGCTTTGGTTTGCCTTGAATCC
>CAUJNA010001302.1:502378-732378 GCA_963377175.1 Effrenium voratum | reverse complement strand
GTTTCCTTGGAAGGGGGAAGGGGACTGGACCCTCCAAGGATTTCAAAATCACTTGCCTCTCTTTCGCAAATGGTTTGGTACACTCCTTTTCCGCGAACAATGCTATTTCAGACCACTGCAAGAGTTGTGTCAGCCATAGCCCGTACCAGCTTCCGACCGCGAGGTGAGCTTATCTTCAGGGTGCTTCTTTCAAGAGACCTGCGCAGACCCCAGCGATTTCAGCGTGGTTGGTTGTCGGAAACCCCGCAAACGGGAGGGTCTGGTTTTGTCCGAGACAAGGGCAGTGCGTTTTAGAGCCAACATGGACTGCTCAAGCCCTAAAGAGGCTGCCAAGGCCAAAAGACTTCAAATTGGGTTTTGGGTTCCGAGTGCAAGGGACCCTGAGGGACATTGCAACTGTGTTTTATCTAGCGGGCGATCGGCGCGAGTCAGCTACGAGCCAGGGAGGCGGGGACTGAAGACAGACAAAAGCCACGTGGTCGTCTTGTCAGACCACTCAAGCGGTGAGAGGCGCTTGAGCAGCATCTTTTTCTACCTGGAGGTTTGCGTTTGGGCATTTCCGCATGTCATCCACTTTGCCTGTGAAAACGGGGTACCCCGGAATGGAGCCTAAAGAGAAATTGCCACTTCCTCGTCTGACCAACGTCTGGCGCGCGCCTTTTGCCGCTCTCGCGGCGTGAGAAAAACCCAACTGCGCCAAGGACGGGGCTCCTTATCGGCAACGCGGGGGCCAACATCAAGGAGTTACGGCGCGAAAGTGGCGCCAAGGCGGCGCCGATTCGCAACACAGAAAGGACGTGTTGGGACGATCTCGCCTGGCACGGATGGCAAGCTCAATTCAGAGGCTGTTGCCGCAAAACGGGAGCGCTTAAGGGAAGGGCACGAGGTACACACACCAAATGCAAAGGCTCAGCGAATTCTGGTTTGTATGGACCGGCGTTTGAATCTAGCTCGCAGCATCTCGGGCGCGTTTGCATGGCCGGCCAGTTTGGATGGAACTTGCCCGATTCGCAAGCTGATTCACCAGCACGTGAGAGCAGGTCCGTAACGCTGCGCAAGCTTGCGACCTCCAAAGCCGGCACGTGCCGTGAACATGATGCCCCTGCTTGGGAAAGCCCCCAATGCCTGCAAAGCGACTCCCAAGGCAAAACGACCACTGGAAGGAGTCACACGTTTCGAGACACTTCAGTACCCATATTTTGGGAAGTCATGGGCATTTCATGCCTTGGACGTGGCGCGGCCGAACAAGGAGACACAGAAGTAAAGCAAGTGCGCTTCCGATACCCGTGCGTCACCAGTGAATCTGCAGCGTTGGAGGCAGACAAGTGAAGGAGGCCGGTAAAAGGATTAACATGCAACACACAGGAAGCTCAGCAGTGTTATTTCTCTCAGACTCAGAAGAGCGGATCAGTAACCCATCGATTGACTCTGCACAGAGCCACAAACATGCAGACTTTGCAACACATGTTTGCGGAAGGCGTGCAAGGATGACCTACAACACGACCCGATTCAAATTCGATTATTGTTCAATCTCCACTTTGAGTGATGCATCACTTTCTCATCTACCTTTTACGTGGCAGAGCCCTGTGTTTCATACTGGACGTTGTGCTTATTGGTTCAACTCCTGAGATCCCATTGCTGGACTCGGCGGATTTGCCGGGAATTTCGCCATGGACGTGGAGCTGACTGTGCGAAACATCTCCGGGCAGGAATGGCAGGCGAGAGCGATGGATCAGGTCATGGGAGCGAGCTGGACCTGCGAGGGGTCCAAAAACCATCTTCACAGGGTAAGGGCCCCCGCTCAAAGTGGAATTTTGGGTAAGCCTGATATTTGATGGACAGTTCCAATTGAGTGGTTTATCCCAGTTTCCATCGGGGTTCCATCCCAACTGATTCTGAAGTTGGTTTTGTCCGACAGTACTTGGGTCTGTCTTTTGTTGGTAGGGTACCCTTTCAAGGGACACCGAAGCCATTGCCGGGGCTTCCCCCAGAAAACGGCACTCGCATTTGCAAGCAAAACATGTTGCGGCCGGTTTCTCCGGCGTAAACGAGAGGTGCAACTCAATGGGCAGCTCAAAGTCTGGGAGGCCAAGCCCATCCTGGAGGACCGGGACGTGGCATCCCGGCTGATTCGATCGGTGGCGACTGTCAAACCAGGCGGATGGTATTCATAGGGGTTACTTGGATTCTTTCAGCATAAAAGGAAAGCACCGCTTGAATTCGGAAAGCACCACTTGAATTGAATTTGGGGTCGTTTTCTTATTCCCTGAACACCAACAATAATAATAACCACCACTGCTTCCAGTTACATGTTTACACGTGACATTAGAGGGGCCAACTCCCGGAATTATCTACAGTGGCTTGCCGGGAAGCACCGGGTACTGAGGCCAGCAGTTGTGTCATGAATCTCGACTTTCTTTTTTTTGGGGGGGTCCTGGGATCATTCCTCGCCACATTCCACACTTGGAGTAGGTTATAGCCATGGTCAATCCCCTAACAACCAGAATAGGCTTCCGACATACTTGCAAATTGGTTCGCTTATAACCTATAGAAAGTGGTTTGAACACCTTACTTCGTGCAACAACCGCACGTCTTACTTTGGCCTTTTAAGCCACCATGAGGGTATTTTGAGGTTGTGACTTTGGCCCATTTTGGAAGTGGCAACGAGGTGTTCACGCTTGTTCTAGGATTATTGGAGCTTGACATCCATAGAAAGCTCATATCCCACCAGGCGACTCTAGAATATTCCAATGTCCAGCAGGGCAGCACATGTTGACTGTGCCTGGCATGTACTCCATGGCAAAATCTCTTTTGGTGATCAGTCGGGCGCCAATTCTTCAGAATTCAAAGGCACGGATCGATATTTTAGACGACAGAACCACCTTGGTTTGTTGTTCCCGTCATTTCCCTGTACAATTCTACCTTGTTGACCCGACAGGTGGCCAAATGTGTGGTGAGTCACAGAATCATGTCTAAGTGCAAGCCTCTTCACCATCCATGGCCAAGCCAGCAAAGGCACCGTTTACCGAGCGTCTCTAATACCTGAACATTCTAAAGAGGTTCCCTCCACCCCAGTTTCCCCCAAAGCTATCCACAAGCCATCCTGAAAGCACACCAAATCGGTTGGATGGTTTTTCTCGCGGTGCGCCCTTTCTCATTTTGGCTGTGGGTCAAAACCCTGTACCCCTGGTGAACATCAAAATAGGTGGTACATGGGTGTTCCTCCGCCCCAAAATGGGATCGCCATAGGTTCTGACCCATGGCCATTTCCCAGCCTCTCTCAACGGCAGGAGCTGCTGGGCATCCCTGCGGCGGAGCAGCGCCTGCTGAACGGCGCCTCGATTTTGGACGAGGAGGCGGCGCCTTTTGAGCTCATGGCGCAGCAAGGCGCCGAGCTCCAGGTGCGGTGGGGCTGGGCTGAGTGCGGGGTGCCATGGGTGGGGGTTTGGGATTCAAGCAGCAAAATTCAAGATGTTGCCCTCCCAAAAACAAACATGGAACCTGCAAGAGGGTCCCTGCTAGGGGAAGGTGGTCTTCCATGGGGTCTTTTTCATGGCTGGCCAAGTAAATCTCAGTGTCCCTACCCCACCCTTCGGTTCTCATCACAGCGCTGGCCCGCAGAACAGGCTGCTCCGGTGACTTCAGATCAAACAGGGCAGCAGAAGACCATGTCTTTATCAAGGCCAAGACGTTTCGAGCCAAAGGCTGTGGTCTTCCCATGAATGCATGTGTCAAGATCCCAAGGTGAAGGACTTCCAGATGTTTCGGGCAGCGAACGTTGGTCGTTGGTCCCAGGCTATTTTTCTTTGTCCCAGACAAGGCGGGGACGGATACGATACCGAAATGTATGGGCCCCCTGGACTTCTTTTCGCCATAAAGCCTTTGCGGGTGTGATTGTCCTTTTGCCAGCCCCTTGAACCCAGGAATCATGAAGGCATTGCCTTTTGCCTCTTAGCCCCATGAACCCAGGAATCATGAAGGCATTGCCTTTTGCCTCTTAGCCCCATGAACCCAGGAATCATGAAGGCATTGCCTTTTGCCTCTTAGCCCCATGAACCCAGGAATCATGAAGGCATTGCCTTTTGCCTCTTAGCCCCATGAACCCAGGAATCATGAAGGCATTGCCTTTTGCCTCTTAGCCCCATGAACCCAGGAATCATGAAGGCATTGCCTTTTGCCTCTTAGCCCCATGAACCCAGGAATCATGAAGGCATTGCCTTTTGCCTCTTAGCCCCATGAACCCAGGAATCATGAAGGCATTGCCTTTTGTTCCCTTTGCTCGCCCCAGCCCAACGACACTGAGAGGTCCCGCATCCAGACTTCCAAGGCCTTCCTTGCCAGGTGCTTCGCCAGCCACGGATGACCTTGGAGAAGTTCACGCAAGAGCACGGCTTCAGCCGCTCCGCTTCGACGGGGGGTTTACCCCGAATTAGACGACGAGGTCGCCGCAAAAAGACGGGTGTTCAACATGGGCCGCAAAAAGGGTTGACTCGGCTTGGTTTACAATTTAAAAACATGTAAAACAAACAAGCTTGGGCCAGTTGATAGATGTTTCACCTTTAGCTGAGAAAGAAAAGATCCCTTGCAAGGTTTGGAAGTCATGTTGGTGCAGGTTTTTGTGTGAGCAATGATAGAATTTGTTTTCCCCCCAGCAGTCTTTGCGACAGTTTGCAGCGAAAGTGGTGCTTAGCTTAGGCCCTTCCCATCTCAAAGGCTTTCTGCTCTGGAGCATTTTTGGGCTTGACAGCTGGCTGCAAGGTACTGTGGATGGTTGCAAAATCTGTTCGCACCACGAAACGAATGGTTGAAACCATCGTTTGTTGGTCAAGGGAATCGAATCAGACACCATTGTTAAATTTCAGGTGGTGCTGGCCGAAAGTGCTGCGTTAAAGCTGGACCCACACCCGATTACGCAAGAACCTTCCGCAGGGCGCTGCACTGCAAAGTGGTTGGTTTCTCAGTTTCCCCGTGGCTTTTGCTGCAAGCCAAGGGGTATACGGTGCGCTGAAGAAACGGCACACCCCCTACGGGTGCGCTGAAGACCGATCAATCAGAAGCTTGTGGACGAGGTACCCAAGCTCGTGAAAGTTGACACGTGTTTGTTTGTTGTTGTTTTTTTTGGGGGGGGGGTTAAGTAGGGAAGCAACTCAAAAGAGGTGGCCCCTAGATGTCCACCAAAGAGTTGTGGACGAAAAAACCCACAGACCCGTAGGTTGCTTGGCCCCGAGAGTTTGGAGACGCCGGATTTTGAGTTGAACAGGTTCGAATGTTAGTTGGGTCCCGCTGATGCTTTGTTGCCTCTTTAGGTGCTACTTATGCAGAGGGTCCAGAGGTCAGAGAATCCTATAGTTTCTTCTACGACATATTGGCTTGCATTCTTGAGGGGCTAGAGGTGGGTCCTGCAAACTCATGTTGGCTTTCCCGTTGTTCCTTACAACAACAGCCAGTCTACATTTATAGATTCTTTGACGCGGCCCGGAAATATATAGGTATGTGTTTTTGAGAGTGCCCCTTCGGTCTGGTGTTTCCTTAGCAGAACCACCAGCAAACAACACCAGTTGTGTGGGTCCCCGGAGAGACGAAGCATGAGGCTTGCGTGACACGCCCGAAGATCTTGAGAGGCTCCTCGGCGAGGCGGATCGATGGATCGATCCCCTGTTTTCCTATAGTAATATCAACAGATCGGCTGGAAAAGACGCGAGACACCACGCATGAAATGCTTGGTGTCTTAAACTAGGGGACCCCAAACACGGTGGTTGTCCTTGTGGTTTCTCTTTAAAGCCACCCAAAAAAGGACACTCCCAAGTCTTAGCGGATCCGCAATCCGCATTATCATCCGTCAAACATACATTTGCAATTGAACGTTTTGAACAGTGAGTCCGAACTTCTGATTCTGCCATGTCTGAGGCATGACAACCAACGACTCCGAGAAAGGACCGCGTTCCGTTTTGATGGCCAGGACAACAACTCACTCCATGAGTTCACGGACAATAAACTTTTTGGGAAGACCACTTTCGTGGTAAATGTAGAAAGTTTGGACTTGCTTTGGGCCAGTCGCAGGAAGTGAGAGGGTGTTTACCTCTAGGTCTTACATGATTCCTCAGGTTCCCCAGAAAGAAAGAAAAACATTTGTGGAGTTTGATTCCTCAGATTCCTCAGGTTCCTCATGATTCCTCATTTTTTGTGGAGTTTGAAGGTCCAGGTTGTAAATCGAAAGTTTGGGAGCTGTTCCTGGGCCACTCACTCGTTCGGAAGTGAGACCAAGGGCTCCGTCTTGAGCCGGCCAGGCCGTGAAGAAGGAGGAGCCCAGTGTGGCCCTTGAGATCGTATGCCACCCCAACTTCTTGCAGCCGCGTGCTGAGAGTTTTTTTTCCCCGGGTTTTGTGTGCATTTCTTCCGGTTTCTGGGTCAACTGTTGAGAAATTCTTCGGGTTTCTGGGTTGCGAATTTCGTAGTTTGCGGTTGATTTCGATTCTGAGTTGTAGTTTGCGCTTGATTTCGATTAGGGTCAACCGTTGTGATGCTCAAACAAATAGCGCTGGAATGCAGACAGTTCTTTTTTTGCCGTTCGAGGTTTGTGTAGAGCACTGCTTCAGGACATGTAGATTATGCTCCTTTAGTGTCATAGCCCCAGAGTCGAAACATTTCCCTGGTAGTCCGTGGACCGTTGTCTTCAACGTCCTTTGCACCGAGCCTGTATTTTTCTGCGCCTTGCAATGAGGCATGGCGTGCTGTTTGATGGATTACTCATGCTGTTGCCACCTTGAGATGTTACAAAGCCAGTTCCACCCCGACATGTCTTGACTCAAGCTTTGGTGTGAACTAAGCGGTGTGTTGTCTACGCCAAAGTAGCGTGACATCACTGTGAAAATGTCGTGAACTCGGCGTGAAAGCTTGTTTTCCAGCGTGAAATAGACCGTTTTCTGCCGTGAAACCGTTGAGCCTGTCACGTGGAAATACCTCCGCTTGTTTTGTTGGAATGGAGGTCACGTCCTTTTGCACACTTGACAAGAATGCGCCTAGCAAACAACCGCCTTTTGCGGCATGCACGTAAAATATGCCGCCTTTGGAGCGCCAGGGATTTCAAAAGCACACGCAACTCCTTTTAAGCCCTTAGATTCACATACCTCCAAACCCCATCTTGGTTCAAGGAATCTCCTTGCGACGCCCTTGCTTCGATCAGAGAACTCTTGCAGCAGGCCCCTAAGCTATACACAAACCTTGTAGGCTATGATGCTATGCGCCGGGCCCAAAAAAACAAACACGGGATCTCGTGTTCCCAACCAAAACGTCCGTTGATTGGCAAGCTCTGGATCTTCGAGGCGCGAGATGCTGGAGGTCCGGGGGGACTTGCTCTGCGGCTTGGCGCTGGGGGGCTTTGCCCCGGCCTTTCAGACCTTGGTGCAGCACGAGCGCTATGGTGAAGTGCCAGGCCCGCGGATGCGGATTCACGAATTTTCAGCCAGAGGCTTCGAGCCATCGCGCGGAACTGTGCTGAAGAGCTGAACTGGAGAAGGGTATTAACATGTATGTCTGATTGTATTTATCTATATTTGTATATGTATGCATATTGTTGTATTTTTCTATGTTTATTTTGTTTTGTTTTGTAGGTATGTGTCCCCCCCCCCCCACAACAGCCCAACAGCCCCACAACCCAACAGCCCCACAACCCAACAGCCCCACAACCCACCAGCCCCACAACCCAAGCAACGCAACAGCCCTATGTTTTGTACGTATGTGTTCACAAGCCTCCGTCACGCGAAAAACGCGTCACGCGCGGTGAGTTTTTCCTCTCGGCGCCTTCCCTCGAGGTGTCCTGGACAGCGCCTGCGAGGCGCTGCACCGCTCCGCGTCCCGGAATCTGCCGCTGCACGTGGCGGCGCTGCTGGGCAGCCCGCGCTTCACCCAGGCGGACGCGCGGAACTCCAGGCCTGGCTGGGCTGGTGGGGCCTCCGGGTGGTGGGGGGTTTGCTTTGGTGGCTGTTTCTGTTGGTAGGGGCGGCAAAAAAGAGGGGCGTCGCCTTTTGGGAGACCCCTTGGTCGTTAAAAATGAAAGCGAAAGGAAACCAACTTCTTTGTTTTGGGGGGGGGAGCAGGGGTTCTCCATTCAAAGACAAACCCTTAGTGTCTTTGTTGGAGGGTACTTATTTTGGCTTGGTTTAAAGAGAAGCCATGGTAAACTATTGACTTTGCGGGAAGACGAAGCGGAAGGCGGCGGAATAGGTCTGCCTAGTTTGTAGGTTTCGAGCGGTTCCAATTCGGGCCTAAGCATGCTATTTATGTGGAGATCTTATGATTCCCCCAGGTGGCTAGCATAAATACTGGTCTGTCACACTATGCAAAAACAAATCACGGCAGTATCAAAACTGCTTGTCTGACCAAACAGGGCACATATTGCCTTTGCTTTTCTTTCCTATTTTTTTCCGGGACCCCTTTTGGTGGGATTGAAGCGGAACCAAAAGGGAAACAACCAGTTTGGCGTCCTCTAAGTTGAGACATTCCCATATTCCCCATTGAGCTAGTTCAACCACGCAAGCGGACAGGGGGGGAGTGCAACACGACCGTCCTCTCGAGGCCTCCTGTGCACTTTCCATTGGAAAGAGGACAACTGGCTGGACCAGCTTCTTAGGTAAGGCTTGTGACAACCACCCCATTTAGTGGGGATGGGGCCCTTGCAGGGGTTTTGAGGCATCCATGTTCATAATATGAAGGGAGCCATGACCGTGGCTATAAACGAAGCATTGTTGGGTTCTATGTTAATTTGCGGGGGGGGATAGCAACTCAAATAGCGGGAAATGTTCGGACTTGACGGCTGGAACAGAATCTGACAAGGATGGGATCACACTTATTCACCAGGTCATGCCGACCGAATTTGCTGCACCAAGATTGACCAACATCCTTTCTCCAGATGCTGGCAATGTGTCTCCTGCCCTCAAACAAATTGTCATTGTTTACATGGGTTCAAAGCCAATCCTGACACGTGGTGCTCTCGTGATGGCAAGGTGATCAGGAAATAGGTGCACGTCTGACCCTTGGTACTGTTTGGATGGCAAGGTGATCATTAAATATTATAGTTGAAGAAGCCAGAAAGAAGCGGGAGTTGCTTGAAGCGTCTTGGTTCATTCGCAGGCTTTGATAGTCCAAGGCATACTTGGCAAACGCTCGGGGAGAGAAGTGTAGGTGTTTCAGTATCTTATTTGTTCCTTGTTATACAGTGGTTGACTCATGAGTTTCCAAAGCTCAAGTAGCTGAAGGTGGTTCTAGGACATCGGTGGTATTCGAAGTAAAGCAGGCCTTCTAACGTTGGACAACCCCCTGGTTGGATGACCACCCCGCTATAAAGCGTTAATGTCCCCAGGCAATATGTCCCCTAAGTCTTAAGTGAGAATACCCTCATAACCCACTTGGGTACCTATTAACTGGGAAGACTTCTTAAGTGGGCTAGTCTTCCCAACAAGTCTTCCCAACAATGGCTCGCATGTCGAGTTGTTTGAAAGGTAGAAACGCATTGATGTGCTTAGGCAACAAGTCACTGGTCGTTGCTTCGTCGGCCCCCACAAAGCGCTTTGGTAATTTGGGGGATGCAGGGTCCGAAGTGAAGCTCGCATGCGTTTGTGTGTGTCTGTGTGTATGTGCGTGTAAATTCGTCGGTGTGTGCAAAATCAACTCTGGGTGCAAACTGCAGGAACAATACCACTGCGCTACACCATTGTGCCAACGAGGCGCGTGCGGATTTACCCAAGTCGTTGGCTCAAAATGGCATGTCTGTCATTGCTTTTTTACTTTTTCGCCACTTGGAAAGAAGGTGATGTTTTTCTGGAACGCCTGTGGTTGGTTGGTTTTTCACCATGGCTTTCTTTGTCGGATAATGGGCCCAACTTGGTCAAGTGACATACCAGAAGCATCTTCTGTGAGCGAATGACGTACCGAAGATCCTTGTACCAGTACGTATCCCTTTGACCTGAGTTCCCCCTAGTTTTCTAGATCGAGCAAGCAGATTGGTGCGTCTACTGCGAGGGTACCTTATTGGGGTTGAGACAATCTTTCCAATTTGTGTAGAGACAAGGCCACATGCCTGCCCCGCGAGAACATTATGCTTGCTCACATTTCCCAGCATTTTCGGTAAGGCTTATGGATCGTCTAGAATGTGTTACTGTTTTCTGAAAGTATCAAATTGAGATTTGGTTGGAAGGCTCACGCCAGGCTGAACATGCTCTCTTGATTTTTTTGGGGGTCTCCCACTAGATCCGAACATGGTTCATCTGAGTCAAGCTTCTCCGTTGCTAGGCTCCCTTTGGGCTTCAATGTGCGAGAGGGGCGATTCCTCGCAAAGCCCTGCAAATTGATGTACTTCAAGGTACCCCAACGGAACGGCCAGAAGAGTATCACAGCAATAGCAATCAACCAACCCACACCTAAATTTGGGCCCCAGTATTGAGCTCAGGTGGTACTGAAGACTTTGCTGGAGTGCCCACAGTTGACAACTGGAGAGGTCCTGAACGCACGGGACACGTGCCATGTCTCAACGGCGCTGGGGGAGGGGACTGGAAGCGTTAGCGGCTTTGGGTACAGTTCCTCGTCTCAATAGGGACCCCTTCCAAAAACAAAAGGCCGGTGTCCTTTTCGTGCTCCTGTGGATTCACCGAGACACAAAGCGAAAGGCTGGTTCCCCTTTTTAGGTCCTTTTGGAATGACCACTAGGAGGAGAGGGTATGTAGAAATCCAGCAGGCCCAACATGGGCCGGACGAAGCTTCGAAGCTAATTAATGTCGACCCCGAATACAATAAACCTTGCGGATTATATAGGGGGAACACCCGGGAAAAGGGAACCTTGCCAACCAACTTTTCTGTTGCAGCTATCAATCCGAAGTTTAAGGAAATGCCTAGACTCCTGGATTATGGTCAACTCTGTTCTTCATGCCGCCGGTTTTTCGTCGCCAGGATCGGGATGATGGAAGCCCAATAAAGAATCAAAGGTCACTTTAGCAAGGCGCCTGATGAATAAAGGGCCCTCTAAAACAAGTAGAAGTGGGGTTCCGGGGTACGCTAACACCAAATTGAATTATGATTATAGGTAGTAAACCAATAGAAAGGATTTTTTTTATGAGTTGCTACCATCCCCTTTTCTGCCTAACGCGGTGGCTCTCGCTTAGGTTCGGCTGCACTTGTTTGCACTACGCCAACACGGAGAAGATGTGCCGCTTGATCCTGGCCCAGCCCAACTTCTCATCCGTGAACTTGCAGGAGAAACCTTGGGTGAATGAAAGAGGGCAACCTGGATATTAGAAATCCGACCGGGCATGTTTGAGGGAACGCTGGTCCGTATGCTTCCTTCAGTCCTTAAGCTTCCTGTAGTGGTTTCATGGCTACCTCGTTCAACCTTACATGTTTGTTAGACCCGTACGAGCGTTCTAAGAGACGGGTAATCGACGGCTTGCACCAAAGGAGAATTTGCGTAGCACTCTGGAACCTCTTTGTTAGAACCCATTTGGGGTCATCCATCTTTGCAGGAAACAGGGGTCCGGTTTTTGTTTGTGGTCTCCTTTAGGACCATGTGACAATGAGACCCATTTTGGTGGGATGGTGTTGGCATTGGACAGCTTGTTTGAACGAATTCGTGCCCATGGGGAGATTTGAGCAATCAGGTTTGGGCCGCGATACACCAATGAGGTGTCTATCGTTGGACACTTCCAGTGGACCTCACTCTTTGAACAACCCACATGTGTTATCAGGGCTCCTTAAAAGATCTCCATTTTGCAACCATTTGACACATGTTGCTTTTTCAACACCAAAATAAAGTTGGAAACCACCATTTACAAGTTGCAACGTTCAGGTGTATTCACTGTAAGGATCCCTGCCAAAATGGCTGATGTCCTTTTGGCGTTCATGTAAATACCGACCAACGGTAGTCCACCATTTTGAGACACGACCCTCATGGTGTGTTTGTGGGGGGTAGCGAAGGGGAAATTCGGCATTTTTGGGGGGTTCCGATTTTGGCCCCTCGGTTTTTCTCTTTTGTAAGGGTGGGTAATGTAAGGATCCCTGCTTATCCGCTGCATCACGTGTTGCTGCTAGACTCGAAGTACCTGAAGTTCACCCCGTACTTTGGATGGACTTGGAATCCTACACCACCTAAGAAACCATGGGAAAAACCCAGAACGTGTGTTGGAATTTGTGGGGAAATCACCACTGGGCTAGACTTAGGATACATTTTACATTTCGCTAGTGACTCAACGTGAAGCAAACAATAAAATATACATTCTTTAACTGGGCCTAGCTCTTATCACTTTGAAACCATAGGCGCCCCGAGCCACGCCGTGTCTGGTGTCGATTGTTTTGGTGCTGCCAGGTATCCTACTGTGGATGGACGAAATCCATTTCGCAACACTTTGAAACCATGGTTGAAACCATTGCTTTGTTGGATTTTGCGGGGAAATCGAACCATTCCAGGGATTGTTAGGGTGGGTGCGAAATGGATTTCGTCCATCCACCGGTGTTTTTCAACCCCAGTTTATTCACAGCGGGGTGGGGGGCTCTCCAACAGTGGTCAGATTTTTACATGTCACCCAGTGACAAGCACCCCCCCTATCAATAAACTGGGGTTGATCAATATGGGGTCAATATTAATCTTGAAAGCGCGATAGGTAGATACTGAGAAATCGAATGAACCTTATGAGCTCTCCCTTGCGGTTGAAAACCTGTAACCCTGGGTTCATTCCCTCATTCCCTGCTTGTCGCAGCAAGATGTATCGTCACACCGCAGTGGATCTTCCGGATCGGCGAGGACGGCTTTGGGCAAACCGCGCTGCACTGCGCCAAGAACGCGGGCGTGGTGGAGGCCTGACGTCAAAGACTTCTGACCCCCAGACCAAACCCCAAGGCTGAGCCTTATGAGGTGTTTTTTTTTCCAGTCACTTGTTTTTGTTTTGGCTTATTGAGACTTATGAGTTGTTTTGTCCAGTCACTTGGTCTTTTTGGCTTATCCTTGAATCCTTGAGGGGTACGTCCAAAAATAGACTTCCACTGGCCCTCAGACCAATCCCCATGGGAAATGGGATCCACTTCTGTGCTTGGGAAGTTCCCAAAGACTCACCCCATAAAGGGGGAGGTTCCCTTGTCTCACAGAAGTGCTTGGAGAAACCCCGAGTGATCCCACTGCCAGGAAGAAATATGACCGTTGAGCCTTATTAGGGGCTTGTGTTCCTCTCATTTAATCCAATTTTTTGGCTTGTCCTTAAGGGGTATGTTTGTGGGGTCTGTCTTTGACTGGCTGCGAAGTAGCCCATAATAGTTCAATCGTTTCAAGCAATTCAGCAAGTTTATTGTTTTGTTTTTTTGGGTTTTCATTGTGGGGGGGGGGGGGCGGTGACCCGCGTACTGGAGCTTTTCCTTTTGGTTGGTATGTGTCAAAATAGGGACCCCAAACAAAGAGCTTTTTCTCTTGCTGTCCCTTGCTGGTAGGGACCCCCAAAATAGAGATGTTCTTTCTTGGTGTCCAATTGTTTTCCACCCAAGAAGGGTAGCCTCGATGTAAACATGAACCCAGATATGGCCAGATGGAGATCAACAATTCTAAAGCATGATTAGGTTCATCTAGACTCCTTCAATCCTGAATTATAGTGGGGTAAGACCCTGAAACGTGGATGGGCATGATTTAACAAAGCCATGTAGATGATGTCCACCAGAAGGCCCCTGTATTAAGCCCTCCATAAGTCCTATTTGGGCTCCCCCCCTCCCCCCAGCTGCGTGAACCCTCGCCTACCATGGGCCTAGGGCCTACGAGTTACTTGGGCCCAAGCCACCCGCGTGGCAAGCACCTTGCTGTGTCTTCAGACATTGAGGTGTCACTCTAAAGAGATGTGATCACTTTAAAGAGATGTGAATTGCCAAAAGAAACAGCACGTGGCCGACAACAAAGGGAAAACCACCAAAGGTATTCTCCGCTACTCATATACTCCGGGGCTCATGCCATGGTAGGTTACAAGGGATTCTGGTCAACGACAGATTGCCATGGACACCTACCCTCGCTTCCACGTTGCCATGCCAACAGGAATCTGATCTTCCAGGTACCCTCCCGCGGGTGCCACGTTAGTGGGAGGAATAGTAGTTGTTTGAACTGTTGTTGAATTTTCCACGTGCGCAACCAGCAAAAACAACTAGATTAGTTTGGGTGGCCGAAGCAACTGCTTGAACACGTCTCAAGGTAAGGCAGTATATACGGCTTATATCTCCAACAACCATACCTGATAATCTATTTTGGACGAAAATGGGCCCCACAAAGGGATTCTGTTTCTTGGCTTCTGCATGCCACACCGGCCCCGCGAATCCAGCTCAGTGGCACCTGCTGAAATCCTGCTTTGTTTGGTCCACTCAACTTGGGAACAACTGACCAGACATGGTTCCCTTCTTCTGGTTGCAGGGAATCTGAGTCGAACTGCTTCAACCAAGTAAACAACTCTGGGCACTTTCTATCTTGGCCGCAAGAGTCAACCGATCGTTCGAGAGAGGCCATTTTGGCGCAGCCAGACTTCGACTCTGCGAACGCTGTGGATAGCCTTGGCCGAACGCCCTTGCATATGCTCGTGCGCAAGGAGGCAGCTCGACCATGGTTCTTGCTCCCTGAGTTCATGCATAACATGACTTGTTGGGAGGAGCATTTCTGTGGTATCCAACAGGCTGCCCAAACCTTCGGGTTTGAAAAGAACACCTCGGGCTTTTTACTGACCTGTTATTTGTTTAAGGGTTTGGATGTAGAGGGAGTACTCAGGTTTTATTTCGCCACCCAGGAAGTTGTGGATCCCCGGAGCGACCAGTGGAATGATTCCGTCGCCGAGGTGGCCATTCTTTTCGGGGAGTTGGCCCCGAAGCCCAACCATGGTAACGATCGGTGTCCAGCGGAAATTTTGAGGGGGGCATTCATGTGTGGCCACCCCTGTTCTTGCCCTCAGACATGGTGAAGGTTGTGGGTATTGTGCAACCATGTATCTTCCCCAGAATTAGCTCCCCTTTTTGCTTTTTTGTTTTCCACTAACCAGGCAAAATATATTTTTTTTGCTGGGGTCCTAATGCCAGCCTAGGTATCATTGTCTTCAAAATCCAGCTGTTTCCTGGGTGTTGGGGTGGTTGAAAGAAGGTTGTCTGGAATTATGTTGGGAGCCACCCAGCGCCATGATGTGATGCAGAGCGCATCCCCTGCAATTCCTCCAAAACAGCTGGCTCCTGCTGGCTTCTTAGTTGGGTAGCATGGAGTATGCATGGAGTGTGCCTAGAGAAACTCAGAAAGTAAGCAGGGAAATCCAGTTGTGTGCGTGTGTGTGTGTGTGTCAGGCGACGGCGTCCGTGCTGCTGGAGCACAGTGGCAGCCAGTTGGACCCGAACCGAGTGGATTCTCGAGGCGGAATGTCGCTGTGGTTCAATGGGAAACCCAAACTCGGTGGGGCCCAGCTTTAGGGTTTAGTAGTTGTGTTTCCATTTAACCCACTACAAGTTAAACCGCTAGGAGGGAATCTGAGGGCAGCCCAGAAAACTGTTGGCTTCCTATCAAATCCCCAAGCGGTTCATTCTCACCACCCGGAAGGTCATTCCCTACTGAGCACCAGCCGGAAAAGGTGGCACGCTTTTTCTTGGCCCAGGGCTCCGAATCCTACAAACAGAAAACGAAAATAAGTGGTTCCCAGCACTGAAACCTGGTTGCCGGTAACTGCAACCTTTGTAATTATTGTGGCTAGGCTTCTTGAAGCTTCCATTTGCTACAGATTTTTGTTTTCCCCTTGCTGGTTGTAAAAGGAATTCTCTTCTGGACATATTTGTCCTTTTTTTTCCCCAGGGGGCTTAAGCACATGGAAAGAAGGGTTTGACCTCCAAAGTGGTGGACAGCACTCCCACGTCCACCAACGGGTCCGGTAAGAATTTTGTCCGCCAAGGCGCCAGAGTTTCCAATGGTGTTCAAAGCGGGTTGTTGGGCATACCACTTGGTTGCCATTTTCTGGTGTTGTTGTGTTTTGCCTGGTTTTTGAGAGGTTTTGAGGGCATGTGTGTTGTTTGTTTGAGGGTGTGTTTCTGTTGTCCTTTTCCCAAAGCGCTCAAACGCCTTTTGCTCTCCTTTTTGGGGTACTCAAAGCGTTTCGAAGGTTTGGCATCTTTGAGTGCCCAAAACGCGGCTCAGCTGCTCCTTATTTTTAGACCCCCCCCCAACAGAGGATATCGCCCAGTTTGTTGCGATCCCCTATGTTCAAGAATGTTATTGATGTGGAAACACACAATGACCTTTGCTTAAGGCGTGCAATCGGAATATTGAATAGAGCAACTCAATTGTTGGGGCTGCCCGATTTTTCATAGCCGCTGCGACCTCGTGTTGCCAATCAGACTGCCCAGTTTTGGCGGCGACTCGCGGAGCTTTTGTTCGCGATCAGAGCCACAAGATCAGACCGTCTTGTGAGCTCGCGCAGGTTGCACGGTGCTCCACTTTGCTGCCAGCGCCAAAGTTTGCGAGCTCCTCTTTGCCAGTGGCTTCACCGAGCTGAGCCCTGCCCACGGAGTTAGGAAATCCTGCTAAATGCGTGTTTCTCAAATTTGGGGACCTCCTCGCCTGGTTGGCGTTCTTTTGGCTTCCTCTCAAACCCATGCGAGAACAGAGACGCCCCCCCCCCCATTGAGGATGAAGGGGGTTTCTGTTGGATCTTGACTCACTTCTTGATTTCTTGGGGAAGATCAGTCTTGATTTCATGGGGTTTTGGCCAAACCCCTTTAGATCACTCACCATCCCCTTGATTTCTTGGGCATGGGGTTTTGGCCAACTCTTCTTCAGTTTTTCAACAGCGATCCTGTCCAAGTGAGTCTTGGTCTCGATTCCTGCCTAGGGCTCCTAGTTGCCATTGTAGAAGGCTACCAAGGATTGTCCAACTTCTGTTTCTCAGTGGTAGTTGTCCTGGCTCAGCTAATTACTTTTCTGGCTTGCCTGCCATGCAAAGCTGCAAGGGTTCAGGTTCGCTTGTCAATTCAAATTCAAGGGTGCACTCAATGCGCGTTTTGCCTGTTGGCACATGAATAACATTGGGGACATGGGGGAGCAACCCGAATCTCCCATGCTCATATTTTGAGAGTCCCCCCCAAAAAAAGAAGAAGAAGGTGGATTGACGTAGGTTCCCTGAACATCCCGAACAATAATATTTTGGGTTTGGGTTATCTTTGTATTTTCACTTAGTACATGGTTTCATGGCCTTGTTGCTTGTCTATCTACCGCTTCGTAACGCAAGGGGACAACACAAGCTCACCCATGAAGGTTCATTGCTGAGGAAGTACGGAGTACTGGTTGGAGATAGGCGCCGATTGAATTTCATACTACAATTTACCATTTGGTGTGAGAGTAGGTGTAAGTTATGTGTGAGTTGCGGTACTTTAGGATGAGCTCTGGAGACATGCAGGCCAATCCCATTGCAACCTAAGTCGGCAAGAACCGCCTCTCCATTAACAATTGATGTGTCTCTCACTTCCAATACCTGTAATTAGTTTCCCTTTGGTTAGCTTTGAATTAACGCTAACACATGGGCAGCAAACAAAGCAGACACCCAGATCTGAACTCTGGGTTTCCTTACACATAGTGCTTGGCTGGATCGAGTATTGCGGTGACTTTTAGCCATTCCGAAATTGTCCAAACAGAATTTGTGAAACAGTTCGGCAGGGTACTATGAACGCTTGCTTGCTGGCTGGCTGGCTGGCCGGCTGGCTTGCACGGCTTCCATGGCTTCCATGGCTTGCTTGGCTTGCTTACCTTGCGCGGCTTGCGCGGCTTGGCTTGGCTTGGCTTGCAACCACTTAGCGTGCAACCCTTTGCGTTCAACTTCCGATCTGTACCGCCGTGGTGTTCCACAACGAGTTTGACTGCGCACGTAAGTTGGTGAGCTTCTGCGCCTGGGCAACCCTTTCCCCTGGGGCCGCCCTTTCCCTATGGCTCATCACAAGACGTTACCAGTTGAATTGGTGGTTAAGTTGTTAAGTGAGTTTCCGGTTACCTGCAGCAACATGCCTGGAGCAAAAGCATGGCAGGGTGTGGGCGCAGGAGCCTGCTTCCGGTAAGCATGATAAGATGCCAGTTGGAGCTTTCCTTTGCGTGTGCGCGTGAGTGTGTTTCGTCTAATATGTGGGCTGTCCTAATATTGAGACAGCTTCATGCTTCATGCCATATTGCCTCTAGAAGCAGCTAAAATTTGCGTGCTTGGCTTACATGTTTGTGTGTTTTCGTACCCGGTGTCTGCTCTGCATCATAGCTCAGTTGGAGTTTCCGCGGTGCAGACACCGAATTCGGTTGGCGGGTCGAGCCGCCGGATGTATCGGCGCTCGAGGAATGTGGTGGACAAGAGCGGTCGCAGCGCTTTACACACTGCGCGTAGCGCGGAGGCCGTTGGTCTCAATGTTTCGGACGTCGGCGGAGCTTCATTTGGGTGGCTCGTGGCTCGTTTTTGGGGCGCAAACCGTGGGGTGGTTGCCAAGCGAAACCAAAGGGCAACCACCTGTTTTGGGCTGGTTCCAAAAGGACAACAGGTCTTTTTGGGCTGGTTTAAATTTAAAGTGACGCCAAACCCAGCAACTCCTAGTAACCTGTATAGCTAGTAACTGGCCACTGGCGACTGTTTTTTTGGGGAACCAGGCTTGGTTCCCAAAAAATGAGAACCATATTCCTGTCTAGCAGCTTGACGGTTCCGGCCTCTTCTTTACGGTTCCGGGAGTGGCAGGTAGCCAAGCTGGTTCCGCACATAGAGGTAACTGGAAGCACTGAGAAGTGGCAACCCCCCCTTTTTAAGGTGGTTTCAATGGCAAAACAAAGGGAAGCCGGCATTTAAGGATTCTCTCAAAGGACACACTCAATGGGCTTCACAGGAGCCTTGCTAATTCTCACGGAAACCGCTTGGGGTTCCCGAGGAATCTTTCTAGGGGTGGCATTCACCACAGAAAACACGCAATGAAAGGTGGACATGGATCTAATATGAGTCAGGGGCATGATTAAATTAAGCAATCCCGTTGCCAAGTTGCTGCCAAGAGGATCCACGTCTGAAGTTTCATCCAGTGATTTCATTCCCCAGTATACGCAACCAAGGGAGCCAGCCTTTAACTAAAAGGAAGTGGTTGGATATGTTGGACCGTTTTCCTTTCGAACCTGCATTCAGGTTCTGCCGTCCCCTTAAATGTAGGGACCCACGAGTGGATCAGTTTAGTACCGTTTCTGTGTTTAGGGGAGAACATGAGGCACCACCCACCTTACCTACAAAATGTCGGGTTCGTCCAATTCACCCATGCACCTTTTGAGTCTGAGTCGACTCAGAGCATCATCAGTGAGCGGTGCCTAACGTGCAACAACTTGAAAGAGGGTCAGCCTATGCCTCCGACCAACAAGGAGGCAAGGGGAAGAAAGCAAAATGATTCCAAGCTGTTGGGCTATAGTTGTTCAAACACCCGACCCCAGATGCCTTGAAAGGTGCGTGAACCAAAAGGTGTACTGTTTGTACCATAGTTGTTCAAAGACGTTTAGACAGGCCCAGTGTTTCCAGTTGCCGCTATTCATGGGGGCTGCGGGGGAGGGAGGGGAGGGGGAGGAAGCCCTAAATAAGCCCTTATTAAGCCCTTGGCTCCCTCCCCCTCTCCTCCCTCCCCCCCAGCCCGCATGAGCTACAGTAGGTAGCCAGGGTTTCTTCCCTCTGGGGTTTACATCATGCTTGGCCAACGCCTGCCACTGGAAGGGTGGCTTCCGGAAAGCGCCGCAACTTCAGTTTGGCTCCCTACGCCATTGGGCTCGGAACAGACCGGTCTCTCCAAAACAGGCAGCACCTCCAAAACATGGGTGTCTTCTCTTGGCTTCAAGTTGAAAACCATCCCAAGCCATGCGCCTTCCTCAAGAATGCCGGGTTGTCCTTTCAATTATCCTTTTGAAACCCGCGTGGCTTTCCTGTTGATTTCCGCGAGAACACCACCGCAAAAAAAAAGACGCAACTTGACAACTCCCTTGCAACACACACCCACTCCAAAGGGCCGAGACCCCCCTCCCCCCCCAACCAAACCCCGCCCCTCCCCCCTCCCCTCCACACCCCCGCCTACCTCCTCCCCCCGCCCAGGTGGCTAGAGCCATCCTGCGCCGCCCGGACTTCACCGCGCTGAACGCGGAGTCCTCCGACCCCTTGGAGAGCGGCACGGCCCTCGTCATGGCGCCTGAGCAACGAATCGATAGGTCGAGGTGGAGGGCCCATGTCGTGTTTGGAGGGCCACCCAGGTGGGTGTGTAATGGGCAAGCCCGGATGGATACAGGAAAATATCTAAGAATCGAGACCTGCGTTTTGGGGTGTACCCTTTGCTTGGTTTACGTCCTTGTGTTATTAATTTGTGTATTGGAGCCAACGTCAGGTCACATTTGAAAAGGCTGGGAGGGTTCCTCTGTTTCGAAAGGAGGGATGGGCATCCCACTTCTCACATTCGCGTTTGCGAGACAACTATGGCCCCCAGGAGCCCGAAACTTGGGAAAGCGGGGAGTCGAAAGGTCTATATTGATTTTGTGGCCATGGTACCCTCCCACCCAAGGGGTATTGATATGTTTCATGTTGGTAGAATTGAAGTCGAAAGGTTTTTGCTACTCAATAGCTGCCCTTTCGAGAATGGTCCCACGAGCAGGTATTCCTAAAGCGAATTCCTTTTGCAAGGAGAGTGTGGGTTTCCTTCAGCGGGCGGTTCATTGATCGCAGGTGGATAAAGGCCCTCTGATCAATCTTACGGATTGCTTCACAATAGTCTGACGTTCTCTTTCAGCTTCAGGGACTCCCTCCAATGACGCTCCCAGTGCTTCCAGGTACCACTATAGGTAGCCGATCGGAATCTTGGTTTTTGTATGGTTTACCCCGGATACCTAGTCATGGTTGTTGTTAACGACACATTTGAAACATGTTTGCTAATTGTGGTTTAGTGGTTGAAATCCACACTTAACCTCAGTTGTTCAAAGCCGCCTTTTGACCTTTTGGTTTCCCATTATGGTCCATATTTAGTCATGGCCCCAACAGGTGATCACCTTTTAGTTCCAGGTGCGAACTGGGCAACTGAGTAACTGCTAAACTTTGATAATTTTTGCTCCCCAAACCCAACGTCAACCAGTGGAGTTGGGTCCAAACACCGGCGAAGGCGGCCTTCCGACCGGACAACAACGCCATGGTCGCGGAGCTCTTGCAGCTGGATGGCCACTCCGAGGACGGACGGATTCTCCCAAAGGGGGGGGGGGCTCGTTTTTTTTTGTTCGGGGGGGTGTCTCGTTTGGTTTTTCCTTCGAGACTCGGCGCCCTTTTTAAGACAAGCCAAACGGAAGCCCTTCTTTCTTCGGAGGTTCAATGGGAAACCAAGAGGAATATGTTTTTAGGGGGTGGTTTTAAAGTTAAACCAAAAAGGGACGTCCCCATGTTGGGTGGTTTCAAAGGGGAACCAACAGGACACCAACCTATGTAAAGCTTCCCTTTATCTCGTGGTTTGGATTCGTGGTTTGGAGGGAGCTTTTTCCTATTTATTCCCAAGAAGAACAAAGGGTTCCCTCAAATCCCCATGTCTCCAATTCAGGGAACCACGGGAAGCCATACGGAACACCACCTTTGAGTTCTCCCTATCTCGACTTTCCATGGTTTGCTGTTCGGGCAAAGTTTGTGTCCAGACCAAAAAGGGGTCAGCACCTGGGACCTAAACGCATGCTTTTCCTTTGATGGATACTCATTTTTAGGCTCCACCATCGAGCGACCGGCCTATATGTTCGCTTCTTGAAACCAAACACTTGCCTCGCTTGCACTTCTCTACTGGCACACGACTTAACTATTAAATGGCCCAAACATGCAGAAACTTGGAAGAACAAGAACCTAAACCATTTTAAATGGCCCAACAACCAAAGAGAAGCGTTTTGGTGGGTTCCCACAATGGGTTTGTCTCCAAATACAGAAACTACCCAATGCAAGTTGCATGCGCCACATAAGATGGATGAAACCAATATGGACGCGACAGCACATTTGGTTAGCAATTCACCTCTTCCTACTGCGATCATGACTGAATTTGGTTTTGAAGCACCCCCCCCCCCCACGCCCCATTGTAGGGAATCACCAACATTGAAAAGTAATGACTAGCCGCCATTCCCTTTGAAAATGAAATGGGGGAGGGGGTGATTCCTGGAATTACATTTGTATGGCTTGATGGGGAAGACTAAATGGAATTGGGTCCGGGACCCCACCCGTGTCTCCCTGAAGGCAGGCTTCCATTTGCTTAATAAAGAGTATGTTTATTTTCCCTGTTTGGCTTCAAGGGGAATCGAGTTCACTGGAAGCATGTCAGTAAAAACATTTCAGGGGGCGAAAAAGCAACGGGAAGGAAGGGTTCGACAGAGAGTTCGGCTGTAAGGCCCACAAAACTCATGGACAATGCGTTTGGCCCGTGGAGACTCGGATCTGAAACGCGGCCGTTGGGCGAAAAAGCAATTGGACGTAGCGGGGGTTATGGAGACCCTGGGCGGGCGGCTGGCTATGCCTGGATTGGCCCAGGATACCAATTGGATAAGGCATAGCCCCCTCCCCCATAGCCTTTCTTGGGTTCTTCCAAAAAACATATGTTAGCTGTCTGATTGTTGGAGGGAGGTGGAAGAAGGGTGCCAGATCGGAATGTGCCAAAAAGCAGGACCCAAAAAAAGGTAAGATGCTCCTTTGGGATGGCTGTGGGTCAAAACCAATGGTTCCATTTTGGGCTAGGTGAATTCACCACCCATTTTGGAACCTATTTTAGTGGTTGGCTTGGGATGTTCACTGGGGGTAACCGATTCGGGTGTTGACCCATGGCCAAATCACCCCCATTTGATTTTTGGGTGCTTTTCGCTGGGTGCTTTTTGTAGTTGGAATCAGACCACTTGAGGGCCATCCTAGTCTTTGGGACACCGATCTGGGTTTTGCAAAGCCCACGGCCGGAGGATTTTTTTTTCCCACTAGGAGTCCCTGCAGCTGGCGCTGGGCAGCCAGGCCCTGGACGCTTCGAACCGGAGGCGCCTGGAGTTTCTTCTGGCGCAGAAGACTTCGGGGGCGAAGCGCCCTGGCGGCACGGGCGGGACCCGACTTTTTTCGGTGACTCTCCCAGCCGGGACCTGAAACCAGTTACAAACCTGTGTGGCTCCCGGCCATCCGGCTCCTTTGCTTTTTAGGTCCTGTTAGTGTTTAGTGGTAGTCTCCAATCAACCCACTAGTGAAACTTTTAGCGGGGGATCTGAGGGCAGTCCAGAAAAGGTGGTTCCACAAACAACAGTTTCCTTTGAATAGACCTTGATGTTACAAATGGCACTTTGAGAAACCGCCAGAAGTCAAACATGTTTGGGTCCCGATTGTGAGACATCCCCTTGGGTGTGTTTTTCTTTGAAGGGGGCCCATTTTGGTTGCTTTCAATAGGAAACCAAAAGGACAACCACCCTAAAAAAAGACACACCCATATTTTGGTGGTTGCAGCTCTATGAGGTTCTTTTAGTGGCTTGAAGGGGTGGAGTTTTTGGGATTGCGCGGCGGTTTCTTCTTTTTTTTTGGTTTATGTCCAGCTCTATGTACCGCTTTCGGATTGCTTTATGAAAGGATCAAGAAAGCGGTCAACCAAAAGTACGGTTTCAAGTGGTACTTCACCCATAAAGATCCTTCTGGGACAATGGCCAAGCACCCCGCCTGCCGGGGATCCCGCATACCCCGAAAGGACATGAAATATCCCGCATCACCCAGTTGTGTGGATATCCTGCTGTAAAATCCCTTTTTATTTGGTGGGTTCGGGGCCCACAAAGGGTCAACACCAAGCTGAAAATGGGTGAGGCAGGAAAAAGGGTGACGCCGGTCAGGAAGAGTTCCTCGAGGGATTCTAGCAAATCAGCGCCAACCCACTGTTGAACAGTGGGGGAAAAGAACGGCGGCCTCATCGTTCGAAGGAGCTGGAGCTGCGGGGTGCTGTGAAAGACACCCGGCTGCACCCGGTGGTCCAAGAATCAGGGGTCCCAGCATGCCCCTTTTTGGTTTGGTACGCAACATGATTTGTAGTGGGCAACACATTTATCCCAGTGCAAAGCCTTATAACCCTTTGCCATTGTCCTTCGAGTTTTTTAAAGAGCACCAAGCCCTTGGTTACCTACTATATATCATGTGTATACAGTACTGTATACATGTATATATACATACGTAGCATTTGGAATCACTAGGTATGATGTACGGAGGCCGAAACCGTAGGCGACTTCGAACCATGCGTTTAAGAAAGCAGGGATCATCATGAGTCAGGACATGGAAGACGGGTGTTCGCTATGGCATGGCCTACACTTCCTGGAATTAAACAGGAAGCTCCGAAGCCTTTTTTTTACAGGTTGGTCAAAAACGCACACATTTTTTCTTAATCCCCCCCCCCCCGATGACACCAAACTACCCCCGGCCTGCCCCCACTTAGGTACGACGTACGACTGGTAGCATGTGGGGCTGAGATTGACTCAGAAACTGCAATTTGGAGCATGACGGCCCGGACAGACGCACACACCACAATTTTAAGCGTACCAGGGAAATGCCGGTTCGCGTCCTTTCTCACAGATATGCGAAGCTTCTAGCATAATCATAAAAGTTTCCTTTACATGGAGGGCCTCTTTTCAGGTGCTATGTTAGGACACGGGAACTTGCGTTTTCACTCACGTCTTTTCTTTCCATGGAAGTGCAGGCTCAAAGCAGGTTCCTCACGAATCTAGGTTTCCTGAAAACATCTCGAGATCGTCGTGGCGAGGGGCACCCTGATTAACTTCCTAGGAGAAAGTCGCAAGTACTGAGTAAAACCAAATGACGCGCAGCTTCTCAGGAAAAAAAGAAAACAACAAAATCAAAACTGGTCCTAGGGGCTTCCATGTTGGAGGAACCTCTGAGAGCAGGGACTTCCTGTTTAGTTCCAGGGAGTGTGGAAGCAAGACCCCAAGTATGGCCTTTGACCGGGCCCAAAGCAACTCTTAAGGGTTGGGTGACCAAGACGGATACGTGGAGCAGATTAATCCCTTCTATTCAAACCACCATTGCAACAACGGGGGCTCATATAACCACCATTATTTACCTAAGGATTGTCATCATCCAAATTGGGTCAACCTTTCTTTTAACGGGGGTTGAACCCTAGGGTAATGGAACCATCCAAAGCCGAATGCCCCACGTTGCAACTTGCGCACAGAGCTGAGAGTCATTCACTTCCCGCAAGAACCACGGGAATCGCTCCTTTTCCCAAATTGTTTGACCGGGGCTTTATTAAATGCTTGTTTCAGATTCAGGTCCCAGGTGTTGTTGGTGATGTTTGTTTCTGTTTCTTTCATCCTGATCCGACTTGGCTTTTGACGCGCACACACTTTTCGAGGGTTGGGACCAGGTGTTAAAAGGGAGTTGATCTATATTCCTGGCCACCAAATGACCATGGGTAATTTTATCAACTTAGTTGCACATATCATTTGTTTTGTTGTTTTCCCCAAACAAAGGACCTTGCGATCAACCCGCATGTTTTTGCTGTCTGGTTAATGCTAGACTTTCTTAGCAGCTTTCGCACTGGCATTGAGGCAAGCGTTTGCTAAGGAAAGTTCTCGGCGAGTACTCTCGCGATTGATTCTGAGAAGTTGTGAGGGCCCTGTTCGTGAGGTCAAATTGCATGCCCGACTCATGACGTGCCTTCCAAGATTGATTGGTGCACATGGCCTCCGGGCATGGCCCAAATTGATTTGCTAGCCTTGAGTTTTGTTTCACAAATCTCAGGACCCGCGGTGTATATTTCGTTTCGCTGGCCGCAAGAAAACGCTCCGGTGGGCAGTGGGCAGAGTTTGCCAAGTGTCTGTACAGTTGATGCTAACCTTGGCAAAAATGACCCGCGTGTCCACGGAGTGTCTTCGTTTTCTCACCGAAATTCCCCGCCACTTTGCATTGGATTTTAAGAGACACACAGGTTCGAAACCCACCCTCTCAAGAGGCCCAAGATTCTAGGAAACGCCTATGTCTTCATTTCTGTATTCTGCCTCTAGACAAGGAATAATTGTAAACGCTTCGCGTTGCCCGCCTCGGCCCAGCCTAGTTTGAGGGAAGGGTCAGGAACACCGAAATCCAGTGTTGGGAAGGTCCGAATACCTGAAGCTGGCTCCAGACAAGTCAGACAAGCCGGCCTCGCCTGGTTGGGCTGGGCCACAGGCTAGTCTCAGACACATCAGATGAGCCTGCGCTGGGCCTGAAGCTAGTCTCGGGCAGCTTGGCTGGACCTTGCTTGCGTGGGTTGTTGGTTGAGCTGGGCCTGAAGCTAGTTTACGGCGGGCAGCCGCACTGAGGGGGCTGGGCTAGGCCAGTTTCAGACACGTCAGACAGGCCTGGTTGCTGGATGGGCAAGGCCTGTTTCATACACACTTGGGCCTGAGGCTGGGTGGCGAGTTGCTGGCTGGGCCTGAGGCCAGTCGCAGACACGTAAGACACGCCAGCAGGCTGAGGGGCTGGGCCTGAGGCTAGTCTCAGGCTGGCATACTTTGAGACCAGTCTAGACTGCGCCGAAGGGGCTGGGGGCAGGAGGTCAAGGCCTGGCCAGCCTGGGCTGAGTTGCTTGGGCAGCCGGACTGAGGGGCTGGGGCACGCCAGACAGGCTTAGTAGCTGGAATAGCTTGAGACCAGTTTCAGACACGTGAGACTGAGGCCAGTCTCAGACACGTGGGCTGAGCCGGCCTAGTGGCTGGCATGCCCTGAGATGCGCCGGGGCCTGGGCTGGGCAGGCTGGGCTGGCCAGCAGGCGGGTTGCTGGTTGGGCTGGGCCTGAGCCTAGCCTCAGACACGTCATGCTTTCCAGGACAAAAAAGCAATTTGATTTTCTGCAATTGTCAGCATATTTTCGACAAAAATGGACCCATGGAGCTGGACGCCGACGAACCCCGAAAATTTCAAGGCCCGCCGGACAGGATTTTGGGCCAGCCGACATGGGTGGGGGGGGGTGGGGGGGGTTGGGGGAGGGGAAAAGCGAAGATTCTCTTTGGAGAAGAGATCTGAGCGCCCTTGGCCCTTTGGGGCCGAGGCGAATTACCAGTCCTTTGACAAGGTCAATCGCCATTACACCATGGAAGATTTGCCAAAGGACTGTTACACATAGAGTTTTAGTCAAATAATTTTCTCCATGTGTTTGGGTCTACAGGTTCCAGCTCTGGAAGATATGTGAAGGTCTTTGAGAGGACTCGCGGCCATTGCTCGAAGTTTGCGTTGACTGGAGAGTGTCGACTTCTGTGTTCGATGCTGCTCAAACAATGATTGGACTTATTGATGCACATGCCCATGTTTGTTGCCTGTTCTCAGACTCATCGGGCAAGAACGTGCCTGAGAGAAGCTTGACCCACCCCAACTCTCCCAACACAAAGAAACACGTAACTCATTATAGTGTGTCTGTGTTTTCCGAGGGTGCCGCTTTGGAGGTAATTGGCAATTGGCCACCCATTGGGGGGCTCATTTGGAGGCACGTGTTTCAACTATGGTTTCCTCCTGAAGGGCGCTCCGACAAATCCGCAGATTGTGGTCCGCGACGATTCAGTGGTTGGGTGCTGGCCTCAGCGAGACAACAAACCCAACAGGAAGACAAGATTGCTGGATTTCATGAAGGGGGTCACGTCTCGATTTTGTCCCAGTTCAATCATCACCTGTTCACCAATGTTAGGCGAGTTTCCTTTCACCAATATTCGGCGAGTTTCCTTATTGTGAGGTGATGCTTTAGTGTGAAAACTCAGTTGCACAACATATGCCGAGTTTAACCACAATAATTGTTTTGCAGTCTTCTCGACCATGCTCGTGATCCGCAGCATTTTTAGTTCTGCATCAAGATATGATATGCCACCTCAGAGTGAATTGCGTCACGCGGACAATGCACACAAACTTGAAGGTGCTCTTCTGTTGATCAGCAATATCTTGGATGCACTGAGAAACGAGTACAACTGGCCACTACCAAAAATATTAACCAGCCACAGCTGTTCGACTTGGTTTCGCATGGTGCCTGTGGAAGTATGGGTTCTCCAAATGGGGGAAGCCGGAAATGGGTTGTTTCCTTTTTCCAAGCGATCTCCATCTCGGCTCCGGCCTTGTTTCCTCTTCAAGCTTTCCCCAAACGGGGGTACCCTCAAGAAGTCAATAAGAGACTTGCCCGCTTAGGTAGTGGAACCCTGGTTGACCGTGTTTTTTGGGGCAGGGTTCGGGATCTAAAGAAATGGACAACACGAAGACAGGGCTTTCAATCCTTGTGACGCCAGACGCACACGAGGCCCCAACAGATTTTCCCAAAAAGTCAGCCCCCCTATTCGTTTCCAACCTCGCATTGATCGAAAAACAAACTGCAACCCCTTCCAACCTTACATGTATCGACAAAAAAAAGAAGAAACCAAAAGCGGAAACAAAATAGGGGATGCCCGGGCCCTGGGCTCCCGTTTTTGCGCACGTCCAACGACCGGTCAATTTGGTCGTCGACCACTCCGCTTTGAGGCACCGCCTGGCCACTCTCTCGGGGTCACACGAGAGCTTGGCGGAAGCTCTGCGCGGACCCAAGAAGATCGCGCCCAGCAACGCGCGGTGGGGGGGGGGGTTTGTGGCCAGGTGGTTGTTCCGGCGGGTTTCCCTTCGTGGTTTTAAAGGGAAGCTAAAAGGAACTCCACTATATACGTATATATTTTGAGGGGTCCCCTAAAAAGCAGACACATGGGTCCTTATTTTGAGACAGACACAAATGATGATCATAACCGCCGACTCTTGGGTTTGCACCGGGGTTTGCAAGCCTTGGAGTTGGCGCTCGACAGCAGGCTGTGTTGGCAAAACAAAGGGCAGACTCATGGTCTGGATCTCTTTTTTGGGAGTGTTGAAAAAACAGAAGCTGAAGGTGAACCGACTGTTTTGGAGGGAGGTTTCTTGTTTTGAGAGTGACATTCCCAAGAAGGGCATTCCCATGACGGGCTCCTTGTCAGGATGTGCGTAGAGCGAGGCCTGCGTGTTTTGAATGTCAAAAGGCCCCGAGCAAAACTGAGGTCTCCTCCAAGCTCGTTTTGTTTGTTAATTAGCCTTGTGGATCCCAGTGGGGAACCCGCCGAAGCCGCCGTCGCAGATTCTGAATTATCGGCCTGGCGGTCTCCGATTCTGCTCCATATCTAGAGTCTACCCAAGATACATGTCCGAGTCCCATTTCCTTATGTAGAAGGCAGCCAAGGGAACCAACCTTTCAAAGCCAAGAGGAAAAATGGTTGGTGACCTATAATAGGGGTAACTGAGGCGTCGCATCACGGAGTTGATGGAGAGGGAGGCCGACCGTGAGGAGGCCTTTGTGAGCGAACACGTCGCTGATGACCCAAATAGAAAGAAAATTGTGCTTGCACAGGAAAAACAAAACAATTGGTTGCTGCCCCTTTGTGGATACATGCCCACTTGGGGGGGGGGGGGGGCATGGGGCGAACTACGAGGTGCACATTCTGGTTGCTTCCAGGCTTTTGGTCGGATCAAGGTGCCTGGGAATTTGCTCCCACTCCGTTACTTTATAGCAGCACACAAGTTTTTGTTTGAACTTCCGGGTGGCGACTTTTGGATCCCCTTCAAAATGCCAGTACCCTCAGAGTCACGCCCCAAAAGACCCGACGTGCGCAAATCGGTCGCTTTCAGTTCCAGCACTACCTGCGCCTCATCAACTTCGGCGAGAGTGAAGGCAGTGTCGCCGGTTTTCGCTGGGCTCTGGGCACAAGGAATTCACATATGGTCAAGCACCGGTTTCTTAGATTCTTTACGTTGGGTTCGGTGAAGGCTGGACGAGCATTGCAAGGATTCCTCTCAAGGTCAGCTTTTCCAGCTCGTATATCGTCCTTGAGGGACATGGGGACGTTCACTTTTTCGCACAACGACCAGGAACAAATCACTCCTTTTCCCGTTCCCTTTTGGTAGGCATGGCTATGCGTCGAAGTCAGGAACCCTTTGGGTCCATGTGTGCCCCTTGACTCTCAGGAGCTGAGCCGAGCGGCGGCAGCCTCGGTGAGAAACCAGTTGGCTCTCGGGTTATGCACATGTTCGTTGGACGCATCATTTTCTCGGAGTCATAGGTCTCCCTTTTAGGTGAGCCCGGTTAAAAATCGATGGCACTGGTTTAGATGGGTTTTGTCCCATTCACCAGGGCCATCTATTTTTTCAACAGGCCGCCTATGCTCGGAGTGATGTTGGGGAAGACAACAAACAGTTAGGACTTGTTTGGCGAATCTGCGGAAGTGAGGTCTTCCACGAACATGCAGATACATGTACATGATGCCCCCAAAGTTTACTTGAAATTCAACACCAATTTCTAAATGTCTAACTATAGCAGAAATTCGGTTGGATTTGTCAACCAAAGTTCTCAAATGGTGCACTGGTCGCCTACAGTGACTTCAGCCTGGAACACCTCCATGCAAACACCTGGCCCTTTAAGTCATGAAAGCGTTTCCAGTGACCGGAAGCGCTTGGATTCCTTTACACCCCCTTTGTTCGTGTGGTGAAACTCACCGATGCAATGCAAGTCATAGCTGTGCCAATGGATACCTCCTTGCCTCCTTCGAGCCATTCTGCCGCGAGTCAGCCGAGTCAGCCCGCAAACACCTGGCACCCTCTAAGGCACCAAAGGCCTTAAGGGGGCCCTTTAAAGGGAAGCCAAAAGGAGGTTTGTAGCCATGGTTTGTAGCAGGTATCGGTTTTGTAATTGCCATGGTTTTAAGGGGTCGAATCCGTCGCATCGATGTCTCCGGCTCCCTGAGGCAAGGGTCGGCATCGGCCAAGTCCTGTCGAGGCCGAGGCACGTGTTTGAACGCTTCGGATCCCGGTTGCCTCGGAAGAGGTCGCGAGAGAGGTCCCGGTCACAAGCTTGGGGGTGCAAGTTGAGTCACAAGTGGGTAGTGGATACAAGTGGGTATGGGTGGTATAAGTTGATAGTGAGTGCAAGTGGGATGTCCGAAGTTTGGGTGTTTCAAGCATGTTCAGGGTCGTTGGTAAGTCCACTGAGTGTCATCGCGACGTTTCTCGGAATCATCGTGTGATTTCAGCGCGAAGATCATGGCTCGGCCTGTTTTGAAGGTGTTTTTAGGGCTCTCAGAAGCTCATGTATACAAAGTTAGATAGGAACCCTCACAAGTAATCCCCAATCTAAATGATGTGGTGCCCGAACACTCACATGGATGATGGACATGCTGATATGATTGGTCATGATGTACATGGATGTCATGATGGACATAGATGATTTGGTGTCCGAATAATTTGCAACCATGCATGGTCCGATTTCACCCAAGGTTGATTTGGTGTCCGTTTTTTTTTTTTATAAAAAACCACAACCACCCCAAGGCGTCGAAGGCGGGTTCTCGACTCCCTACCTTGCATGGCTTCAAGCGTCGCCTTTTCATGGCCAACGTGGCATGAGTTTCCAGTCGTGCAGTTGTTGAAGTGGGAACATAGGGGTGAAAAATCCTCCCCCCTGGGTTTTCTCGATGTTTTTTCCGCTTGAAGGGTCTCCCCTGGGTGTGATCCAGAAAGAAGGTCGTGGATCAAACGCGGAGAGAGCCCTGGCCAGGGCTTCGATGGCATGCGACACTTGCAGCAGGACGGTTGTTCGACCACCGGGGCAGCGTGGTTTCCCTGTGAGCCCGTATTTGTTTGCGTAGTTGTTTGATATGTGCTGTACTTGTTGTTGAGTGTGTTTGTCATTTGTTTCGTTTGTTACTTTGTTTCTTTGCTGATGTAGCTGTTAGTTGTTGATGTGCGCATGTACAACCTTACTTGTTTTGCCATTGTTGGTTTTTGTGCGTGCGTGATAAATATATATCAGCATGGCGTTCTTGCTTTGCTTGTAATATGTGTCTGTTGTATATGCATATAGTTGTGTTGCTTTGTTTTGTTGCAACCGACGTATCAATCTCTGCTAGGTGCAACATAACCCTGTTGTTTGTTTGGCGTACCAGGAACGCACGTTGCCAGGGACACCGCCAGGGGTTGATATGTGTTGGCTGTTCTCGGCGAAGAAAAAGAAGCTCAGCAGGCACCGCCAGAGTAATCCATTTTCGCTGAGTCCTTACCGAATGCTTAAAGAGGCATGCTTAACACGGTTTTTTTTGACATCTCCCTTGGTGACTAAGGAGGGGAAGGAGATTATGGATACATCGTTTGGTGATACGGCCTGCCCGCAGTCATATCCAGCCATTCCAGAATTCCTTCTTCCCACCGAAGCTGAGGCCAGTGATGAATTATTTGATTTCTGATGAGTCGCTTCACCTTAAGTTCTTTGCGGACAGTGCGGTGCGGTCTTATTGGGGACTTCCGGGTGAGACTTGTACTTGTGTTTGTTTCCATGCTAGACTCTGCTTGAGTCATCTTGACTCCCCCCCCCACGCTTTCCTAGGCTTAAGTCTCCTGAGCACGCAAACGTCGGAATCCTGCAACCAGACTTCGAATTCGTGCAGGATTTGGATTCCATGCCCCCGGGGACTTCGGAGTAGTGGCCTTGGAAACTGCGATTTTCCTATAGGTGTCAGGTGGGTTCTACCTGGTTTCTAAGAAGCCAACTTCCGGAGATTCTATAGGAAACTTCTTCTTTTGGTGGGTATTTGGGTAGCTTCCTGTAGAATTTCCTGTTGCTGGTTTCTATGATGGTTTACTTGGAATTGTACCCTCTCACTAAACGATCACACCTGCGGGCGGGAGCCTGGAAGATTCGCTGCCTCTTGTGGATGGACCTTCTTGTCAGGTGCCATTGTAACGTGGGAGTGAGGGCAGTAGAGCCTGAATAAGTATTCACATGTTGCGTGAGAAGCAATCATTGGATTGCAAACTTGGTGTCAAATGGATTGGTGTCAAACTTGGATTGGTGTCAAACTTGGATTGGTGTCAAACTTGGATGTGGAATGCAAGCATTCGTTTGGCAGTCCGTCCCCACTCCAAACTATGGACATTTGTGTTTGTCGCACGTGTGGCTGAATTGGGAAACCCCAGACATAGCTGGGCTGCTTTGGCGTTCTGTTCAGACAGCCCAAAATGCTACCATCGATAGAAAGTTTGTTTCCAGAATTCCCTGCGGCGACCTGTCAGACGTAGGATTCAAATCGGCAAATCGAAGCCTGAGCTTTATTCCGACACCGGTCGTGGATTCGCCCGTCCACTGAACAATTCACTTGCCCAAAGCCGACCTTTGGACCTTTTGGTTTTCCCATGTTGGTCCATCTTTAGTAAAGGTGCCCAAAGGTGCACCTTTTTTTGTTTGGATCCTTTGGGCAACCGAGGCAACCAGGGCTGTGCCATGAATTTCCCTCTCACCGCTTTCTGTGAGGAAGCACTTCTAGAAAGGCCGTTCAGGAGATCAACACTGGACGTCCCTCCTTGTAGGCACATCTTGACGCAACCATTGAAAACAATGAGAAGCCATTCAGAACCCATTTCGAGTTTGAACGTAGGACCCCCTGCAAGGGGCACTCTATCCCTGCTTGATACTTACACAAGGCAACCTGCACTTAAGCTGAAGTCTGTGAGTTTACTGGCAGTTTCTGCGCTGCCTTTCCATTCCAAGGTATGCTGAAATGATGCTCACTTGCCAACATGGACTCACACGCACACAGACGCACACACACACACTAGCACCTGCCTGTTTCAAGGTTCCTCCATCTCCCTTGCTGGAACCTCCAAAAGTGGAAGTTTTGACGGAAAAACCACCAATCCATTGCAACTGATAGGGGGAAAACTACTTGTGAGACCCCTGTGTTGGAAGACTACTTTCCTTTTAGAAATCACTTCTTGATACCTTCTTGGGCCCGGACGAGGCTCTCGTACTCGGTCTGCTGTGCCCTACCAGCACGAGCCCAAGTCCGGAAATCCGGAAGCGACATGATGCGGTTTTAAAGGACACGGAAGCAAGCTGTGGGTCTGGTTTCAAGGAGTCTCCTGGACTTTCTTTGGTCACTTTTTGGGTAGAACCTTTTTATAAATCAAAAAAAAGTGTTGTTTCTGTTGGTGGCCAATTCACTCAGGAAGTGAGGTAGAGAGGCGGGAGTTTCCGAAAAAAATATGGCACTCGTTGCCTGAATTCAATCCAGCTAGTGTTCGAAATGGGCTCTGTGATGCTGGGGAGAAGAAAGCTGTTTATCCTGGCACGGAATCTGACGGCAGGTCACGTACCCCTCTCATACACAGTGTTTCCTGTAATTAGTGTGGCAAGGGCAATTCCTCCTGCGTTCGCATTGGGGAACGGCTTCCAAATGTCTGCCCGAAGGAATGCTTCATGGTTCACTCTGGTTTGTGCCTGTGTCTCTGTCTTTGTGTGTGTGTGTGCTTGGGTGTGTGCCCTTTTTAGGTTTGGTCTGAAGGGGCACGTCTGTTTTCAGGCTTTGAACCTGCATATGGCCATGGGTCGTAACGTATGCCTCCATGTTGGGGCGGATGAACACCCATGTACCGCCTATTTTTATGTTCACCAGGGGTACAGGGTTTTGACCCACAGCCATATGAGTTCGCTCCAAAATTACCACCATTAATTTTATGTAGGAGTGCTACAAAAGCACGTGTTGATTTGCTTTTGTTCCTCGAACAACGAGACGGGACATCCAAAAAGAAGATTCCCCCTAACCTGAGAACAAAACATGAAAAACGATGCGGGGCGACCGGACGTTGGAATGAATACACTCCAAACAAGTACGTGTGACGCTGGTTCATTTACTATACAATTAAAACTATACATATATACACATATGCATATATACATATATGTACATATATATATATATATATATATATGGTCCCGTGTTCCGTGTTGCTACCCCCCCCCCCCCCCATGGTATGGGTCCCCCAGGAACCGCCCCCCCCACGGCCCGAGACCCCGAGCCCCCGGATCCTGGCACCTACGGTCCCACCCCCACCCCGACCCCCTGAACTCGCACCCCGACACCCCGGCACCCCCACCCCCAGGACAAGCCAACCCCAACCAACCATAAACCAACCCTAAACTAACCCTAAACGAACCCTAAATACACCCTAAACCAAACCCTAAACCGTAGACCTCTAAACCTAAACCAACCCTAAATCAACATAAACCAACCCTAAAAACCCTAAACCAACCCTAAACTAACCCCAAATGCACCCTAAACCAATCCCTAAACAATAAACCCTAAACCTAAGCCAACCCTAAACCAACCCTAAATCAACATAAGCCAACCCTAAACCAACCCTAAACTAACCCTAAATACACCCTAAATATACCCTAAACCAATTCTAAACCAACCCTAAACCACCACAACCCAACCACAGGACCACAACCACAGGGGGGGGGGGTACTTGTCTGACCCATGACCATTGGTGGGGGGGGGGGGGGCCTGGCAACGCTGTACCATATATATGTATTAGCTTAAACCTGGTTGTTGGCACTTGAAGAAGTTTCAGATGTCTGTCAGACTCAGGTGGATTTCCCCAGGCTGGGGCTTTCTCGTCGTCTGAGGCCTCTCTGGTGCCGGCGCTCATTGGCCGCTCCGGGGATTTCGTGAGGAGTCGGTCCAATGGGCCGGGGGAGCACCACACCAAGGGGGAACCCGAGAGGGAACGCCACTCTCGCCCTAATTGTCCTAAAAGTAATTGCATCAAGGGACCTCTGCCCGACTGTCCGTCTTCTTTTCACCCGGCGTCAACTGGTCGTGTGGACCCCTACAGTTGGATTCCGTATGGACTTCCCCGAAATCAACATGGAAGTTTTCCCGGACTTCAGTCACTTTTCGGGTTGTTTGGACCATTTTAGTGGTAAATCGGAAAAGTGTGGGCCACGCCGCTCAGACACCATAGTTGGAGTTCCCTTATGCTTGACGCATAGCCGTTCAGGTGCGTGCATGTCGATAGAGTTCTCGAAAGTGCTCCGGGGCTTGAAACCACGAACAAGGTCATACAGGGTGTCTGGCAGTTTTGGAGTTACTACAGGTTTTGGGGTCGTTCCCAAGGAGAACCCAGAGAAACCACCTCTCGTTTGTTTGGAGACAAGCCCAATCGAGTTTTGAAACAGCTATGAGCCAAATCGGTGCCGGATACCTGAGGCTTGCGACCCTCAGAGGGGCAGGTGACTAGCAGCGACTGTTGCCAAAGGGATGGCTGAAACATTCTGAAACGTAGGGGTCGGGTGAGCACTACTGAGGATCATGGCTTCGTCTCTATATAAGAGGGGATCTCTGAAATGTGGGTGATATCCATTTGCATTCCCTTTGAAGCAAGCCCGGAATTGGCAATAACCCTTGACAACAGACTACGCCTTCTGGCGACTCCTTGTATGTGTCACAAGTTGAGCCACATGTCAGAGGAGTCCTGTTGCTTCTTCTCGCTCTCAGCCTGGGTCCTGTTGCCTTTCACCGCCAACTGTGCGTCCGCTTTTCGAGGGCAAGCAACAGCTATGGCGCACCCTGAAGGGTTCCCGACAGCCACTGGGTAATTCTGAATGTCATTGAAGGCGCGGGCCCAAGACTAGGGTGGAGTCTCCATGACCCAACCGTACATGGGCTTGTCCCTGAGGCCCCCAACATAATTCCAATCTATGCCAATTTGTGTGGGCGTGTCCTTTTTTCAGGGACCCTTTTTAGATGGTTTTTACAGGGAAACCAACATGAAACCACCCACCTGGAGGGTTCCGAATCCCAGTTTAAGACAAACCCATGTAGAGCTCCAACCATATTCCACCATGCAAGTCGTCGGCAAGGCGCGAGAGCAGCCTGCGAATGGCTCGAGCCACGCAAGCCCAACAGACGTCCCGTTCGTTCCCTCGGGTGCTTCCAGGCGTTTCGCCACTATAGGTAGTCGATCGGGTTTCTCAAACCAGGTTTTACATCATGGCTAACTCCTTGGGCAAGCCTGCTATGCTGGCTTGCCTGGAAGCACGGGGTCATGTTTCCCACCTCTTTACCACTTGACCAGACAGTGCTCTCGATCATTGAAAACTGGTTGAAATTCTCCGAGCTGGCCCTTGAGTCACAGAGTTGGACGTGGTCGTACATGTGCTTTCCTCGGGCGGTTTCTTCTTTTCACTTTTGCATGCCATTGACTTGCGCAAAATGATCTTTGGGTGGTTAGTGGGCCCGTGTGGCGCCAAAAACGGCCCGCATGAACCGCTTCAGGCCGTATGGGCTTAGCCTCATCCAATGATTGAACCCCCCCCCCCAATCCACCGGGTGCCAAGGGTCCGTGAAATAAGGATCTAGACCCTCAAAAGAGTTGTTTCTTGTTGGCGTCCCTTATATCAAACCTCAAAGGGTGCCCTTCGAAAAAGAAGCAATGCTTTGCAACGCTAGGAGCATCGAAGAGCGAACCGGCGCCAAAGTGGACATCGCTCGCGAAGCACGAGGGAAAGACGGATACAGGACTGGGAGTTTCTTAGAGAGGCACATGTCATTGCTTTCTGGACGGTTGGCTACCTTCCCATCCACTATCCGCAGCAGGGGGTGAAGTATGGCCAGCAATGCATCCGTGCTGGAGTTGTTCCGTGCAAGGGACCTTGTTGTGGCTTCCATGGGCGTGGACCATTTGTCGCACGTTGGCTGTAACCAACAGGCAAATAATACACTTCGAGCAGGGCTAGTTGCCTTCAGCTTATTCGCAGAAGCTCTCAACTGTTCCAACAGATTGAGTGCCTCTGGAGCGCTCTGAAGCGGGGCAAACGTCACATTTCATTTTTTTCCATGAGGGTAAGCCTCTAGGGAGTGCCTTTACCCAGACCTCCAGTTCTCTTCTGTTGTTGCTGCTCTTTTTGTTGGTTCCCCCTTCAAGCGTGGCCGTATGAAATGGGGTGCTGGGCTCTGTGAAGTCAAGAGCCCCGCCCCCCTGAAACTGAAGAAGAGGAATGCAAATTCACTCTGCCGCCTTCAGACTCGTGAAACATGGGGAGGCGTGTCACAAGGCACAGCCGACCCTTTGAGGTTCAGGTTCCGGAGCGCGGGATGTAGCCACAAAAGTGGCAATGGTTTGGAGGTTTGGGGGGTAGGTCTTGTGGTTTGTTGTTCCCGAACCCAACAAGGTGGGCTGAGTTGTTTTTGTTTTTTGTTGTTTTCTTGCCAGGAAGATGGAGTGTGTGGGCCCGTTGGCGAGCATCTATGCCGCCCACACGCTGATGATGCATCGGCTTCAGGACACAGATGGAGTGTGATACTTGCTGGCTCTCAATAGATTTATTTCGCCCGTTTGGAAGGGATGGTTAAATAGGTTCCCAGTAGTGCCCTTTTACCTTTTTTTTGGGGGGGAGGGTTCCCCTACTAAAATAGACTACAGAGAAAAGACAAATAAGGGAAAAACATCGGGTACCAACTTAAACCTCTCAAATCTGGAGGACCTGGTTCAACAGGGTCATTCCCTCCTTCCCCACTTCCCCACGGAAGTTAAAACTGGGCGCCTCTTGGATCAGACCTGGAGGGGGGTTCCAAGAAATCGGTCATCGCTTGCGCGCCAGCGCGCCAAAGGGCAGATGTGGCTGTGGTGGTCAAAACCGTTTTGGTTGATCCCAGTTTGGTTGGTAGGAGAATTCACCACCCATTTTAGGACCTATTTTAGTTGGGATTGGGATGTAAAAACTGGGGGTACGATTTGGATTTTCACCCATGGCCATGTGTGTAGAATCCGAAGCACACAATATATGTGTTGGAATCCATTTCGGCTCACCCAACTGAAGTGGCTCCAGGCAATTTAAGGATTGTTCTCCACCTTACCTTTTGGGTTGGTTCCTCTTGAGACCGCCATTTAGGGGCGACCCAGTTTTTTCAATCCCCAGACCTTCCAGCTGTATCCCCAGGCCTTCCAGCTGGGAAGCATGATTCACCCCCATCGCAGGTTCTCTTTGAAGGAGAATCAGAAGGAAATGGTCTTCTTTAGATCATCTTTAGACCAGTGATTTTAGATGATTTAGATCTTCTTTTTGAACACTGGCTCTCTTTAGATCATCGTTTTGGACCAGTGATTTGCCCATCCCTGGCCAGCAGTCAAGAGTAAGCTGGTTTGTTCAAATGCATCGAGATCCGCATGTCAGATGGTTTCTCTTCAGGCGCCTTCCTTGAAATCCGGAAAACAATCCAAGTCAGCCAGCTCGAGGATGGTTTCCACTAAACCAACCCCGTTGAAAAGGTAGATGCAACCACTGGATAACCACTATTCACCCTTGAAACCACGCAAAGCCCCCTTTTTTTAGGGGCGACCAGGCCAGGGCTCCTTCTGAAAACCCTCAGAACACGTAACAGGGGTCAGCCCTGGGTTTATTTCTTCTTGGGAATTCAAGAAAGGGAACCCTAGACCAGGGGTGTCCACCCAGATAACCCGAAGCCACCTGTCACAACACATACCACCGAGAGAATGAAGGTTCCTCAAGCGCGTGGATGATGTTTATCTCAGGTTTGAAGGTAAATCAGCAGACTTGAACACTGAGGCGACGGCCAAACTGAGTAGTTTGCATAACTTGAACTATTCTACCGGTTGATTCCGCACTCTTTTCAGTCATCGTTCTTTTCAAAAACCAGCCATTTCCCCAGGTGTTTGTTGGTGGTTTGCTAGAAAGAAGGATCCCTGGAAAGAATGGAAATGGAAGTTACCCCTAGAACTCTGCAGTTATCACATTACTTGAACTAGATTCTCTACCAGCAGACTTGAAAAACTGAGGTGACGGCCAAACTGAGTAGTTTACATTACTTGAAACATGCAGTTTTGCATCCAGAGCACCTTTCAGGTGCCTGTGCCCACCTCCTCGCTCGCTCGCAGGAAGTGGAGCGGGCGCCTGAGCGGCCAGCCAGGAGCGGCTTCGATGTGGGAAGCCTGAATCAAAGGCTGGGGAGGGAGTTGGGGGGGGGCAGGGGGCCCAAATAATCCCTCAAGGCCTTAATTAGGGCTTATTTGGGCTTCCCCCCCAACCTCCCTACAGCCTCCACAATGAATCAAAGGCTGATGGGAGTGACACACAAGAGAACCCATTCCCATTTGGCTGTGGGACAAAACCTGAGGTGCCTTTTTGGGGATGGTTACCACTCAACTGTTTTTTTTTGAAGGCTTTCTGGGTGATCACCGGGGCACCGGGGTTTTGACCCATTCCCATTTGGCTGTGGGGCAAACATAGGGTAAGCCCAAAATGGGTTGCCCTGGGAAATGGAAAGGAATCAAACCTGCGGCCCCCGGGGCTTAATTCTTAATTTTGACCCACTTGTGTGTCCTCTGGTGACTGGCATGGCATATTTGTTTCGCCACCGCGACATGAAACCTGAGTGCAGGGACCTAGTCCATGTTTTACAAGGGACTTGTTAGCATCCATGTTTGTTGTTGCTCAGGGAATGTGATGACGAGATAGAATGAGGATTCATAGGGAGCTTGGTTCATGCAGAATGCACCAGTTCTCGCAGCAGGTTTTGGCAAGAGGCCCTGTGGTGGACATCGAATTTGTGCGCTGGTCAGACGATTAGAGGGGCCACCCCAAAGCGAACCACAAGAACACAGCTTCCTGGAGTATCTTGGTGGCTCCCAGCCATCCCCTTACGTTTTGCGGTTTTTAGGGTCAGTGGTAGTTTCCACTAAACCGCCAAAAGTTAGACTTTTAGCAGGGGATCTGGGAACAGCCCAGGTATCCACGGTTGCGTGCTCAGGAGGCCATGTACTACTTATATGTTGTTCACTTTGTGGTATTGGTGTTATTCATTTTGGTGATTGATGAGCAAAGGCGGCTATGTTCATCGCCATCTATTTTTGGCCCCACAGGATGCCATAGACTCGAGGGTGTGGGTCAAAAACAGGTACCTAAATGGAATCCCGGTAAGTAAATGGGAGCAAAGGCTAAAATCTGCGGTCCGTTGGTTCAATTTTGACCGCGCCTGTCTCAGGAGGCCCGTTCCACGGCACTCGGGCTGGAGCTCGGCCAACGCCGCGCCGCTGGCGCCCACCGTTGCTCGGCCCGGAAGGGCGGGACACCCGCCGCTTGCGTCGTGGTGGTTTTTGGGGCGCGGCGGGTTGAAGGAGGTTCCGGTTTTTTAAGAAACTGGGCGGTTCGCAGCCATCCAGTTCCTTAGCTCTTTGGGTTTTTAGGGCTTAGAGGGAATTCCATTTAACCTACTGAAAGTTAGACTTTAGCAAGGGAGCTGAGGGCGGCCCTGTTTTCGCTTCGCTTCAGCGCAGCCCGGAGTGTTTGTCTCTCGGTGGGTGGGTGTTTTGTGTTGGAGAGAACCCTTTTTAACCAAAAGCAAAACCGAAATTCAAAATCATAGGGACTTACTCATAGTTGGACACTTACTCATAGGGAGTGTACCGCGCCCGCGATGTTTTTCCTTGGGGATGGACAATTTGCTGGTGCTAGGTTACCGCTTTCTGAGATATCAAAGGCATCACGAAAATAGAGCAACACAGTAGTCGTGGTTGGATGGCCCATTCAATTAGGTTTCTGCTTGCAACTTTCTTTGAGAACCCTGCGGAATCCCAAGAATGAAGTCATCTAGTATATAGCCATAGTTGGACGATGCTGCCTACCGGAGGCAGAAACAATTGAATTGACAACCGTTCTGTGCTTCCTGGCGTCCTGATCTGTTTCGTGATGTTCGATGTTATTTCAGGGACATGGCAGAATGGGAACGCTTTTTTGTTTTGTTTGTTTTACCCTCGGCCTTTTTATTTTGGGGCCCATAAACCAACAAGTAAATGTTGACGGGTTGGACAATTCAAGCACCTAACGACCACGGTTCAAGCTCCCTATCCGTGGATGCCGAAGCTGGCCAGACCCTTCGCGTGGCCTCTGTAGCGAGGGGTCCCCATTCCTTATCAGAAAGGATTGGCCACCCGCTTGCCCATGTACCTGTTGCTGGTGTACTCGATTAAAAGCCATCGGGTGATGGATCTCATGATATCGGCCTCGAATTCCTGGAATACCGATATCCGAGACGATTCTCAGGCATGTTCAAGGCTGTAAATATCAATGTGACTCAAAATTTAAGCGCCAGGGGACCGCTGGTGTTAGCCTATGTTTCCGGTGCCATGTTTTTTTGGCCCCCATGTTTGAGCACCCAACGGCAGGTTGGAACAAAGCAAGTAAATTGGGCTAAAGCGTTAACCGTAGGTGGTCGCTTGTCTTGACTCTTAATAAGTATCCACTTGGGCCACCATTTTGGCTCAAGTGGACCTTTTGATCTTTTGTCTTGTGATTTGAAATCTTTCTTTCCCCTACTCTCAAAGCCATGTACGCCCCCGCCTACGCTGGTGCCGCGGTAGCAGAGGCCAAGGCTAAGGCAAAGGCCTCCATGGCAAAGTACCTGGCGAGCCTCGTGAAGAGGGAGGAAGAAGGATGGACCGTTTTGGCTGCTGAGGTCCCTCAGGCACCTGACGAGCGTTTCTTCTCCAGCGCAGATGAGCTGGAGCAGGCCCCCCTTATCCCGGCCAAGCGCAAGGCAGAGGATGAGCCGATGGAAGATGCAGCCCCTGGGGTGGCGCAGGTGCCGAAGGCCCTGACACGCCCCCCAGGGGCGTTCCTGGAGCTCCTGAACCCGCCGGAGGAGGACGTGCCCATGGAGGAGCTCCTGGCGAAGGACGAGAAGGAGCTGCCGATGCCCAGGTCCCCTCGGCTGCAGCCCGCTTGGAGGAGGCCCGCCTGGATGCCCGGGCAGACGCCAAGTGGCAGAGGCGCCGGGAGCTGATGGCGAAGGTCAAGGAGCAGGCGTCCTCGGAGGAGGATGAGAACCCCGCAGCCCCCCCGCCGGGGGGGAGCGTGTTCACCAAGGCCCTCAAGGTCTCGGAGGGCCTCTACCAGTTCAGCGACGACCAGATGGCGGGCGACTTCCCTTGCTTCGATGCGACCACGGCCACTAGGCTCCGCCGACTGCAGGCCAAGGACGTCCAGCGGCTCCTGCGAGGCTTTGAGGGCCCCCAACTCAAGCAGGGGGGCCTGGAGCGCGTTGTGGAGGCCTTCTACATCGCCAAGATGAAGTACGAGCATGAGGCCCGGCTCAGCACCCCGGGACAGCAGGTTGGCAAGCGCGCTGGCTTGGGGTACGGGGGCCTGGAGAACCGCCCCCTGGGCAAGGTGCCCACATCCTGGATCTGCCCCTGCTGCACCATGCCCTGGGTGAAGAAGGGCGCCACGAAGTGCATGGGGTGCGGCAAGAAGACGGAGCCCATTGACACGGCGACCAACTCGGCCACCCTGGAGATGGCGGGCACGCACTGGCAGTTGACGGTGGATGACCAGGGCAATGCGGTCTGGACGGCGGCCCGGTCCGCGGGTGCCGAAGGCCCTGACACGGACCGGGCCCGCGACCTCAAGCTCAGTGCCTCGGTGGACGTCAGCGAGCTGGCCACCGACCCGATGGCCTGCGAGAACCCGGACCAGGCCAGCTTCTCGGACTTCGTCCCCTCCTCGGTCCGGGCGGTGATCAGGAACTGCCCCATGGAGCTGGACGAGGAGTTTCTGACGGCCCCACCGGGGGAGAGGCCCCCATTGCCAGGCGACAAGGAAGAGGGCCAGGAATGCAGAGCCTTCCACCCGTCTGCGGTGAAGGCCTTCAAGATTCAGACCCGGCTCAACGCCACCACCATCGCCCAGGAGGAGGCCAAGAAGGCGGACCAGGTGGAAGCGGTGGAGCGCTCCGCGGCGGTCCTCCACGAACTTCAAGGGGGGGCCATTGACGGAGGAGGTGATGGAGGCCTGCTCCTGAAGAACCTGGACTTGGACCTCTTCCGTGAGAAGCTGCTGGACAAGCTGGGTGCGGACTGGGGGAGACCCACACCGGAGCTCCTCCAGGCCCAGACCACTGCGGAGGAGGCGAAAGCGAAACACCAAGCCAGACAGGCGAAGGGCTCCCTCGAAACCAGAATGCTCGAGCCCATCGCGCCTCCCTTCAGTGCGTGGCCTAGTGAGGTCCGGGTCGCCATTGAGACTGGGGTCTTCGAGCCGACAACGGCATGGAGGGACTTCAGTATGGACGACCTCACATCCCTCACGGACTCCTACCTTGAGGCCAAGGCGGTCATCTCGCTGGGTAGGAATCCCTTCCCGGCGGCCCTCCTGTCAGATCTGCCGGACCTGACAGGGATCCCCATGCCAAAGGCGGGGGGCTCTGGTGCGGCGCGCCCAGGTGCCGAGGGCCCTGACAGGCCGCCCACCATCCCCCCAGCCTCGGGCTCTGGCGTGACGAGCTCAGGTGCCGAGGGCCCTGACAAGCCGTCCGCCACCCCGGTGGGCCTGGACACCAAGGACCCGGAGGTGCAGCTCTCGGTCCTGCGCTGGATGATGAGCAAACGGGTCGGAGAGGTCCGTATCTTTGCGGGCCGCTGGGTCCGACGACCGGGCCCGGTACACGTCCCGGATTGGGCGAAAAACCTCACCAAGGTGAATCCGGAGGCGTTGGAGAAGGGTACGCATCCCAGGAACCACCAGGTGGGTGGACTCCCCTGGGCCAGGTACTCCGTTGATGAGTTGCACCAGCAGGCGAAGGCGGGGGACCGACCCTACCCTGGGGACCTGCGATCCATCTTTTGGGCTGCCCCCCACGATCCGGATGAGGACTTCCACTGGACGCGCCAGATCTCGTCCTGGACACTCCCAGGCCTACTGGGGATGTTCGGGCACAGCTACACCCTGCGCCAGCTCTGGGGAGTCTGGGAGTCTCTGCCACTGCTGCAGGGCCCTAGGCAGCGGGGCCCGAAAAACAAGGCCCAGAATCAGACCCGCCTGGAGGGCTGGGAGACCCTGAAGGAGGACGCGCGGTGCTTCCTGAAGGAGGAGGGCCTTCCGTTTCCGCAGACAGGACCGGAGTGGCGATTGGTCTACCGGGCCATGGGCAAGGTCCTCGCGGCCCGGGCCTTCCTCACGGACACCCCGGCGGAGGTGATGCAGCTCCCGGTCCAGGACGTGGCGGACTCCAAGGAGCAGATGATCCTGCGGGCGGTATGCGACGAGCGCATCTCGGTCCCGGTGGAGAGCCTCCAGCAGTTCCCAGAGGTGTACAAGGCCCTCATGGACCGCATTGGAGGCCCGGGGGCCCTGGCGGAGGTGAAGGTCAACTGGCGCTGCAACACGAAGCAGTGGTGGGTCGGCGCAGTCCCCGACTCAGTGGCCCCCTCCATCTACCGCAAGCTCGGCTACACCAACGACATGATCAAGCTGATGGGCCTGGACCCCTCCGCCCCTGGGTGCCGGACAGGTGCCGATGGCCCTGACATCCGCCCCAAGGGGAGGCGAGGGCGATGAGGGGATCGTTCACCCCCCCATCACGGCGGACAACGTCCACGGCGTGGTGGGTAAGGACTACCGGAAGAAGAACTATCCGGTGGAGATGAAGCATGTCTTCTGGGCGCACATGGAGTGTGGCCTGGTCCTGAGCTCCGTCACCCCGTGGGAACTCATCCCGAAGACAAAAGGGGAGACCCGGGGGGGCTACATGTGCAAGTATTGTAAGGGGTACTGGCGTGCCGGGGGAGGGGGCACCCGCCTCCTCCAGATCCGGGCCGGCAAGGCCATCTTGCAGCTGGTGTTGGACGAGCCGCCGGAGGGCCTCTACAACCGCTGGGTGAAGGAGCGGCTGGAGTACTACCGCCGGGTGGAGCCCTCGGCCCCGTTGCGGGACGTCTCCATCGTGGACCAGAAGGTGCCCAGGTTCAGATTCAGCCAGACCACCCAGACAGGCCACGTCTCCAATGCCATCTGGGAGCTGATTCTGCGGAATCCGGAGGCTGCTGCGCTCAAGCGCATCGATGACATCGCGAAGGGGGCCGCGTGATGATGCGGGACAACGCCATCTTCCGGCACACCATCCAGGACCGCGGCCATCCGGAACGGATGCGCAGCGCACCCCGGGGGGGGGACAGCTGCCGAAGGCGCTGATATCCCCCCCCAGGGAACAGCGCAGGCCCAGACTTGCACCAGGCGAGGAAAATTGGCGCGGCTTGGGCTGATCCGGGGTGCGCCTTGGTTCCCCTCTCTTGTTTGGTTTTCCCTTTTCGGGGCGGCTCCCTGGGTCCCCCTTTTTTCCCCCGTTTCCTCCGTTTCGGGGTTGACTTTCCGGGGTTTTGGGGGGCCCCCTGTTGTTTGGTTGGGGTTTGCACCTAGGGACTAGGCCCCCGGCTCGAGTGGATCATGATGATGTGGAGGCCCCGCCTCCCTTCCCCGTTTGGGACGACCTTCCTAGGGGCGCCAACCGCGCTCCAGTTGATTTTGCATGACCTTGGATTTGCACCAGTGCAGTCGGACGGGGAAATCCTCGTGGCGTGCTGCCTGGAATGGGTCAAAAAGGACAAGGTCGCCAACCCGGATGCGGTGGTCTTTGACCCGCGGCCGTGGACACGGATCGTGGGGCTGGCACCTGACGGCAACCACGTCCTGGTGGCCTCGGACACCTACAACTTGATCCTCGCGAGGATACTCGGCTCCCAACCACAACCGCTGGAGGAGGCGGATTTGGAGCTCGCTACTAAGACCCTGCAACAACTTCTGTTTCGTGCGGCAGGCGCCAGGCAATCGCACACCTATTCTCCACTGGAAATGGAACAGGCCATCCGGGACCGCGAAGAGTGGATCCTTTCCGGATCGATTGAGGCCCCGGATGTCCTGGCAGTGGCCAACAAGTGGCGGCATTGGAAACCAGGGAAGATCAAAACCCAATTGCCGACATCTCAGAGAGCGTTGGAACAACACTTGAGGGCCAGGTGGTTGGAACGCCTCCTGGGATACTTCATCCCCTTCCGGCACCAGATCCCCTACATGCACCAGGTGATGGGGGCCAGGGAGCTGGAGGAGTTTGGCCACCTCTTTGGTGATGCCCGGTTCCGTACCATCCGGGCACACTGCTTGGCCTATGAGGGCATGCGCAAGATCGGCTTCCAGAACCTCCCCTGGACGGCCGGCGACGTCCGGCACCTCATGAACCAGGCGGTCACGTTGGAGGTCACCCCGGCGAAGCTCCAGAAGTGGTGGGGCACTTTAAAGTGGCTCTCCATTAAACTCGGCATGCTCAACGTTGACGAACACAAACAACTCCTGGAGAAGCGGAAAGCCATCCAGGAGACGCTGGTGGACACCCAGGTCAAGCCACAGCGCAAGGCGGTGGTTCCGACCCGGGCAATTGTTTGGGCCCTGGAACAAGGGGCAGAAGGGGCCCCGCCGGAGAACCGGGTCCCGGAGCTGACCAAAGCAGTGGACAGGTACATCATGGCGATGGCCAGGTTCAACCTGGCCTGCAGTGCGCGCTTCAACGACGTGCAGCACACCTCGCCGCAGACGGTCAAGTCCACGAGCAACACCCTGGAGCTGCTGGCCTGGCAAACGAAGACCACGTCGGCAGTGGCCATCAAACGGAACCCGGTCCCGCTCATCGCCCCATTGTTCTCCTTCTCGGGGGCCAGATGGTGGATCCCCTTGGAGCGGTGGTGGAAGAGATTCAGGGCCTCGGAGGAGTTCCGCGAGATGGACTACCTGATCCCCACGATCAACAAGGACAGGACGGGCTTCATCCCCCGCCCAGGAACCCCAGACAGGTCCCTGAGGTGGCTCAAAGACGCCTTGGGGAAGCAGGGCGCGCCAGTCAAGGACGTGGCTGAACTCTCATGGTACTCCTTCCGGGTCTTCATGCCGGATTTGGCATTCCAGGCGCACATACCGAGGGACCAGCGCCAGTACCTGGGAAACTGGTTCAAGGAGTCCACGGCGGATGTCTACACCCGGGAGAAGCGACACGTGGTGTGCTCCATCTGGGACCAGGTCCTCCAGAAGCTCCCGTCCATGCAACTCGAGGCAGGAAGGGCGGTCCGAGTCGACCTCGGACATGAGGACTGGGAGGACAAGGTGGAGTGCCCGGCCTCACCGAAGGCCTTGTTCAAGGAAGTCCCGGACACACCGCCCTCGAATGCCAGCTGGGATGTGATCCCCGCCAACAAGCCGGCCATCACCAAGATGGCTGCGGATGAGGTGCCCCCGCCTCGGGGTCCACTGACGGTGGTAGCCACCACGGCCCGAAAGGGTCCCACCAAAGCTTACAGCATGCACCTACTGGACACAGATGGAGTCACAGTGGGGTGCGGCTGGAGGCCGGGACCGCTCAAGATTTCGGAGCTGGCGGAGCAGGACTTCCATGCTGAGCCGGAGGTGTACCTGGGATGCACCAGATGTTTCCGGCATTTCACCTTCCCGAACACGTGGATGGCCGTGGAGCCCTACGCAGCACAGGACTCCGAGGCCTCCATCTCCCTCTCCTCGGACACCGACAAGAGCGTGGACACTCAGTCGGACAAGGAGGCGGTCGTCCTCCCGGAAATTGAGTGAGGGGTGGATAGCGCAGGTGCCGAGGGCCCTGACACGCTTCCCCCCATGCCTCAAGGCAAGGAGGCAGGGGGAGAGGGCGCAGGGGCCCAGCCCCGCGGCCAGCGGGGAGCGCAGGTGCCGAAGGCCCTGACACGCAACCCCGAAGGGGCCTGGAGGGGGGAGACACAGGTGCCGAGGGCCCTGAGATGTTCTCACCCCTATCCCAGGGGGCCAGTGCCCCGGGAACCAGGGGACACAGGTGCCGAGGGCCCTGAGATGTCCCCGGGCATCCCAGGCGGCGGATTGACGGGGTCCGCACCGGGTGGACCGCAGCCGGACCGCTGGACGCACAGGTGCCGAGGGCCCTGAAATGCGACAGCGGGACCACACGGCATACGTGGAGGGAGGACCTCCCCAACGACCAGCTCGTCCGTTGGTATTGGCAGCTGATGCGATCCGTCCGTTGGGGATGGCATCAATTCTACTCCCATCAGCTGCTGAGGGGAGCTGCCCAGTGGAGCTGGGCAATCCTCCCATTTTGGCACTAATCCTTATGCGGCGTAAAGGATGCACCGTTTCGCGATTAAGGTACCAGTAGCACCAATGTGGTGCTTTGAAGAGTCTGGGCTAAAGCGTTAACCGTAGGTGGTCGCTTGTCTTGACTCTTAATAAGTATCCACTTGGGCCACCATTTTGGCTCAAGTGGACCTTTTGATCTTTTGTCTTGTGATTTGAAATCCCGCCCACCCACACCATGGCGGCGACACCAGATGAGTTGGTGGCACCACCACAGGAAGTTCCTGGAGTGTACACGGACGCAGTGGCTAAGCTCCACAAGACCGCCAGGAACCTCATGGTCCTCAAGGGCATCCCGTGGTTCATCCAAGCGACACTGTCGGATGAGGGCTTTGTCTCGATGGAGGACCTCGCGACCCGGTGGGACTCGCCCGACCGTGCAAGGGAGACGGCGCCGGGGGAGTTGGGCTTCGCCCCCAACAACCACCACTACACGGATGTGACCTCCCGGCTGATCGCGGCCCGCATGTTCCAGGTGGTTCACGCGGCTCAACGATCCATGGGAGTTGGGGCGCATGCAACAGCGGGACCCGGGCCACACACGCCCGGGGACACCGCCCCGAATCTCACGGTCTCGTGCGAACGGGGACAGCTGGAGAGGGTTTGGGAGGAGAAGACCAAGCTCACCAAACCCAAGCTGGCCCTTCAAGGAAGCGACCAGCTGGTGAAGCGCCAGTTCAAGCTCTGCGCAGGAGGCGAGATCGGTTTCATCCCCATGAAATACCTGGTAAGCGCACTCCCGGAGCCAGGAGAACGGCCATGGAAGACCACTAAGAAGAGCACGGTTGATGGCTGGGACCGGGAGGATGAGGTGGAAGAGCGGGGCGAGCCCAAAACTCGCCACCAGCTCGAGAGGATGCACGCGGTGTTCCGCAACACCCTCCTCATGTGCGTCCTCTCGTTCCCGCAGTTCGGCCAGTTCGACATCACCCGGGAGGACTTGGAGAGCTGGTACGAGTGGTTCTATGGTGAGGACATCGGGGGCCGTTTTCCCCCGCCAGAGGACCACGTCCTGGCAATTGCCGAACGCAACGCATGGCGAAAGATTCACGAGAAGATGCATGAGGGCAACACCCTCAAGGCGGCCATGCTGTCGGTCAGGCAGGACACATTGTTCTGGACACGTGAGGTCTATGAGAAGATCAAGACCTTTTCCAGGGGCCGCCCATCAACCAGGACATCCATGGACTACGCACCACCTCAGAAGGGCAAGAACAAGTCCAAGGGCAAGGGGAAGTCCAAGGGCAAGCCTGGGAACAAAGGGAAGGGTAAGACCCCCCACCCGAACAATCAGGCGTCCCGGGGCGGTAACAAGCAGGCAGCCACCGACCCGAAAGGGAACCAGTTCTGTAACAACTGGATGCGCGGGCGCTGCCCGGGCAACTGCGGCCGCACCCACAAGTGCAACCTCATCCTGGCAATGGGCCGCATCTGCCTGGGGGACCACCTCCCGCAGGACTGCCCGGGTTGACTAGGGGCGCTGACCCCTACCCCCCCCAGGTGCCGAGGGCCCTGATAAGGCCCGGGGGAAACGCCCCAAGCAGGCACAGAAGCCCCCTCCTGCAGGTGCCGAAGGCCCTGACACAGGGGGGGGACAGGCCAGGTGGCGGCCATCCTCGGCGGAACAAGGATGGGGACGGCAGAACCAGCGTGCACAACGCCCTCGCCGTGATCAGAACAGCCACACAACCGGCACAACGGCGGCGCCTCAGTCCCGAGCCACAGGTGCCGAGGGCCCTGATATGGCGGGGACGGGACGGTTCCCCGCAAGTGCCGAGGGCCCTGACACGGGGGGCCGCACCCAGAAGGCCCGAGTGCCGGATGACTGGCAGCACACCGCAACGCCAAGGGACACTCCCAGGAAGCAGCCGATCCCACTTCCGGCGCCCAACATCATCAAGCAGGACCCGGTGGTTTTCCACAAGAGCTCGGTGGGGCTGAATGAAGGGGGCCAACGCCTTTCAGCTACCCCCCTGACAAGTCCAACGGAGCCGTCACCGGGATTGGACATCTTCCCGTGGATGGAGAACATCCCTGAGCGTCTGGTACAGCGGCTGAGATGGACACAGGGCACATCGCCCAAAGTTCCATCCAGTGGGCCCATCATTGTCCTGCTCTATGCAGGCAAGGAAGACCCAACTTCCTTGGACAGCTGTCTTCATGCCAACTACCCACACCTTTCCAGCATGGTGGTGGCGTACGGTCTGGACCAAAAGGGGACCACGATATGCTCCAACCCGAGCTGTATGGAGCTCTTTGCACGGCAGCAAAGCAGGGTCGAGTGGTCTTCATTGGAGGAGGACCCAACTGCAGGACATGGTCCATCCTGCGCCACATACCAAAACCGGGGGCTCTTACTCCGGTGCGAGGGTGCACTCCAGAGACACTTTGGGGCCTTCCACACCTGGACCAGGCCGCCCAGACTCAACTTGATGATGACAGCATCCTCATTCTGAGACAGATGTACATCACCAGCCTGGCAAGGGCCTCACGAGCGGCGGTTTCTCTGCCAGGGCCCAGGTCCTTCCTGGAACACCCGGAGGACCCAGTGGTGAGCAGCTCGCTGCCCAAAGCCAAGGAATGCTCATCCTTCTGGATCACAGAGGAGGGGCAGCTTTGGATGGAGGAGAACTCCTTGACAGCAATCTCCTTCGACCAGTGCCGCCTGGGCCAGCTGGTCAAGAAGGCCACTACGCTGGCCACGGATCTCCCGATCCAGGACTGGGATCAAATGCGGTGCACGCATCAGTCACATGTGGGCACCAACGAGTCCTCGACTCTTAGCAGATACCCTTGGGATATGATGGCAGGCCTGGCCAAAGCCATCGCTGTGTCACTCGCAGCGCCGGGGCACATCCGGATCCCCTCACAATTTCCGGGAAACCCCAAGGAACCACCTAAGGGGCGGGGGTCGGACCCCCCGGAAGGCCATTCCCCCCGGGGAAAACGGGGGCCCAGTCAAGGAGGCGGTCCCTCCTCATCACACCAGGGCTCAAAGCCCGGAGGCAAGAACGCCCCGAAGCCCCGCCTGCACGGGCAGTTCCACCCTGAGGCAGACACCGTAAGCCCTCGTGGAACAATGAACCCAGACTTCCCATCTCCCATGCCCCCGATGGCCGGAGATGCGGAACAACTGGGGAAGGAGGGACAGGGGGACCAGGTCCTGGACCGCCCCGAATGCCTGCCCGCTTTCAGGGTCCCACACCTCACTGACCGGGTGGCGATTGTCCAATTGGGTTTCCGCTCACGCCCCCTGAGGGATGGGGAAAACCTTCCCCAGGAAGGCTCAACCCCCCTTTTCGGAGAATTTCCCCATTGGCTACTTTGGGCGCCCTGATCATGACCCTTACCCGGCCCTGGATTGACAAGGTCCGAATGTCCCTGGCATCAGGTGCCACCACACACCCCTTCCAGGAAGCCGACCTCGAGGAGCTGCGGGCTATCCTAGGACCGAGGCACCTCCATGAACGATGCCCAGGACAACCCTTCCTCCTGGACTTAGTGTCGCACTTGGCATCCCTTTCAGGTGACCCTGATTGGGAGTTCCCCCTAACACTGAAAGAGGGGGTCCCCTTGGGAGTCTCGGACCCTACCTTGACCTCCCCGGGAGTTTGGCCCACTAAGGAGGAGCTTAAGGGAGAAGCCTGGCTGGGGGAAGATCCCCCCCCGCCAGTGGCTCATGATAACTACCCAACGGCTGAACTCTTTGCCAAGGAAATCGAATCAACCTTTTACGAGGAACGAGCCTTGGACATGGTGGACGGGCCCTTCACTCGCTCCGAGGCGGCAGAGAGGTGCCGCTGCAAACCGGAGGAACTTTGCCCGGGCCCCCTTGCAGGGATTGATGAGTCGGACAAGATCAGGACGATCTATGATGGCTCAAAAGGGGGAGCAAACGCACACATCCAGGCTCACACGGAGGAGAAGACCACCGCACCGATGGTTGGAGACTGCCTCCATGCCATCCACTGGCTCAGGACAGCGGCGGACCATCCTCATCTACTCCGAGCCCCATCCTCCCCAGGTGCCGAGGGCCCTGAGAGGCCCCAGCCTGCCCCCAGGTGCCGAGGGCCCTGATAGGGGCAGGCGGATGATGGAGACCTCCGGCGGCCTGGACGTAGGGAAGGGGCCACTCCCAGGTGCCGAGGGCCCTGATAGGAGGGCCCCATTCCCCCCAACCCCCCCAGGCACGGAACGCCCTGGGGGGAGCAGGGGGGAACCCCTGACGTGGCAGCCGCCGACACAGGGGGAAACCTTCATCATCCTCAAGGCGGATGTCACCAAGGCCCACAGGCGCATAAAAGTGCTCCAGAAAGACTGGAAATACCAGGTGGCCTGCATCCAGAACCGGTGGTGGGTCAATAGAGTGGGCACGTACGGCATGGCCTCGGCACAACTGTACTGGGGAAGAAAGGCATCCTTGGTGCTCAGACTCTTGTACTACATCTTCCCTCAGGTGGACTGGCACTTAGTCTTTGTGGACGACTACTGCTGGGTCCTCAGATGCAGCAGGGCGGACTGGGACGCCACAGCCATCCTGGCCACTCTTCTGGCGCTGGGAGTCCCGCTTTCTTGGAAGAAGACGGCGCTCTCCCCGGTCAATACCTGGTTGGGATTCGTGGTGGACCCAATCACGCCCTGTGTGCTGCTGGCTCCAGTCAAGCACGTCATAATCCTGGCCACTCTCAAACGGCTGGCCCAGGGGGACATCTTTACCAGCAAGGAGGTGGAACAAGCCCTGGGCCGGATTCAATGGGCTACTTCGGCGTGTCCATTGACGAAACCTTTCCTCCAGCCCTTTTGGAGCTGGAAGAAGGCCTGCACCACTTCGGGCAGGCCACCGAAGCTGGTTCGTGCTCTGGCCATCCTTCTGGGGAAGCTCTTCAACCAGAGGTTCCCACTGGCATCTCCATTTGCTCCCACACTTCCATGGACGGGGGCATCTGATGCGGGAGCTGGCAAACAGGCGGACCATGCATGGGTTGGTGGTTGGTGCTCGGACGTGCCCAACCCCGACAAGTCCCGAGTGAAGTGGTTCCAACACAGAATCACACCGGAGGGCGAGCCGTGGGCCTTCACTACTGGGGACCCGCAGCGGGCGATAGCGGCCTTGGAGCTCTTCGGCCTCCTCCTTTTGGTGAGGGCTGTTCTGCTTTGTGCAGCCGGCTCGGCTTCTCACACTAGGATTCTGGTTGCTAGTGATAACCAGGGAAACGTTTTCTCCCTGCTTAACGATTCCACTCGCAGGATGCCCAATGCGGCCATCCTCATGGAAATTGTGTTAACACTGCATGACCACCAGGTCATGTTAGGACCGTCGCATGTGAAGCGCGACTTTAACACATGGGCGGATGAACTTACTCATCCGGACCCGCAATTTCCGACTGAGAACCGGGTCTTCCCCTCAGTCGAAAGCGAATTGATCAAGCTGATCTTCGCTACTTTCCTTCCTCACCCATGATGCCGGGAGGGCATCCGGTGAGGTGGGAGGATTCCTCCCTCGCGGTGGGAGTGGCATCAATTCTACTCCCATCAGCTGCTGAGGGGAGCTGCCCAGTGGAGCTGGGCAATCCTCCCATTTTGGCACTAATCCTTATGCGGCGTAAAGGATGCACCGTTTCGCGATTAAGGTACCAGTAGCACCAATGTGGTGCTTTGAAGAGTCACGAGAACATCTCCAGGGCAGCACAAAACCAACGGGGGGAAGCAAGGGAAGCGAGGAAACATGGAGAGTCAAACGGCAAACAGATCCGTCTTGGTTCAGCAGCCCGCCCCAACGGCCCAACGGCCCAACGGCCCCCCTCAACGAACCGGAATGACACAAATCCACGGAGCCGAGGCGACGGAAAAGTCCCAAGCGGAGAAGCAACAGGCCCGCTTTGCAGAAGCAAAGATGAGCCGCTCATATGGAGTGTGTTGTTTTCCGGCGATTTATCCATGTTTTTTTTGTGTTTTCCCTGCATGTGCTACAATCGGCCGTTCCATCGTCATCCCTTTTAAATCCGAAGCAGCTCTCCTTCCCATGCTCGCAGTGGACAAGCCGTTCCGCTTCCATTGGACGGAGGGTACTTTTCTTGAGGCTCCGCCTTTTTGCAGGGTGGAAGGGAACCACAGAGTTCGCTTTTGCCAGCCTGACGGCATTTTCGGTCTACCGTTATCGTATGGGGGAGCATGTTTTTTTTGGGGGGACAATGCAGATTGTTTGCGGCTCATGGCCATGGTCAGCAAACCCTTTCTCTTTCTGGCGAGACCATCACCCATTCGCTGGGACTGTAAGACCCAACGCTAGCACCACCGGAAAGCTGCCGTTTGAGGAGCGGCCATTGTGTGTTTTCCTTGTGCCCATTTTTGTAGACGGTTCTGCGACTTGGGATTTAATTAACTTGTGGTTATAGTTATATATAATATATATATATTTAGACATTGATGAAAATTGAAAACATGTAGCAGCACCAAGAGTCAATTGGTTGCGCGCGCTGCTCAACTGGAGACCTCGTGTTTGCATGACTTCCCCTGCTTCCTGCTTGCTCAAATGGGTGATAGCTGCCGAAATTCCATTCACCTTCCCGTCGCTTGCTTGGAATACTGTGGATGGACGAAATTCTGCACCACCTAAAAACCCTGGAATGATGATTCCCTTGTAAATACCAACAAACAATGGTTTCCCATGGTTTCAAAGTGGTGAGAAATAAATTTTGTCCATCCACAGTAGGGTACCTGGCAGCACCAAAGAACGATCCCAGACACCGCGTCCAGACACGGCGTGGCTCGGGGCGTTTGCGTCCGCTGGGCAGCCCACAGGTGCCCAAGGGCCGGTGCCCTTTGCCAGGGGAAACCGTGTGATTCAGACTTCGATGCACGGAATCCTTGGAATCGGTGATAACACATATATATATATATATAACTTGGAACAATCCAGTTACTTTAATATCACGGTTTTCTCTTGCCCAGTGGCCCAGTTTGCCTCTTTTCTCCCTTTTGTTCGGGGCAACACATTTCCTCATCCAACCAAAACAGGGGAGGCAGATCAAGTCAGGACTTGCGCGCCACCATCGCCGAGCTGGAGCGAAAGCTCGGGGCCTCAAGGCGAAAGCTCGGGGAGCATGGCCCGAAGTGGAGGACTTGCCGACGTAAGAACCAGTTGCAACCAAAAAGGGCGGGGTGCCGCTTTTAGTGGGGATTCCCCAGTAACAACTGGCAACCAAAGGTCTAAGGGATGATTCCTTTTCCATTCTGTTCAACCATCGTTCTTTTCAAAAACTGGCCGTTTTCATTGGGTTTCTGGAGGTTTTCTAGCAAGAAAGATCCCTGGAAAGAATGGGGGAGGCACCCCTACAAAAGGGCGAGTCCGCTTTTAGTAGGGATTCCTCAGGAATAACTTGCAAACAAAGGAGGTGCCGCTTTTAGTGGGGATTCCTTAAGAAGAACTTGCAAACAAAGGGGGGTCCGCTTTTAGCGGAGATTCCTCCCCCCTGTTCGCAAAACTGGAGCTGATTAGCATGTGCACACACATTCTTCCTTCCTGCCTGTTGTTGTCACAGCGTTTCCCGACACACCGATGTGTCCTGACTCACGGAACTTTATTATTCACTTCACTCCAAACTTTTCCCAAACAACCGACGTGGTGTTTTCTGTGCTTCCAAGTTGTTTCCTGACTCACCGCTGCTTTTTGACTCACGACCGTGAGGTTCTTGTTGGTTGCGCGCAGTTTCCTTACTCACCGCTGTTTCCTGGCTCACGGTACCTTATGAGCTTGACTCCAAACATGCTGCTTCCTCCAACCTATCGTTTCCACGCCGTTTCCTGACTCAGCATTGCTTCCCGACTCACCGCTCTTTCCAGACTCACGGAACCTTGTTCGCTTGACTCCAAGCTTTTTAACATTAACCTTATTCGCTTGACTCCAAACGTGTCCCCGAAGTGCGACGCGCTGTTCTGTCCAGCCTGTGTTTTCCGCGTTGCTTCCTGACTCACGGCCGTTTATGGCCGTTTCCTGACTCACGAAGCCACATCTCCAACGACCCAACCTGTTTCCTGACTTGGATCAACCCGTTTCTTGGCTTCGTTTGTTTGCAGACTCTGTTCCCGGACTCGCCCCTCACCCGAGTCTCTCCATTTGATTCAACCACGGGGCCGGCATCGATGGCCCCTGCCTGGTCATTTGGCCGCCATGAAGGGTCATTTGGGTTGCTCCTTTGGCCTCGAGATGGCCAAAACCTGGTAGAAGATTGGTAAACGGCTCCCTTTGGTTTCCCTTTTACCAAGGGTTGTCATCTGATTAAAACCCCCCCAACCCTTGCAAGGTCGGCAGAGATCCCACTGGGCAGCTTCCTAACTCTGCAGTGCTCTCGATCCTTTTCGGTCCTCTCCCTGACTAGCCAATCGGAGACAGTAGAACCAAGTTGCGTCTGTTTCCCGGCCTGGAGACCGGGATTCATCGGGGGTTTATAGTAGGAAGGACTGGCCTTGGTATGGGGGGCACCCTTCATGAGCTTGTCAAACCTTTAAGCACACTGGTTTCCGGCTAGCTGTTTGTGTTTCCGTTTTTGTTGGCACACCAACCCGTAAGTCCATAAACGTAATGTGTATTGGCAGAGGTATTGACAATGGCTTTTGTAATTAGGACTTGTTTCTTCATGTGTTGTGTTTGTCAGGCAGTCGGGCGGTTCTCATCGCGTGGGATTTGTAGGGTCCCAACAACCGGAGCAGCGGTTTGTTTTGCACAAACACTTGTAGGTGCCTTTGAAGTAGAATGCTTGTCTTACTCTTGGGGGGATTAGTATCAGATGATACATCAGGCGCCAACCTACTAAACCACCGCTGTCGAATCCTATAGACCCGGCCCACCTAAACCCCACTCCAAAGTCAAGAACGTGGCTCCCGATTTGGTTTTCCAATGGTTGCAACGTCCGCTGCTGAGGGTTGTTGTTGGTCGTTTGCAATGGCCAGAAGGAGCATCCTAGGATCACGATCAGCCACCCACATTTGCATTGCGCCACTTTGGGGTTGCTGCTTTCCCTTTTCCACTGCTATTTTTCACGATGCATTGGTTTCAAACACTTGCGGCCAAGTTCCATTCCCACCTTGTGAAACGAGCTTACCCATGAAACTTTTCAGCGCAACTCTTTCCAGATTGAAAGGTGCCCCATGTCCGTTGAATCCACCCCATGAAACTTTTGAGGCAGGGACTTCCAGTGGATGTTGTGTGATGTGTAACAACTGCCCCATGTTTGCCGTTGAATCACCGGAACTCCTGGCGTTTTTGGTGGTCCAGTCCCCCCCCTCCCAGCGCCCCCAGGCTCCTGGCGGCCAGGGCGGTCTGAGGCCAGGGCGAGGTTTGCAACGCGATTCAGACTTCTTCCCCACAAGGGCAGTTGCGTGCGTGTGTTACCCTCCCTCCAATAATCGTGAAAGCTGACCAGGTCTTGGGCAACCTTGCTGGTGCTCATCCCTGAGAAATGGCTCACCCCGAGATGAACCATCAAGTGGTTTCCTTTCAAGGGACCAAAGCCTGGGTTCATTCCAACTCATTCCCCACCTATCGCACCAGCTTTTTTCAGATGACCAAACTCGAGGAAGAAGTTTCATCGACTGGAGTGAGGTCCTTGCAAACCCACAGGCGTCACATCTCAACCTTGTGACATTCCCTCCCCTTGAAAGGCGGCACGTTTTTTGCGAGCAACGGCTTCGGGCATCATATATATGTATATATATAGAGATAGGCCCCCTGTGCCGTTTCTTAAACAATTCCACGAAAGGACCGGCCGGCCGAAGGCAGATGTGGACGACAGGGAATGTGAGGAAGCGGCAGAACAGCAAAAACAAACAAAAACGCGCTGCGCGAGGAAGGGTGGCACTGGGATGGGTCTGTAACAGGGAAGGTGTATGGCGAATGAAGGTGATGGTTTGATTAGGGGCCCGAGATGGTACTCATCGTGCAGACTGCGTTTGAGTAGGAAGGTGACACATGTTTGTCCACGTAATACGGATGCCCTTGACCAGATGGCTATGAATTTCAATGGGGAACATGTTGATGTGCATAAATCCAGCACGCGGCCATCCACTGATACAGGTGATGTTTAGCAAGTTTAGCTTATGATGTCTACATAACTGCTCAGGATTCTTCATGCATAAATGTTTGAGCGGCACTAGAAGAACAAGTTGGGATCAGGGTTACGCGCGTCCTGAGCAAAGTAAGATTGAGTTGACTAGCAGTTAGATTCGAACATCATCCTGACATTTGGCAGTTTGTGGCCCCGGCGCGCACACCCCAACGAATCTGGGCAAACACTGGAGGACCGACCGCTGCTTTGTGGAATATGGGTGACCCTCCCCATCAGAGTTCCACAGCCGTACCTGCAGATTCGGCGGCCAGGCCGGTAACTTCTTGTCAGCATGGCAGTTAGTCAGCAACCGCGCGTCAAAGGTGGTACTTTGACCGGACCCAGACGAGCAGTTGTTCTTGCAAAATGTTCCACAAATAAGTATTGATGTCGACTGATCCAGTAGCAACACGAGTGCATACCTCTGTCGACGCGTCCGTTTGTCGTTTGGCTCGAAGATACACGGATAGCGGAGAGAGGAATCTGAGCGCATTGCATCGCGGCAGGAGTCCTGCTGGCCCGTTTTCCAGGTTGCCAGCCATTGGTGCGGATACGGCCATGTCATGTTACTCCCCTCTGATTAGCAGAGCAGGGGTGCAAGCGGCGAATGATTCCCATCAGGGCGGAGCTTGACTGGGTGTTTGGGTACATCACATGTCTTGGAAGCTGTCACAAGACTAAGACAGCGGCGCCGGCTGTCTTTGGGGTCGACTCCAACGATTCTCAGATCGCTATTCTGCACGACCTGGGATCTGCGGCAGACTTTTCATCCCCAATGTGTGCAATTGACGTGCCGTTGCTGGGTTATGAGATGTCCCCTTGCAATTGTGTCCACACGCGCCCTGAAAACCGATTGATTGACCTGTACGCGTGGTTGGTTGTTGCAGGATCATGTTGTGTTTGGGATGATGGTTCAGTCACGCGAGTTTTCTCAAGGGAGCCATGAATGTGATTTGGCCAAAGTCTGAGGAGGAACCCTTGGCTTATGTGCTCCAAGGATGATCTCATCGGCTCATGCTCATCTTTTTTTTAGCTCTTTGGTGTTCTTTTATGTCCCCCTTCAACTAGCAACAACCAGCTTTTAGCAGGGGGTTAAGTCTGGCCGAGGAGGGAACCTACTCCTAGTAACTTAGTAGTGCCTTCTGACCGCTGCCAGGTGAATGCGCAGCAATTGCGACACCTCTCCATGAGGCCACAGCATCTGCACAAGTGAGCAGCGCTGGCAACGCCCTAAACCCGGATTGGCTTGTTTAGTAGGTGGGTCTACTACCTGTTTTCACAAAAGTCCAGAAGGGCCTACAAAAGCCCATGTAGAGGTGTCGGTAGAACCAAAAGTCACTGGGTTTTGGGCGCTGCTCAAGTGTTTTGGTTTGGGACCCTTGTGGGAAAAGCTCGTTGGACTCACCAAGGGAATATGGATCCGGACCAGTGGCGGGCTTTCTGAGCGTATCAGGTTCATTCCATTTGTTCCATGGCACCTGTAAAAGTCCTTGTTTCAAAGGTACCACCACACACCAGACCACTGGAACATGCTTCAGGACAAGATTTAGAGTAAAGAAGGGGCAAATATTCCCTTATGTCTTCTTTGGGGTTTGTCCTTCTGGTTTGGTTCCCCAAATTTCTAACCTTCGACAGGCTTCTTTGTTTCTTACCAGGATCGCTCGGCAAACTGATCAATCTCAGGGCATGAGGGATAATTTCAGAACAGTCTTCCAAGTTGTTGCTCTCAGCCACAGCATTCTAAGCACTCAATTGTGTTTGTTTGAATTTGCTTGTGCATGTCATGTGAGTAGTGATAGTGCGTCGCTGCGAATAAAGTGAGTCTCAAGTAAGCCATGAATGTGTGTGTGTGTGTGCGTTGTATATTTGTGGAGATGCCTTTTGGGTGGGCCTCCTTGTGCGAAGCCCAGTTGGACTTGTTCAATCGACATCATTCGGCGTCAGTATCGCCACCTTGCTTGAACTTCCAGAAGTTTAGGTTTCTTGCAATCGGCGGTTTTCCACCAAATGGCTGGTCGCCCTTTGGTTTCCCTTTGGTTCCCTTTGGTTTTTCCTGAAGTGTCCCACTGTGCCTCCTTTCGGCTCCCACCAAATCGGGGCGAGCTCGCCAGGTCAGAAGGTCTGGGGCTCAGGCCAAAGAGATGGGACCTGTGCACTTTACAAAACTTCGCATAGGCCGCGCATGTGTTTGGTTTTAGTACCAGGTTTACCTTGGTGTAAAGGAAATCCAGAATTCCAGAATTCCGAAAGGATACTCACCATGTTTCACCATTGAAACGCCCCTATTTTGTCACGCACCCATATATGGAGCATGTTGTTTGTCCAAACAAACCAAATGAGCCATGAGGAAGGGAGTTTTTTGTAGTTTGTATGCGGATGTCACAAACGCGGCACCCCAGCAACGATTCCTCTTCTTCAGGTTGCAAAAGAGTGCTTCTTTCGTTCAGCGGATGCTCTGGGCAAGCAAGTTTCGGGACTTGCAAGAGTAGCATGGTATCGGGTCCCGGGTGCATCGCCGAGTATGCGAACACAAGCTGGGCACCATTCCAGGGATTGAAGGTTGTGAAGAAGACAACAGCTTTGTCCTTCAGATCTTTCTGGACTTTCAAATCCGGCCCAAAATTAACGATCCCAAAAGGCGACACTGGGTTTGACAAGCCCGCTTATCTGATAGTTCCTTCAAAAGTTGACATCCCTCGCTTGGCTGATTGCCGAAAGGAAGGCTTGAACCCGCCATTTGTGGAGAGACCCCGAGTTGGATAACACCACAAACAACCCATGCGGGGCATTCCTCAAAATAGTTGCGTGTAACTATGCAGTCTTCCAGCAGGTTGATTTCCAAAGCGAATGCTGCATCTACATCAGATGGGCAAGAGCTTCAGTTCCGCACATCGTAAAGTTGTACCTGTTTCAGACAGCTCAACCAAGCAGGATAGCTTTGTCCCTGCTTTTTTTGTGTGTGGAGGTTGGAAGGATGCATTGCCACTTGGCTGGTAGCTTCAGCTTGAGCTTAAGCTTAACGGATGTACATCGCCCAACTTGACCCCGCTCACCTGAGGGGATCAAACGAGCTTGCCACACATGCCCCTTACCAGGTCCACCGTTTGCGCCACACCGAGGCCTCCTAGATGTATTGTTGCCGCAAGCCGGGCGCTCAATTTTTGATCACTGGGCCAGTGCTGAGGGAAGCTTTATTCCTTAAGGACTTCTAGTGTATAATCCCGGAGCACTGCTCAAGTTGGAACATGGGTTTTGTAGCCACTATAAAGTAGCGGTGGATTGAAGGTGACATACACCATTTTGTAGAGGCGTTTTTTTTTGGCCGGTGAACACCCTCTAAAATGGCAGCTAAGCCCATGAATTCCTCTCCACACCTTTCAGGTTCAGAGGTGCAGGGACGGTTGCCACAGCCCGCAAGATAATGACATTTGGGGAATGCTCGTGCTTCTTGGGAACGCCTGGAGTGGTTTTGAGGGTGGGTTGTGCCTTGCTTGGCCAGCAAGGGCAGTCTTTGGTGGTTGGGAGTTAAAGCCATGGGTGTGGTATGCTAATTACATATCCAAGGCTTGCTTGAAGATTTGTTGGGAGCAGTAACTTGCCATGGCAAATACGAGCCTTCTCTTGACAAGCATTGTTTTCGAGTGGAAAGTGTCATTGCAACTCCATAATTCGTAAGTGATTGGAACCCCCAACTAATAAAACCCCACCCCACCTCCCCCCCCCGTAAGCCCCAGGTAATACCCATTCCTGGCCAGCTTCCCCCCCTTGACGCTCAGTTGACTTTCTGTCAACCCTAGGAAATCAACTCCATTCACGCCCCCGACCCTCAGTCCACAGAGCCCCCGACCCTTTTCGCAGCCGGCATCGCTCGCGCCAGCTGGAGAGCGAGCGAGGCCCGGCCGAGTCGCGGTGCGGCGACCTCCTTTGAGGCGACGGGGCGACGGGTGTGTTTTCACTTTGTTTTTTTTGGGCAGGAAGCTTGCTGGTTTCCAAGCCATACTCTCAGACCTTGTGAGGCTTTTGGAGTCTGACCTTGTGAGGGTTTCCCAGGGCTCCTTAAAAGATCAATCCATTTTGCCTTGATATTTGAATCATGGCCTTGTTTTTCCCGCCAAATTAAAGAATTGGAAACCACCATGTACAAGTTGCAATGTTCAGGTGTATAATGTAAGGATTCCTGTTTCCAAGCCATACTCTCAGACCTTGTGAGGATTTTAGAGTCTGACCTTGTGAGGCTTTTGGAGTTTAATTAGGGTTTCTTGGCACATCCCGCCCACAAAGTGCTAATTTTGGACTTTTGGTGGGGGCGCCAACAGAGCATGTAGGATAAGACATCAAGTATATTCCTAAGCCAGAACTTGTTGAGACGGTTGCCTAAGACAGTGCCCTATTCAAGCGCAAAGAGTAATACCAACTCCTAATACGAATGAGGTCCTTGTTCAGCATCCTTGTTCCGCTTCTTGTTTGGTGTTCCGGCCCCGAAGCAGGTTCCTTTTTGTGCGAGTTGCTTGCAGTTGGCACATCCTTTCCTTTGCCCTTGTAGCAGGCCATCACCCTCTTTTTTTCGTATTCGGTTCCGGTGGGCCTCCAGAAATCCTTTGCCCCCCCCCAAAGAGAAAGTCAACAGCACGCAGCGACAGTTTCCCGGCTTTCCTGACCCAAACATGAAATGGGCGCATGGGGTCAGGATCAACTCCTAGGTTCGGGTGGGTTTTGCTACCAGAGTTCCTCTTCGCAGCTTCTTGCGAGGCCAATGTGAAGATGCCCCCTGTCATGCCTCTTCCGCCGCCGCCCTCCGCGGCAGCTGCTCAGCCGGAGACCCAGAGACCAGAGAGTTGGGTGGGCCAGGTGAACGAGAGGCGAAAAACTTCTCGGCCGCAGAACCTGCGGCTTTTGCCCAGGAGACACCCAAAATCGTGGTTTTTGGGTTTGGTTTCCCTTTGAAATCACCCCAAACTGGTGGTTTTGGGTTTGGTTTCCCTTTGAAATCACAACAAGGTACACTCAGAGACTCAGAAAGACAGTGTCAGTGGACAAGCCCATTCGACTTGTTGCTCAGACCTTCTGTCGACTGTTGAGGTAGGCCCCAACTCAGAAGTAAATTCGGGGCCAAAAGACGGAAGCACTATGGCTGCTTTGACGTCAAGCACCCAGTTGAAAGCCAACCAGCGCTGGGTTGAGCCGTTCACCTTCAAGTCAACTAACCAGAAAAGGCTGCGTTTGTCTCTTTGAAGCCAAGCAAACAAAAAAGGGGGTCTTTCCGTGAAGAAGCATCCAAGCACGGGGGCCCTGAGGGTGGTCTTTTTTACTTGAAGCAACCCTTCCAAAACTGGGCAACTTATTGCTGCCTCACCTACCGGCATCTGCAACTTCACCCACGATGTAAATGCCTTTCTCTCCACGGTCCATGGATGATCTCAGGTTGGGGAATCATTACTGCGCCCAAAATGATAGCAATCGGGTGAGTTTTGCAGATATCTTGGTTTGCTTCAGCCAGTGGCCCACTACTCGTCTGATTCGTCAGGCTGGGTATGGAGCCCGGGAGGTAGTTGCCCGTGACATCTCCGAGGTGGGCTCAGCATGCCTACACCGCCAGCACCCAGGCGGGCAAGCAAAACCAGCCGGCTTCGGGCTGGCCGCACCATGCCCTTCACTCCCGGAGTTGGACTTGAGCCGCTGCGTGCTTTTGGTAAACGAAAAGTTCGGACTTGTCCGGGCCCATCCACTCAAGAAGTGAGTTAAACAGTAAGGGTTGGTGGGAGTACCATCAAAACTTGCGCAAAGAACAACTTGATCACACACAACGTTGTTCCGTCTCCAAAAGGAGCTGTTGAAGCGTTCGCAGTGGCCTTTTTGGGCTGGCCATGATTTTGCAAACCAATGAGAGGCATAATCGAGACACCCTCAATGGTCCTGAAAAAGGAAAGCTGGCATTTGACATGTTTTAGCTCATTTTGGTAGAAGCAACAGAAGGCCGATCCATCTGAACATCTCACACCCAGTTGGGTACAGGATTTCCCCTTCAAAAGTTGCAATTCCTTCCATTGAAACGATCGCCACTTTTTGGAGGTTCCAAAAAGGGAAACGGAGGACGCCCTGTCTCTCCCTGAGAGAGGGAACCCAGATTTCTAGGATTTTCTAGGCGTTGATTCCCCATTCTTTTCCAGCCTCCTCCTTTTCCAAAGCTGTTTTCCCTGCATTTTGAGAGGTCCCTGGGTTTAGAAGGATTCCTAGGAATGGTCATGGAAGGCACTCCTAGGAGGTGCCCGGGCGTTGGGAGCCCTCGCCTCGCCTCGCCTCGTCCGCTGCGCCAGGCTGCCGCAGCCAAGGCTGCGGCCGCCAAGGCGGCGGAGGTGGCGGCGGCTCAGGCGGCGGCGGCGCAGGCGGGGAGAGCACGAGTTGAACGTTCACCTCTTTGGGTGCGTCTTCAAATGGCCGTGGGTCAAAAATAGGTTCCCCAAAATGGAACCCTCGTAAATGGACATATGGACTAAAACCTGCGGTCTCCTGGCGGTTTAATTTTGACCCATACCCAAATGGCTGTGGCCGACATAAATGGCATGTTGGTAAATGGAACCAAAGACGAAAAGCTCTGTGGTTTGCCCTAGCTCCTTAAGTTTGAGCCACACCCAAATGGGGAACCAGTAAAGTTTGGTCTTCCCATTGGTGTCCCGTGAAACCAGCGCGAAAAGGTTGCCGCGCCTTACAAAAACACTGACGCCCAAATGGCTTTGTTTTTTTTAATTGTGGAACACCCTCCAAACATGCAAGTTCAAATCTATTTGAATGATGCTCAGCAAAGAGTCCCAAATGCGTTGGTGGGTACAGCGGTTGACTTCCCTTACCCAAGCTAAATGCGCAACAAAAGTCACGAAATACAGCAAGGGTGTCTCGCGAAAATGCAATGGCATTGGGGCCTCGTTCTTCCGAGGACCGTTCTAAAACGAGTGTCGAAAGACTTTGACTGGGCCCTCATCTTTTCGAAATGAACATCGCCCATATTATCAGCCCCCAAATAGAAAAGGGTTCCAGCTTTAACAAAGACACCCCTACTTGCGGTTGTTGTTCTTACAAGCACCGGTTTTAGGATGTAGGAAGGTTTGGTGCTAGAGTTAGAAATCTATCAGGGCGGCACTGTGTACTTGAACTAAGTGTTCAGTAACTTGCGCCAAGAGGCAAGTGCAGCTGAATAGGGTTTGAACTCCTGAATGTTCACCCGGATCAAGTAGACCCCGTTTCCTTTCACATGTTAAGAGGGCTCTTACTCACACGCAGCTGGTTTGGCCTTGCTTACTTCTCTCTCTTAGTTTCATGGGAGTTGTGAGCACCACAGTGTTCATGGGCTGTTGCCACGACCCGTGAAAAGTGCAGAGCAGACACAAGATAATGCCTTGATTATTATTGTGTTGCCTTCAACAATGCCAGCTATTTTTGCAGGATGTCGAAGACGACCTTGACTCCTTTTCAAGGGCAAGCCTCACAGAAACAAATGTGACGCCAGGCTCACAGACCATGCCAAAGGGTGTTTCACTTGCTTTCCCCCCCCCCCCGCCTCAAAAAAAATAAAAAGCAAAGAGAGAGAGAGAGCGAGAGAGAGAGAGAGAGAGAGACAGACAGACAGACAGAGAGAGAGAGAGAGAGAGACCTCCAGCTTTTATTCACTTTCAGGCTAACCATGCTCTTCAATTCGTGTCATCCTCTCGCAACCTGGATCACAGCCCATCAAGCAGAGCAACGGACTTGGTGAATTCTAGTATTTAGCGCAGATAGATTTGCAAAACCAAGTACTTGAATTTAAGCCGGACCTTTTGTACCGTAGTTGCCGCAGTGTTCCCATGGGTTCCCATGGGTTTCCATAGGTTCAAATCTACCACAAGCCCCAAGCCTCTTGGGCCATGGAAGTCCCCTCCGTAGAGTCTCCTGAGCTCCATTAATTTCCCTGGTGATGTCTCGGCTCGATTTGCCACAAGCGGCGAGCATGACACAGACTCAAGACGAAGAAGGTCTACATTTCAACGGCTAAAAGTATTTACGGCTGGCATCATATCCGTAGTCAAGTTGCAGTCATTCAATATTCTATGCACTCGCGGGCGAGGCAAGCTTCATGGCGCCTCACTGCTTTGGTGTTCACGACTCGCAGGACACTTTCAGGAGCGAGAAACAAAAACAAAAACATGCGTATATGAATATTGGCACAACTTCATGCCTTCACAAGTCACCTTACCTTACAAGAACATGACTGCACAGGCTCGATCCAGCGACGCCATGGCAGAGCAGCCCGAAACAAAGCGGTTGAAGAGGTGCCTCGACACAATCGCAGCCGGTTGCAAGCACTTTGCTGGCTTGTCCTGTCTTGATCCAATCACCCAACAGCTGTCATTGCATATGATGGAAAATGTTAGTTGCTCTTCTTGATCCGATGTTGTTTGTTTGTTGTTGTTTTTGTGTTTGTTCCCGATGGGGAGATCTTTTGCCTTAGGCATCATCCCATCTGCAGGTCTTGTGCTACGCCTCAAGCGCATTCGTGGCCTCTGGTTCCTGGGATGCTAGTGCTGGAGATTTGCCGTTGGCTCGGCGGCCATCAATTGGCAGCCAAAGAAGGCGCTGGTTTTTCTGCGGCCATGAGTTGCTGCGTTTTTTGGGTTCAGAGTTCCTGCTTTAGGGTGGGTTTTCAAATTGGCCTTTTGCTTCATGCCTATTTGATCTGGTAACCTCCAGTTTGTGAGATACACAGATCGTGCTAGGGAGAATCGAGGCATGTAGCCGGAGGGATGAACACTTCTACCGGTTTGTACGTGTGGTTTCTTGAGTGAATCAATCAATCCCAACACAACCAGAAGGTTTTAAATAATTCGATCACTGCTGGGCATATGTTTGTTTGTTTTCCGGACAACAAATCGGGCATGGAGGATGCCGAACACGAAAAACGAAAACAATGGAGGACTGCCGCTTCCTCCGGGGGACAAAACCGCAACTGAACAACACCTGCCGAACAAAATCCAAAGGAAAACAGCAGATGCCAGCTCCAAACCACCGATGAATGGGAAGCAGACTGCCGAACAAGAAACTGAAAGCACTCACACCGCCGGGCTCCAAGCCAACAAAAGCGGGAAGCCAAAATGGAGGACACCTGGAATCTATCCCTACTGGATGGCTACTGGAAGTATCATATGCCGAACAGAAAAAACGAGAAAAACAAAGGTAACGCCAGGCCCCCCCCCCCAACACGAAAAAGCGCTGGCGCCAGGCCGGCGGCGCTTCCTCCAAGCCGAAGCCATGGGCTCGGTGGTGTGCGTGGACCGCTTCTGGCGGCGCTGCTGTGAGGCGGCCTGCTGGGAGCTCTTCAGCCAGGCGTTTCGGTGCCACGGGGCCTTTTGGGGTTGGCTCGGAACAGGGAACCCCCCTTTTTTTCTTCTTCCGGGAAAACCACCGTTTTTTGTTTTTTCCGGGAAAACCATCGTTGTTTTTTTTTTCGGGAAATCAGGGTAACTAAGCTTGTTTTGCCGTCTGTGATCACACCCCTCCGGTCCAGTTCCCGGGATTGGGCTCACGGGAAACCATTGGTGGCCCCCAGCCGTCCGGTTCCTTAGCTTTTTAGGCTTTTGGGGTTTAGTAGTAGTTTCCATTTAAGCCACTCAAGGTTTAAACTTTTAGCAGAGGATGTGCGGACAGCCCAGAATTGTCTCGTTTTTGGGGGGGCAAGCCAGACGGAAATGACGGTAATTACACCTCAAGGTTTGAGGACAACCACCGGGAAATGAGGGTAGTTAGCCTGCTTTTCAGGAACACCAACAGGATCCCACTCTTTTTCTGGGTCTATGGGGCTCCTCCATGGCCAGAATTTCGGAACCTCCAAAAGTGGCGATGGCTTCCATGAAAACCACGGTAAAACTCATTAAGTCTTGAAGCGGCCATCCAGTGGCAGCCTTTTTTTTGTTTCGCTCACGGCCCGAGTTTCGGTGTTTCAAGGCAACTTTGTTGGTGAACAACAAGTACAACAAGTCTAGACTTTGTTTGTGTTTATGTTGGTGCAGCAGCAAATTCGCATGTAAAGACATCAAGTTAGGTTGCATGGTCCATGTTGCTTCCAAGCAGAACTGAGCAGAGTGTCTGTTGTTTTGCTTTCCATCATAAGCTTTTACTTATCAGCGACTTTCATTGGGAGATGCCCAAGCCGAGCGCACAGGAGTTCCAGCAAGTGCTGCGCACCCCTGGGATCGGCTTCAGCCCTTTGCGGGCAGCGCAGCAATTGGAAGCCTGGTGGGAGTCTTTGCTGGACAAGAGGAAAAAGAGTTGTACCGGATTCAACAGCCCTATTCAAGCTCTATCCAAAAGTCTGATTTTTCATCAGTGGTTGTAGACAAAACCCCACCCCTGCCGCCGCCATGTTTTCAGTTCTCTAAAAGATGCCTGGGCAAAAACGTGAGGTTTGAGTGTGTTCCACTTGGATGTAATAGATGAAGTTGACAGAGCTGCCAAGAAGAAACTACAAGTACACCAAGCGTGTGGTTATTCCCGCCTTTTTTTCGCGTAGATGCACAGCATGGACACCGTAGACTTCTGGTGACCGTTGGAGCCTGCAACCCATCGCATGCCTCAGGCCCCACTTAGATTCTTAGATGGTCCAGGAGTTAAGTGAATAGTCCACGGCTCCCTCTAAGCCCTTGTCAGGATTTCGTACTTTGTCCATTCCAGTGAAGACCACTTGTGGATCCCAGTGGTTTGTTTCCCTGCAATCGATGAGGGCCCCAGGATCCAGTGAATGATCTTCCGACCATCGATCTAAGGAAGAGCAAGCGAGTACTGAGCTGGACGCACCCCTCGTTGCTGGCCTGGTGGCGGAGTCTCGGCTTGGGGCTGCCTGGGCCTCACGCTTTCGCTGCTCGGACAGCACTTGGCTCGAGGAGTTGTTTCCTTGTGCTGGGTTTCAAACCACCATTCAACCAAAGGTCAATAGAACCACCATGGACCGGGGGTGAAGCCTAAAATTTGGCTTTGCCTCAGGAAGTCGCGAAAAAATTATGGGCGATCCGGCTTTGGTGGCCGTTTGAGAACCCTTGTTCTTCACTGTGTCGCCATCTTTTGCTGCACCTTGGGCGCCAAGTTGGGCTTGGGGCCCATAGCTGTGGATGAAAGGTCGGTGTAGCATTGCTGGCCGTCAAAGACAATGTGCCCGTTCGCGAATTCGCGACACCAAAGGTGAGAATGTAGAATTGGATAGGGAAAAAGCTTGGGCTGTTGCTGGAGGCTGGTGGAAAGTTTCAAGCAAGTTCTGGAGAAGTGCTTTTGGGCGGATACTGTTGAAGCCTTGGGCTTGTACGTACCGTTTTTGGGGTGGTTTGAAAGGGAAACCTGCCCAGAAATTTTTGGGTCCCCCAAAATTAAGACAACCCCCATTTCAGACCGCTGGCAAGGCTTTCGGAGAGCTTCCAAGATTGTGAAGTGGAAAGAGCTTCCGCGGTACTCTGACGCAGACTTCGACCGGAAAATGGACGAATACAGCGCCGACGACGGCCCCGTGATGCAGAAAGGAACCAAGATTAATGGGTATGGCCACCTGGCTGTGTGTTTGTTTGAGTAATGTTTTGTAAAAACACACATTGCCTTTGAACGTACCTGTTGAGCTTGTTCACAGGCCTTTCAAGCGCAAAGGTAAAGTGACCCACATCGTCTCTGCTGCACTTTCCAACCAGAAGGAGGTGCTTGAGATTCGCGCGGAGATGTTCTATGAAGTTGACGAGGGCAACGTGTCGGATGACAGTCAGGCAGGGGGGGGGGTTGCATGGTTTTTGGTGCATGCAGAATATGGGTGTTGTTATTTTTTTGAGGGTACCATTGGTTGGTTTTGAAGGGAAACCCAAAGGAACCCCATCATTTTGGGGTCTTCTGAAAGACAACATAGACTCCGTCCCTCAGAGTCCTGCATTTTTGGTTGATTTTGAAGGGAAACCAAAAGGAACCCCCATCATTTTGGGGGGTCTTCTGGAAGACAACATAGACTCCGTCCCTCAGAGTCCTGCATTTTTGGTTGGTTTTGAAGGGAAACTAAAAGGAACCCCCATCATTTTGGGGGGTCTTCTGAAAGACAACATAGACTCCGTCCTGCATTTTGCCATCCTTAGAGTTGACTGCTATACTTACAGCGACTTGCAATCAGGGCCTTTGATCCGAGAACAGTTGTGCTTAACGGTTGCGAGCACGGGCAGGCGCCAAGAAGAAGCTCCTTTGAGAAGGTTGATGTTCCATGGCTGACTTTCGCTGCGCCTCTTCCAAATTCAATTGCTTAATTCAGCCACTTGTAAATCCCTCGAAGATTGGGTAGTTTTCAAGTTCTCGTATGCTCTTCACGGCAGATTCCCAGTGGATCCGCATCCCCAAATCTGTTTTGCATTTGTTTCCCGCCCTAAAAGAGAAGACGCTTCGGCGTTCCGTTTCCCTCGCCTCGGGGCGCGGCGCTTTTTCCGGCGCTCGCGCTGCTCGCTCGCTTGTCACGGCCTGGAGGTCTGGGTGACGATGCGCCCAGCTGGGCGGGTGACTCAGAAGACGCCGGGGAAGGTCTTGCTCGAGATGCGACAGCGGCTCGAGACTGACGAGGAGGATGGCGGTTTCGGGGGGCGAAGTAGGTTCCCCAGCTAGGTGCCCTTTCTCACCCGTTTCTTTTTTGGTTGGGAGGGTTCCCCTACTTGTAAAATAGACTACAGAAAAAGTTGGTACCCGTATTCTAACCTCTCTACTGGAGGACCTAGGGGCCGAAGTTTGTTGAGCAGCTGGAGAGCAAAGCGATTTTTCAATCAAGAGATCCTGGCTGCTATGGGGTTGGATTTTTTTTAGACTTGAACTTTTTTGGGTGAAATGAAGTTGCTTTCGACTAACCCCTCAAACAGTTCAACAATATAATAGATATGAAGAAAACGTAAGTGGACATCGAGCATTTCATAAAACAGCCGATATCTGCAATTTCAGAAGAGTGCTGCACCTTTCGCCAGGACGGCTATTTCAATCAGGATGTGGCCAAGTCAGTGGCAAGCTTTTTCGGAAGAGAGACCATCGAGGAGAATCCTGGTGGTCGGGTTGTTGGTCGATGGTTGGCCATGTGCTTCTCAAACAGACGCAACATGTTCAAGTGATGAGGGTGTTGATGCCTCAGCTATCTCTCCAGCTAGGGCGCTTCTTCTTTAGAACTCGGGCGCATGTTTTCACTTGCCAGGGTTCCATTTGGGGTACCTATTTTTGACCCACAGCCACATGAAGAAAATTAATGGCCCCGTCAGTGCCCCGGCTTGCTCCTCATCAGTCTCGCACAGAAGGCGTTGGTTGCGGGCAGGACTCCATGCAAGACTTGAGGATCTTGCTGCAAAGCATTTTCAATGGCGTGGAGGGGCCCTGCTCGTATGCTCCGATGTGGTCTCGTCAGCTGTGCTCGCTCATCAAGCAAAGAAATGGTGTCTCGGCGGATCTTTGACTTGAGCCATTTCTTTTGGCAGGAATCTACCACCCTTGCAACCGCTTGGCAAGGAGGCCGTTGGTCTTTTGGTGCTTTCGGGGGGGGTGGGTTTCCATCAGCGTCATGGACGGCCCCTTTAGTCCTAGTATGTAGGTGCTCACGATGACCTTTCCAGCGACGACGACGAAGACCTTTCCAGCGACGAGTGATGCTGACTGACGTGCCGGACACCATTGGGCGACTGGTGGCACTAGAACAAACACGTCGAAAACAGAAATATTACATTTGCCTCCCAGGAATATACAGAACCAATGGGTTTGAAGAGACTATGCTGCTGCTGCTGCGGCCTGATGCATCATGGGGAAGGATGCTTCCAATTCGATGCTACCTACTTGCACCTTGTACAGTTGGGAAGATGAATCCGAGCGCATTGATCTTCCTTGGGGAGTGCCGCGTAGTTTGGGGACGAGCCGAAAACGGCACGATTGGGCGTGCCATGTTATTTGGGGCGCAGCCGAAAATGGCACGCTGGGGTTTGGAGTGCCCACCATTTGCTGCGAAGAAAAGATGAGACAAGAAGCAGTTCGAGCGCGTATCAAAGGTTGGCCCATGTCTAGGCTTGCCAGGAGTCCCTGTCATGTTGGATTTAAGCTATGAGGTAAATTGGTCCAACTGAGATGTACAAGCAGTGGCACTGGAGATATGGCAGCACAGCGCAGGAGCCTATCAGGGCACCTTGTTCTGTTGCAGCTTGGTGTTTGCTGGTTTCCTAGCAAGAGGCGAATTCCGTTTCAGGGGGGTCGAAGTCTGGCCAAGAAAGCTTTGAACTGTTCATGAGGAGGTTGGAAGATCATGAATCGATGCCAACACCCACAAGTGGCGATCAAACACGCGACCCTTGAGAAGATCGGTCGCTGCGGAGGCAGGCCGTGCCAAAATGTTGGTGACCGAGAGATCTTGGACCCTAGTGAAACGGCGGAACAAACAAACATGTGGGTTTGATCGGGGTTTGCCAAATCACCTGGCCGTATCTACAGATATAGGTTATATGTCGTATAGGGGTTGATTGAACAGCGATTACCAGTAGTTCTCACTTCACGAGTTCCGGCACTTGATTACCTACTTTTGGGGTTTGGACCATGTTAGTGGCAAACAACAAGATTGTCTACGTTTTGGTGCCAATGGACTCAGGACTACTGCTATTGGGTTGGATCTTTAGACTTTAACTTTTGGATACCTATCATATTTGCCTTCCACCTCCAAAAAGTTAAACTTTTTGCTGCGGGATCTACAGCACCAAAGAGGAAGTGAGCTGTTTCTTTGTTCGGCATGGTGTTCCGTGCCTATGTCCGAGCGAGCACTCGCGAGTCGCGAGGCGGCGGCCACCCAAGCGCAGGTGGCGCAGGTGAGTGCCCAGCAGGCGGGCGAAGGGCGAAGTTGGACCCATAGCCCAGTGATGCCATTTCCCTATGGCCATGGGTCAAAATTCCGACCCCCAGTGAACATCCCAATCCCCACTAAAATAGCCTAAAATGGGTGCTGCACCTACCCCAAAAGGGTACCATTGGTTTTGACCCACAGCCATATCTCGGTGGCTCCCAGCCATCCAGTTCCTGAGCCTTTTAGCTTTGAGCGTTTCGTGGTTGGATTTCCATTCAACCCGCCAAAAGTTAAACTAGCGGATCTGAGGACAGCCCAGATATGATTTCCCTACATGGGTGGCCCGTCTTTTTTTGGGGTGCGGCACCCCTGTTTAAGAAAAAGGAAACAAAGAAGAGAACCGTTGCGCCAGTTGGGGAGTCCGACCTAAAACAAGACACACGAATATGGTAGTAGGTAACCAAGGGCTTGCCAGCCTTTATAGCCACTAAGTAAATGGCGAAGGGTTGCCTATAGGGAGCGGGGAACCACTGGGTAGTTGTTTGGCACCCTGTTTTCCTTTTGATAGATCCTGTACCAAGCATCGTCAACCCCAAAATCTGGGTTCCCAGTCATTTCTTCCAGTTCCATTCGTTTATCCAAAGCACATCTAGGTCAGAATACATGGAATCGCTTGCTGCGATGCAAAAGAAAGGGACCCCCTTCAAGACAGCGAAGTCACAGAGAGGGGAATCCCGCTTGATATCGCAGGAAGTGCGATTTCCATGTTTATGTTGACAGAGGCGGTTCTGCGTAAACACCTGTTTCATATTTTGGGTCCAAACGGGCACAATGCAGAAGGGGGGTGTTTATGCGAAGGGGGGTGTTTATGCAGAAGGGCATTCGTCAATTTTTATGTGCAAATAAGCCACGGCTAGTCGCTTGCTTGGTTTGCCTTGCTCAATGGCTGCAGCTTAGGCCATCGGTGGGGTGTGTCGATGTGAGGGTAGAACGTATCCTTTTCAGGTTACACCCAGCAGATGGTCAAACGGAGTTTCCACTTAAAGCACGGCTTTGCTGGTGTTCATTTGAGGGACTTGTCTCAAAGGGAAACCCTAGGAACATGTTGCCATTTTGCAGTTCGGGAATCAGAGCCATTTCTGACGTGTCATGCTAGGTTGCCGTGGAGTACCCTCGCATACGAATGGAGCACCAATGAACGTCTTCATGCGCATTCACGAAAACAGTTCGAGACCATGAACCTTCCTGATTCCACATGCCTGCTCCCGGGCAATTTCACATTTGGAGACAGACCGACTTTCCAATTTGGTGTGCACAGCCAGCCCCTGCGGTTCAAGCCCCATCAACAGAATTATTGACCCAATTTGGATGATGAAACTCCCTAGGTAAGCAATTTGGTGGTTATATTAACCCCCATTGTTCTGATCGCTCGAACCCCAGGGCAGCCATGTTGGGCTCTAACTCCTACCGTGCGAGGCCGCGGCGGCGCAAGTGGCTCAATCCTTGGGCTACAACGTGGCGCCAGTGGGCGTGCCCACCGCGGCAGCCTACGGGGACTGCATTGGGATCTTCGTGCGAATGGTTTTTACATGGGTATGGGTCAAAATTAAACCGCCAGGGACCACAGGTTTTAGTCATGGGTTCCATTTAGCAGGGCAAGCCATTTTCGGTACCTATTTTTGACCCACAGCCACATGTTCAGGTTCCCCCCCCCTTTTAGGCATTACCCTTTGCACTTGCTGTTGCCGTTTTTGGGCCTGATCCCCCCAATAAATCAGCTGCGCCCGATCAGCTGGCCCCGTGCGAACTTGAGTGAGTGAGTGAGCATTGCCCTTTCGGCGTGGCAACGGCCGTTTTGTTGGGTTCCCGTATTTCCCATTGGAGGCTCAGTTGTTCAGTGGCACCAATTATTTTTTCATTTTTTTGGGTGGCTGCCCCACTAAAAATGGTCTTCCCCGAACAGGGTTCCCTTTTTTTCCAGGTTCGAGGAGGAGTTGTAGCAATTGAAGAGAACGGATGCCAACCGGAAAAGGTGAGTGTGTCCAAACATGCTAGGTTGCCCCAGACCTTGTCAAGTCACTTTCCGGAGTATGCACCCATGTTGCTGTTTCTCGAGTTGTTCCAGCAAGGGAAGCCCCATACAGGCGCGGCCCCTTCGATGATTTACATAGTTCTCAAGCTGTTTGAGTACCAACGTGTTTGATCACAACTGGATGTTTAGGTTTTGCAAGCTCTCCAAGAATTCATGCCGCATGCCCCTCAAGCACTCTGTGGAAATTTCCCCAGAGAAAGGACCTTCGGACCTTCCTGAGTGAGCTCGACAGTTTTTGCCGCTCGATTTGTTTCCTTTGCCCAAATCTGATTCCGCTATTCTTAACTTCAGCTCTTGCTCTAATTGACTTACTTGGTGTATGGGAAACCCAATTATGAGGAGGATTCTAGAAAAATAGTTTGAATACTGTGCAGGTTTCGAAATAAGAGCAGCGCGCTCAATTAATGTTTCACATCTGACGTGTGCGGGGATGGGGGCAAGGGGCGGGGTAATCTGAATTTGATGGTCTCAAATCTGATTTGGTGGTTTCGAGAACTACTTCATCGGCGTTCCATTTTCTTGTTTTTGGGCCCTGCATAGCATAAAAGCCAAAACGGTGGCGTCCCCCCGTTTGTGGAGGATGCCTTATAAAGGAGGGTTTTCTGCATTGAGTCGGGTATTGCTTGGATTTGTGGGCTGTTCGTTTTGCTGAGCCTCGGGGGAGGCCCGAGTTGCTTCTTCAGTACTGTGAATCTGGGGCGCAATCGTCTTGCTGATTCTCAGCATGAGAAATGGAATGACTGCGAGATCAACCATCCATCCTAATTGCTTTCCTTCAAATAAGGGAATCACAAACCATCCCCTATGATTTCCTTTAAGGGAAGCCCCAAAAACCGTTTCTTTTCACGCCAAGACCCGGACTCGGAGAGTCGGAAAGTCATTCCCTATCGATCAGCTCAAAATCCGCGCTCCAGGACTTGCCCTCGGCGGCGCCGCCCTATGGCCTCAGCTCGCCGAACCCCATGCCCTCCGCCATGGCCTCCATCCACCCGCCCGGGATCTCCGGTTGATCTCCGGTTGCCGCGGATCGCGCGCAATCCGCACGTCGAAACGGGCGGGCGGGGCGGAGGATTTTTTTACAAAGCCCGGTAAGGTACTCAAGGGAAGGACAAGGCTACTGGTCCTTAATAGATATAACACATTCCATTCGGAAACAAAACTCAGTGGTGGCTGTGTGACTCGAGCGCATTTTGGCGCCCGCAACTCACAACACACCCTGTTTGTTTGCTGCTAACTCCTGAAAGGAAACCGGGGATGGTTCGCAGATTATAGGGGGCATTCCTTCAAATTCGCCAGTTTTGGTCCTGTTTGAAAGGGAAGCAAAGGCAAATCGCCCATGGGTCCCAATCTTAAATAGGGCTGAGGCAGGCGCCAGAAACTATGCGAAATGGAGCTGTCTACTGGGAAACTCGACTCTTTTGAGTTTGAGGTTGGAGCTAGTTCCATTTTTGAATAAAACCCCTAGGGCCCTTGGCTCTTGGAACTTTGACACGATTGAGTCAACCATCCCCAAAGATCAAGGGACCCTTTCGGAATGTTGATGTTGCTAGTCAGGAGAGATCGCCAGCTGAAAGTCTGAAACCGGATGCGCAAATGCTCATGATCACGCGCCTTAGAGGAAGGATGTTTCTCGGGTTTTCACTTATTTGAGGAGTCCGGTCTGAAAGAGTTGGGTTGACCATGCGCTTTTGCTTATCGTCTGAACATGTAAGGAATGGACCTCCCGCAGACTCAGGTTTGACATTTTCAGGATCGGCCGCTTTGTTATACAGTGTTGTTGTACATCAATGGTTGTGGACATTTGGGTTTAGGGGCACATTGTGATACCGAGCGCACGTTGGCCATATCAGGGTATGTGTGATCCTGATTGATCCTGCTGGTTGCTTGTGGTCGCGATTTGCTGTAGGCTGATGCTGGTGCCAGCGGCTCTCGCAACTTTCCTTGAAGGCGGGTGCCTGGAGCCATTGGTGTGTGTTGAATGGAAAATGCCCTTTTTACCTTCATAGGAAGATCAGCAGGGAAATCACTATGGGTCCCCCTCATTTCAACACATACCCGTTGTGTGAAACCATATCTTCTGGCTCCGCTGCTTGTGGTAGGGGTGGAGAGCGTTACCGGTCTGAGGTCTGAAGTCACATGTTGCAGTCCATAGCCCAAACAGAGAGCTCAACTGCGTGGCCCAGTCAGAAAACATGTTCACCTACAAGGATTGCATGCGCGTAGATGTCAATCAGGCTTGAACTACAGTGTTCACACGCAATGCTCAACATTTGTTGTTGTTCCTTTTCTGCAGTGTGAGGGCACATTGAAAATAAGGAAATGAGGATAGCATAATTTTCAGGTCAGTTGGGGACAGTTGCTGCAAATTATTGTTCTCTAAGCCTGTTCGATGGGATTGCGTGAAACCCCTCCAGAGAGTTCTGGAGGATTTCGGCCGCAGGTGTTCTTTGTGTTTTTTCCTTCCAGCATTCCACACGCACAGCCGGTGATTTGTTGGTGATTTTGGGTGATTTAGTCGGCGCCGTCCATTTCACCGGACAAGGCAATTGAAAGGGCGAGTGGATGTTGCTTACCGAGAGGATGCTCATGGTTGGTTTCTTGGGTGTTGAACCGCAGCTTACCCTTTATTTCGGACACCCATACTTCAGGCTTCACTGTGGTTTCGCCAGGACAGGGTGGGGGAATCGTCTGGCTAAGTGCACTGAAGAGTCTTTTTGGGGGGATGCGTCAGTTCAGGTTGGGAGAATATTGGTGTTCAATGCCAAGTGTATGCCACAATATGAACTCATTGCCAATTAGGTTTCCCGGGATCAATCAATATATGATCAATGTTAATTTCACCAAGTGACTGGGATTCATAATACATATATATACGTATTTGTGGACATATTGGACATGTATGTTCAGCCTTCGAGTTAATCATTGCAGATCCATGTCCTGACAGATCCAGTACTGCGGCGGCGGAGGCAGCACGAGGCGTGGCGGGGTGTGAGTGACCCCGAGAGCAAGCGCACACCCCCAGCTTGGTGGGTGCTAAATAGCACTTTGTTATTCGCTTTGCCTGAAGGAACACGGGGGACAGATCACGATGTCTTTTTTTCCAGCCAGAAAGAATTCGGCAGACCCACCCAACCAACCAACCCACTTTAGTTGGAACCCGGTTTGGGTCGTGGTTTCCTCAGTGTGTCAGTTGGGCCAGATACCTTGCGGGTCTCCGGGTTCCTTCAACGGGCCAGTTCCTGGCAGAGATCGCGGTGGACGCCTGAGGCCAAATGCTGGTGGCCTCTGGAGACAAAAACTCGACGTCTGGAGCCGGTGCTTGGCAAATGACCCGGTTTGTGTTTGATGGAAGTATACCTTCCATTTGCTTAAGACTATGTTTTATGTTCCCCTGTTGGTTTTAAAGGGAATCTATCACTACTGGAAATATTTTCATTTTTTCAGGGGTCTAAAAACAAAGGGAAGGTACCCGTTCCAGGTTTCCAGGGAAACCGAGAGGAGAGCAGGCATTTAGTTTTGTTGGTTCCCCTGGCTAGGGAATCCACCAGAGTGAGTGAATCTTCGTTCAGCTGGACAGAATTGAGCTACACTGGCTGAGCTGTTTTGATTCAGGTCTCTGGCCTGTTCCATGAGTGCCAGATCGTCCATGCGGTCAGGCCAACGAAAACTCCTGAAGCAACCTTGCATTCCATCAGCCAAGAGCGGCCCTGCAAGTTAACCCCCTGCGCGTGAGGCCTGTGGCAGGCAAAGTTTGCCCCTTGTCCATCATTTTGTACAACGAAATGGGCCAAGCTTTGCAAACTGACTGAAGGAGTACTGTATCAGCAGGTCCCTGGCTAGATTTTGGATGGCTGTGAAACAAAAAGGTTTTAGGGGCACTTCTGTGATATCAAGGGAACGCTCTCTTCATTGCGATAGTCTCGCGCATGGCCCACTAAAATCCAGAAAAGGTCATTTTCGACAACCATAGCGAGCATCTCGACTGTACTGTAATCTAGGCAGCAGTTGGTACGGATACACTCCTTGATTTGTGGCTCCCTCCGTGCGAACTGTGCTCGAGTGCATTTTGCAAAGCTCTTGGCAAGCCTTCAACCAGGCAGGCTATTCAGAAGACTGGGACACAGAAAGAGCTTCAGGCAAGCAACACCCTGCAGCAGCCTTCACTGGAGGTCCCTTTTTTCCCTTTACGGCCTCCTTTCTAATGTTTGGCGGTGGAAGGGAAGGGAACCTAGACTTAGCAGTGAAGTACACCGAGGGCGAACCTATGTTCCCTCAGCCTGGCATCGAAGCCATCGATGGCTTTGTCCGCCAGGAAGGGCCTGGGATTTGAGAAACGACTCGTGAGGATCGGAATTCCTCGGCTTTGGACCCCCTGGAAAGCCAGGCCAAGTTGCTCGTTCTCACTTTACTTAGACACTTTACCAGGGGCTCCTTAAAAGATCGATACATTTTGCAACCATTTGACACATGTGGCTTTTTCCACCAAAATCAGGGGAAACGAAACCACAATTTACAAGTTGCAATGTTCAGGTGTATAATGTAAGGATCCCTGTTTGCCCTTGAATCTGTCACAGTTGCTTGGACGAAACAAAGGCGGATTGCGACTGATCAAGCCCGTTTTTGTTTGGGATACGCGTGTGTGTGTGTAGACTTGCAAAAAGGCAGCTTTGATTAGACAACGTATTTAACACGTGAAATTGAATACGGCAGCTTTAGTCCTAGGCTTTGTTCAAGGTATGTGTTTGCGATTTGTATGTTTGGCGTATGGTTGTCTATGAGTTATGCATTGCATGAGGAAATGACAAATGTTTCTCACATACATCTGTTTTGTCCGGGGCTCCTTTGATGTTGTATCGTTCATCACCCTTTCGGCGTCACTGCGTGTGGGAGTTTCTTTTGGTAGCTTCTCAAGTCTGCAGCATAGCTTTATCCATGAAGGTTCCTGTTTCATGTGGCCACCCCCAAAACTCCCAAAGGTCGCTTGCACGTGCTCAGAGACCCGGATTCGTTGGTTCGCTCGCTGGCAGCGGATTGGCCAAAGGATCTGTGGCCTTCACGAGGTCCATGAGCCTTTGCCCCAAGCGGCACGCGAATGGGGAAGCGGGGAGCGGAAGGTATGTTTACCTCTGATCACCAAAGCAGCAAATAGTTGAGAACCGTCTATGTCAGGATCTATCCTGACGAATCCTGACCCTTCCTTTTGTTGTCGCATGTTCTTTAGCTGTTCATCCTTCGCGAACAAGGACACCCTCGGTGTTATTCCAATCAAGCGCATGGTTGTGGCGGTCTTTTGCCCATTGGAATTCTGCTTTCACTTCTCTCGACCCATCGCCGAGGAGCAACACTCACTGGTTGCCTCCTAGCAGTCTTGGTTGATGTTTTCGGGCATTGAAGTCAAGTCCACCTTCCACTGTGAGTTTAAGGCACGAGGAGCCATGATCGAAGACGTCGATCCCTTTGCTTGACCGCCATCTTCAAATGAAGATCTCGTATCCCAGTGCTTCCAATTACGCGGTAACCCAGCGACATCGCCATTGACGAAATCACAAGGGTTGAACATCGTGATTGCTTCCCGGCAGATTCGCCTGGACCCCGGTGATTGCCCACCCAAACAAACAGCAAAAGAAAGTACTTAAAGGGAGTCCTCTTTGAACCGCCCCTCTTTTGGGTTTCTTAGTGGTTGCTTGGGATATACCGAAGGGCAACAATCTCAGAAGCAATGGGTACCTGGTTTAGAAATGGCGAGGGACTGGATACACCTTGACTAGCCAGGTAGAACCGAAATTTCATGGGTTTCTGAAGATTCTCGAAGGCCTACCCTCGCCCCCCTCGTGCAGGCATGAATCTGTGAGTTTGGTCAAAGATTCCAGACCGTCCCTTTCCCGAGCGCTCTCGCCCATGCGCAGCTTTTGCTCTGCCCTATACTTCTCTTTGTTTGCAGTGTCTTCAGTGTGACATACACAATGTATGACTAGTTATCTGTTCGTTCCTTAAACTGTCGTGGGAGTCGTGAACACCAAAGCAGGGAGGCGCTATGAAGCGTGCCTCACCCGCAAAGACTGCATAGCATATTTATTGACTATACCTTGACTATGGATATGATGCCGACCTTAAATATGGCCTCAGCCTTCGTGGCAAGTGCGCACCAAGAAAATGACTCGGTCCAGTGCCGCCATGGCAGAGCAGCGCCCAGCGAAACGGTTGAAGAGGTGCTTCGACATTCCATTCGAAGCTGGTTGCAAGCACTTTGCTAGCTTGTCAGTCTGTCGATCCGGGAAATGGTATTGGATGTTTTGTGTTTGTGTTGTTTTTGGAGATCTTTTGCCTTTTACTTGAGTGCGCGAAGTTGTCCGCAGGCCTCATCCCATCTGCAGGTCTTATGCTACGTCTCAAGCACATTCGTGGCCTCTGGTGCCTGGCGTGCTAGTGCTGGAGATTTGCCGTTGGCTCGGCGGCGACCAGAAAGTTGCTTCCAAAGAAGGCGTTGGTTTTTCTGCGGCCATGAGTTGCTGTGTTTTTAGTGTTCAGAGTTCCTGCTTTTGGGTGGGTTTTCAAATTTGCCTTTTGTTTCATGTTATATTATTTGATGTTTGTAGTTACGAAACAATCGAACAGGACAGCATTTAAAAAGCAGACCCTCCGGCAATGCCTTCCCCCTAGCAGGATATGCTTTTCAATCTGAAGTACAGCCTCGGACCATCAAGAAAAAACAACAACACAGGAAGCACAGGCAAGGAACATAGTGTGAAAGATGTGCAAGCGCTATGAATTTGCATCAGGACCACCTTAAAAGCCAATAACCCCTCCTCTCCCCCCAAGACCCCGGAGCGCCAGGTCGCAGGCAGGTCGCCCGCTTGGCCGAAGCCATCGGTGCAGCGTGGTGCGTGGACCGCTTCTGGCGACGCTGCTGTGAGGCGGCCTGCTGGGAGCTCTTCAGCCAGGCGTTTCGGTGCCACGGGGCCTTTTGGGGTTGGCTCGGAACAGAGAACCACTGTTGTTGTTGTGTTGTTGTTGTTTTTCCGGGAAACCATCATTTTTTTTACACTTTTTTTCGGGAAATGAGGGCAACTAAGCTTGTTTTGAGGGCACCGAAGCCTTGCTTCGGTCCCCGGGGGTTGGCTCAGTGCAGGCGTTGCATTCTTTTTGCGGGAAAGCCAGCGGGAATCGAGGGTTGCGCTCCTTAGGACAACCAGGAAATGAGGCTAGTTTGTTGGCCGGTTTCTGAGGGCACCTTAGTACCAAAACCGCCAGAGGAGTGGCTTCCAAGGTCGGTTTTTCCCACAAGCCAACCAACCCTTTCCAATAAGAAGGAAACTGGTTGCTTGGTTGATAGGACACCGACGTTGGAAACCACCTTTGTTGAGGAAAGCCAACAGGACATGAGGGCACCTGTGGAAGGGGCTGGTTGGCATGTAGGAACACTCACCTGTCTTTTTTGAAGAAATCGAGGTTGGAAACCATTTATTTTGGGGGTTCGCGCCATCTTGTTTGAAACTTCAGCCAGGGCCTCTTAAGGCGCTTAAGGCAGCTCATCGGGGTCCTCGGAATCCACCAAAAGAAAAAAACAAAAAAAGGTCGTGCTGGTGCGACCCCGATTTGAACCACCCCTTGTGCTTTAAGGGAATCGCCAGGTTCATTCCCTCATTCCCTACTGAGCACCAGCAGGAAAAACCAGGTGGCGGGAACATTTGTGACAACCGCTTTTTTGTGGTTTCCGAGGGCCTTTGCTTATTCTTCTTTTCTGAACAGAAGACCACAAGGGGATACAGACCACCGAGTTAACCATACCCCCTGTTTAAGACTTGCAGTTGCCGTGGATCTGCCTGCGATGTCTAGGTCTGTAATGATTCAGGGTGTTCATGAACCCTTTTTCTACTTGCCAGGAGTATGTGAAAAGCTTGGTTGGGCCAAATGTGTTTAGCAACCAAACCCAATTCGGTCCATTCAAAGCAAAGTTAAGAGGATGTTGTTTTAAGAGTTGGGTGGCTTCAACGTGTTGAAACCAAGGGTCGCTCCCAACCAGGCTGGAGTTTGAGTCTTGATACAGGCGCAGGTAGTTTGTGAGGTACTTCGGTGTGATCATGAAATCTCTCAGAGGGGTAGGCCATCGGGGTGTGTGTAGTTAAGAGCTCTGGAGTTCCTCAGCATCTAGGCATGCTTAGGGTTCCTCAGGCAGGTTTAGGGAACCCCCCCCCCCTTAGGGACTTCAAGGTCCCTCTGTTTCCAGAAGTTCTGCAGCAACAATTCCCCAGAAAGCCTTTGTAGGTATGGTTGCTAGCCAATTTGCGACCCCTAGACTGTCTAAGCTGGTAGAGCAGGAACAGCTATAGCTTATGAGATACAGAGGTGAGATATTTGTTTGCTTGTGCGTCTATTTGTTGTTGCTTGTTTGTTTGTTTGTTTGTTTGTTTGTTTTGTTTGTTTGTTTGTTTGTTTGTTTGTTTGTTTGTTTGTTTGTTTGTTTGCTTATTTGTTTGTCTGTTTGCTTGTTTGTTTTGTTTGTTTGATTTTGTTAGTTAGTTAGTCTGTTTGTCTGTCTGTCTGTCGGTCTGTTTGAGTTGTTCTGTGGTTGCTTTGTGTGTTTGAACTGTTGTGTTGTTCTGGATGTTGTTTAAGTATGGTCTGTGCTTGTGTTTGGTGGAATTAAGTGTTTTGTCAGCTGGTGTTTGAGGATTGCTGCTGGTGTTTATTTGGGCAAAGCAGAAATTCCCCGAGTTTCAACATGTTTTAACCACCGGTTCTTCAGCTGAGCGTGCACGCGTGTGCAGAGTGGCAGCCAATTCACATGCACAAGCCACTAGCAGGGTCTACTTTGCTTTCCAATCAGAATGGAGTAGATAATCCAGCGCCATATTTGCCTGTCTTTCATTGAAGGCTTCCCATTGGTCAACCTCTTGACTGCAGGAGTTCCAGCAAGTGGTGCGGGGCCGCTTTAACCCTCTGCGGGCAGCGCAGCAATTGACAGCCTGGTGGGAGTCTTTTCTCAATTCGAGAGACATGACTATACGAGGTTCGGTCCATGTTTCCAGTAGTCTATAGTCCATTTGGTTGGGAGGCACATGGGACTCGCTAAATTGGCCTTTTGACCGTGGGCTCATATGAACGCCCGACAATAGCTTCACACAATACGGGCTCATTCAAAGTAATCGAACACCAGTATAGCAAAGTATGATAAGATCGGTATGCATCGATATGTTGTTCAAACCTTGGCCGGAAAGATGGCAGCCTAATTCACCCTCTCTCATCGCCACAAATTTGGGCCAGAGCATGGCAAACAGAAGCACGGGTCCCTTCCGCAGCACTTTGAGCCCTTTGAAATATGTTTTTGGGGCAAGGACGTGTCGTGTCATTGTGTTTGACGTAGATAGATAACATTCTTCAAATGAACCAGAACGTGTGGTCATTCCAATGTTTTCCCTTAGCCCCAAAAGTAAAATGTGTCTCCCTCTAAACTTTTCCCCTTGCAAAATCTAGCCCCACCACCATGGTAGTGCGGGGGGAAGGCAAACCACAATGTCTGGAAATCCGCAATGAATAAAATCGGCGGCTTTTGCTATGCTCAGTTTCAAGCAGTAGCCCAGCCCAGGAAGAGCAAGGGAGCACTCAGCTGGAAGCACCGGTGGCTGGCGTGGTGGCGGAGTCCCAACTTACCGCCTCGCGCTGAAGCGCCTCTCAGACAGCACCTGGTGCTTCTCGAGTCTGAGTCGGTGGTTGGGATTCCCGGATCAAGAAGCCCGTTTTGTTCTTTTCCTTTTTTTTCTCAGAACACGTTTGGGGGAAGACTCCCTAGATTCACCAGGTTGAACAATCCCAGCTGACATGTATGCTTTGCCCGACCCACCCAACTAAAAAGTCTTCAGTTTTGCGTGTTTTGGAAGGCTTTGCTGGGTGCAACCCAACCAAGTTTTCTTGCCTTGGGTTTCTGTGGGCGCCTAGATCAAATGTGACTGAAGCATTTTTTTTACATGCACAATCCTTGTCCTTGTCATCATAATTGTGCTAGATGTTTTGCCCTTCGCGGCATTGCCACCTCCAAACTTTCTCTACCTGGAGTTTCCGTGACCCTTAAACACATGGGGTCAATACCCAAAATCTCTCAAAATAAAGGGGTCATGACCCCATTATTAAAGGGTCATGGAGACTCCAGGTAGAGGAAACTTGTTTGGCTTCGTTTTCTGTTGAAAAAACACAAACAATCGGAAGGCCATAAGGTGTTCACAAGCTGACCAGCTTTTGGGAGATGCCCTTGTGAATCAGGTAACTTATAGATGCATCTCTGGCCCCATTATTCCACCTTTTTCTCCAAGTGGTAGGTTCAAGGAAAGCAGGTCCCCAGTTTCTGACTTTACCTCTGGAAAGAAGCGCTCAAAGCAATGATTTGTATTGGCCCAGGCTTTCGGAGAGCTTCCAACGACTCCTCAGAGTTCGACCGGAAAAATGGGAGGGACTTCGCTGACCATGGCCCTGTGGTCCAGAAGGGAATTTAGATCGATGGGAATGGCTTGGTTCGTCTCACGGAAGCGGTGATTTTTGTAAACTATGGGCTATATATATATATTGAGGTGATTTGTAAACTATGGCTAATTGAAAGTAGCGCTGTTAAAACATGACAACTTGAGTTTGTTGCAAGAACCGTTTAAGCACAAAGGTAGGGCTACGACTGACGTCTCTGTCGCGCTGTCCAACGAGAAGGAGGTGCTGGAGATTGGCGCGGAGATGTTCTATAGTGTTACTGATGGTGAGGTGTGGGATGACTGCGAGGTCAGCGAGGGTTGTGAGTGCACGCGTTTTGTGTCGCACCGAGGTAGACTCCGTTCTTCGAAGTTTGGCATGTTCAGCACATCGTCTTGTATTGGGCTACTGCACTTAGAGCAAGCAATCGGGCCCTTTGATTCATGAAACGCTTGTGCTCAGCACTTGCGTTTCAATCAAAAGGTTTTTAGAAGAGCGCCCGTTGAGAGGGTTCGTACAATCCTTCTACATGCCTCGAAGATGGGGTCGGCTTCAAGGAAGTGAATCACCTATACTGTTTACAGTAGTTTTTGCCTTTGCGCATTGCCAAGAGGTATATATGGTTTTTTGTTGGGGATTTGTAGGTTTGTTACCTTCCTAACAGTAACCGAGACAGCATACGATCACCGGCCCAGTTTTAGTATTTGGAACATTTGTTTCCCACCTTCAAGGAATTTTTGCCTCCAGTGTCCAAGGGCTGTTTTTGCGTTGCGCAGCTTTTTACCTCGACTCGGTCGTCTTCCGCGAGCGCCTCTCTCGTTCCAAGCCTGGAGGTTTGGGTGACGATGCGTCCAGCTACGCGGGTGACTCAAAAGACAGCGGCGCGGAAGGTCTTGCTCGAGTGGCACCATGACTCACAGGACGCGCGCCGGGCCGAGTGTTTGGTTGGGAAAGCTTATGAGACGGTACCCTGGGGTTCAACCCCTATTAAACGAATGGACCCAATTTGGATGATGAAACTCCTTCAACAACGGTGATTATATTAACCCCAATTGTTTTAATGGTGGTGAACCACAGGGAGTAGCTAAAGAGCAAGAAGTCAAGCAACATGGAACTTGACCACGAACACCACAGGAAACAGAAGCAATATCTTGGATCTTTCAAAAAAGTGCGTCATTTCCTGGGTGTCAAAGTGTTCTGCAGAGCAGCCAGGCCGGAAAGTTCAATGAAGATGTGGCCAAGTCAGTGGCAACCTTCTTCGGACGAGAGACTTTCGAGGAGAATGCTGGGGCGAAACGTCAGCTTAAGAGCCGGAGCTTTTTGCTGGGCTCCCTTTTTGGCAACAATAACTCTGAGGCACAGAATGGAGCGTTTCTTTTGGGCAGGACTGCATGTACGATCTGGGTATCGTGCTGAGCATTTTCAACGGTCTGCAGGGGCCCTGCTGCTATGAACCAATGTGGTCTGAGCTGTGTTCGCTCATCCAGCGCTGCGCGCCTCGGCCGATCTTTGGATTTGACTTGAGCTATATCCTGCTCAATGTTGACCCAGGATTAATCAACCCCTCCTCCCATTATTTGGGGGGGTGTTCATCCAAAAGTGATGAATCCCCACTAAAAAAGGACACCCCCCAATTAAAATCAACCAGAAATTTATTTGTCCGGGGTTAACATTACTGCTTTTGGCCTTCCGGCACTTCCGCGGGGAACATTTCGGGGGGTTCTGCCTGCGTCATTCACTGCCCCCTGTAGCATCATCCCCAGTCCAGCAGGTGACCGCGAAGTCAAAGAGCTCGGCGAGTGATGCGTGAGGTGCTACCGGACCTGGCATGGGGCTGGTGGCAGAAGCAGCACAGGTGTCACAACATTCATCTCTTCTAGGTCCCCCAGCCAGCTGCCCGTTCTCGCCCCTTTTCTGGGGGAGGGTTCCCCTACTAAAATAGACTACAGAAAAAAAAGAAAAAAATCGGGTGCCCTTTTTCGAACGAGGACCTAGTCTAAGACTGAGAAGATTGAGAGGCTTGTTCGAAGAAACTCTGCGTGATGCATGGGGAAAGATGCTTCCAATGTGATGCCAGCTACTTGTACAGCTAGGAGGATCAATCCAAGCGCATTCATCTTTCTTGGGTGCGGTGTTGTTTGGGGGCCGCAGCCGGAACTGGCACGCTGGGGTTGGGAGTGCCAACCGTTTGCTGCGAAGAAAAGCAGTGAGTGAGTCTGAAGCAGTTCGGTACGCATCAAACGATCCGTTGCTAGGATTGCTAGGAGATCCTTTCATGGTGGATGGCTACAAGAGGTGACCTGACCTGGTGCTGTAGAGAGGTGATCTCTGGTAATCCTTTCTGGTGTTATTGACATGGCTGATAACGCTTGCGCTAGAGAGGTGGGATGAACAATTGTTGGTTGTTTTTGCAAACCTTTTTTGCCAGACTGAAACAAAAAGGGGCAACATGGTTTGCTCAACGTTTTCTGCTTGCGCCCATTTGTCTCGCTTCCCCGCCCCACATGGATGAAACGCAGCCGCGGCTGGTCCATTGCGACTCTCCGTGCCCAGCGAAAGGCAAACGCGTTGCTTCTTGACTGAGGAGTTCATTCGCAAGATGTTGGGCAAGAGTTAAAACATCACGGGATGAGTGCTACCAATGCCACTGGCTGAGCTGCCTGTTGCACCCCCCAAATTCCGGCGCAACCTGGTGTTCTTTTCCTGCTCTTCCCACCAATTAGCGTGGAACCTGACAGGGGGACCCTGCAAAAAACACATTTTCCTTTTAAATACACCTTTCAGGTTCCATGTCAACTGGTGGTTTGGTAAATATTTTGCATGGTGCGACTGGTGCTTGATGTCCCGGAGCGGACGGACCGGCCCAGGTGAAGGTGGATCGCTGTGAAGCTCAGCGCCGTTGCTTTGCATTTTGCCAAGGGATGTTAGGACTTCAACTTTTTGCCGACTTTAGTGGTTTTTCATTAAACCAATAGCAGTTGAACTGTTTTGCCAACTTTAGTGGTTTTCCGTATTAGACCACTAGAAGTTAGTCACTTTTAGCAGGGGAGTAGACTGCAAACCGAGGTTGGAGATCCCGATGGACGCCTGAGCCCAACTCCTCGCGTTGACTTCCTCAGGAAAAGTTGAAGCGGCGGCGGCTGGAGCCGGTGACGGCGCCGACGGGTGTTGGTTTTGATGTCGTGCCCTTTGGCTGGTCAGGCATGCCAACAGGAAAGCCACCAGTAGGGGTGGTATTTTGAGACAAACTCCAGTGCTTCTATTGGAGTCAAGTAGCGCGTTTCTCCTTCAGCTTTCGAAGGGGTGATTGGCGGCGGATGCCTAAACTATTGCACGGTGGGAAGCCTTGCATTTTAATGCAGCCTGCCAGGGTTTTGTTGTCGGATGTTGTTGGTTCACTTGCAACATTTTGCGATTCACTTCAAGGGTCATCTTCCACCAGGTGGTGCACGCGTGTGTGGTTCCTTCCGTGTGACTCCCTGTGCTCGAGTGCATTTTGACCAAGCCCGTGGCAAGCCGACCAGCCAGGCCGCAAACATATGCAGACTGTGACCCTGACTGCAACTTAGAGGTCAGCCCCTGCACGCCAGTTTAGAGTAGACCTGCTCACCCATCTCTCGCGACATGACAGGGTTTTCACCATGTTGCATCCCTGCGTCACTCTGGGAAATCACCAAAGCCTTGCCTTTCGCATCGCAAACCGCTGCCATGGCTTCATCCAGCGCGATGTCCGCGTCAGAGGCCTTCCACGCAACGATTTGGGATGCAGATTCCTCTTTTTGGTTCAAGGCGAAAACCGCGAACGCCCAGTGTATTGTATCTCACTCCTCTAGTTCCGGGACTTGACTCACTTTTCGGGAAGACCACTAAAGTGGTGCGCAACAAGTTTGGACTCGTTTTGCCAATCCACTCAGGCTGTTGAAAGAGAAATCAAAAGGAGCCTTCTAGAAAGCCAAGTGGTTGCTCTTTTCCAGGCCCTTAACCCTCACAAAAACAGGCTCGGTTGCTGAGACGTGCTGATTGTTAATTCACACGTACTTAGCCCAGGCTGCATCTCTTGCTTTCACCAGGTCACTTGCCGAGCAGAATGCGCGCCTTTGCCCATGGCAAGAAGGTGCGACTGGGGGGATGGCGCTGTCAGGCTCTCCTGTGATCCAAGCAGAGAGTTTGTCTATTTGGATCGGGACCCTTCCCTTCGTAAGTTCATTTGGCTGTGGCTCAAAAAACCGGAACCAAAATGACACCTTGATAAATGGAACCAAAGACTAAAACCCGCGTAACCCCAGCTCTCTAATTTTGAGCCACACCCATTTATTGCTTTTCGCCCTTGTCCGCTCAGGAGGGCACCCGCTTCTCGGGCCCCTCTTTTGGCATTTCTAATTCGGTGGCCTGGGATCTCCCGAGTTATGGGCAGCTACGAAGAGCTCAGAGTTTGTGAGAATCGTTGGATCCAGTGAGGGACGCCCAACACCCGAACAAAGGGCTACACTTTGGTTCGCCAACGAATGTCAATCAATGGGCTCTCGGTTGTGCGGGGCGCTATTAGTAACCTCAGGAAACCTGGCATGCCTGGCTTATGGCGCAGGAAGGGCGGAAGGCCAACGTTGGCCATCCCAGGAAAAATGGCTCCGGACGAAAAGGGCGGTTCTGGGCGAAACGGGCGGAACCACCCGACCGCAGGGACGACCATTTTAGAGTGGGTGTCCAGGGCTCCAGGTGAAGGTTGAAAGATCGGGGAAGTGGATGGACCAATTCCGTTGGCGCCACTTTGAAGCCGTGGGTGAAACCACCACGTTCCACAACGTTCGTTGGTAACAGAGGGGTCGAATCAGAAACCAGGGTTGATGACTGGTGCGGAAGACGGATTGCGCCAAAAGTCCACTGTAAGGTTGGTATTCACGGGGCAACCATCATTCCAGGGTTTCTCTTCACGGACCAAACATCCACCGAAAGGCGCCTCAAAGACTCGGGGCCAGGCGATCAACCGCTTGCTTGCGCCGCTGGTGGACCGATCCGCCTGGCAAAAGGCGGGGAATCGTTGGATCCCAGTTGATGTTGACCCCATAGAAAAATGGCTGTGGGTCAAAACCAATGATACCATTTCGGGGTAGGTGCACCAACCATGTTGGTCTATTTTTGTGGGGATGGGGGTGTTCACTGGGGGTACGGGCTTTTGACGCATGGCCAAACCAACCCCATTCTTTAAAGCAATAATAGGTGGGTGTTTTTTTTCGCTGGGTGAAATGTGGGGAGCTGGGGGAATCAGACCACTTTTTGGAGGGCCCCCCCCAGTACCCATCTAGGAGAGCTGTTCTTTTGTTCTTCCTTTTGGTTTCTTTATTTGGTGGCGTGGCAAGCCGGCCCATGGGCTACTATACAGATGGATCTTAGTCATCACTTGAAAGTACTGTTGACAGAATAAACAGTCAACGTCCTATCAAAAGGGTGTGTTCCCTCCAAAAGTGATGAACTCCCACTACAAGGGGATTCCCCTCATCCACGGATATATCAATCCAAGGTTCCCGTTACCCTACAAAACTTGAAGTGGACTCTTCGGCAATGGTTATGGAACCTGCAAAAAATATCCTCTGTAGAGGAAATGCTCGTTTTGGGTGTCAGTTTTAGTTGGGACCCTTTGATGGACATGATCTAGGTGGGGATTCATGTCTACCAACCACTTTTGGGGGGGGGGGCCTATGAAGATTCCTGGCCTTTTGGTGGATCCCCTTCTTGCTGCTGCTCGGTAGGGAATGACCTTTTCTGGGTGTTGGGAATGAACCGGAAGGGGATTCCCTTAAAGGAAGCCAACTCGGGGATATTTTTTAATTTGGGGTCATTCCAATTCCTATCGAACCAGCAAGGAAAAACACCAGAGACAACAAAAAACAACATATTTCCAGCAGTGAAATCAAGAGGGGAAAATAACACATATCCATTTCAGGCTATCGAACCAGCAAGCCTTTTCGGTTTCAGGTTGCAGGGGACCTGGCCAGGTCCTCCAGCTGCTGCAGACCCGAGAAGCCGAGTTCGACGTGCGGACGCCAATGGAAGATCTGGTCGTTTTGTGTTTCGACGGCCAGTCTCCTGAGCTTTCTTTGCAGAGTTTGAGCATAGCGCAGTTTTTTTTCTTGAAGGGAGCCCCTTGTTCATGGGTTTCAAACGAAATCCAAACGGACAACTACCTTGTGTTTCATTTATGTTCTTTTCTTTCTTTCTTTTTTTTTGCGGTGGGGGGGGGGGGTTAAAAGACACACCCATGTATTTGTTTTTCAGGGGGTGAGGTTGGGCCTCAAGTCATTCACTGGGTCGGTGGCTTCAGCCAATCAAGGTCCTCGACTTGTGGAATTCCTTGTGTCCAAGTGGGCGCGTTGGCTTGTTTGAGGCATCTGTTCACGGGGATTTTCAATTACAAGCCAAACGGAATCATTTGTTGGGTTCTGCCCAGTATGTCCGCAGAAAGCCAGAACCTCTATTATATAAGCATTGAATTTCATTTTAGTAATCTCTACTTCATTAATTAAATACAAGCCACAAGGATACATTCATTTTCAGGGTTGTAGGTCACCGATCGGACTCCTTGCCTCTAATTGTTCGATGATTCCTCTGGGCACACCTACTATAGTGGCGAAGCGCCTGGAAGCACCGGGCAAGCAGGATGCTCAGATGGTAGTGCCAGGTCAGAAGTGATCGCATTGAAAGTACCAAGCCTGTGGATCCCTGCTAGCAGTGCACTTCCCAAGATTTCTTGATTGAAATTCATGGTTCGCTTCGTGAAAATCACCACAATCGTAGGCAACCAGACAACCCTTCTGTTGGAACATTCGCCTTTTTTGTAACGAGTCAATGCGAAGTAGAAGCGCACGGCATGTGGGCGCTTCCACAAACCGGTTTTCATCCCGTCAGGAAGAACACAATGGATCAGATCCTTGGAAACCAGGTGTACAATCAACACCTGGGTAGATGAAGGTTAGGGGCGATCCCAACCATAGCTGCGGATATCCGCCTTCTTAATCCTGTACATGGTTCTGGGATTAGGACCATTTTAGTACCGATCGGTTTTGATTGCGACTCAGTGACACCAGGTGGTGCACTACACCTTTCTGCTGCGATCCTGCGTGCGGAGCTCAGAGGTGCTCAGGTCGTAGGAATGGGTTTCGGCCGGAGGAAGGAGAGGCGCCCGTTTTTCCGGGAGCCCCCCCGAAAAAAGAAAAATGTGATTGTAAAAAGGGAGACGCACCCAGGAACAGTCAGATTCTATCCTCACGCCATGAAAGGGAGTCAGAGGGAAGATCCGCAAAGAGATCAGAATTAGAGGCCAAGTTGGTCACACCAGGCCACGAGCATAAAATGAAAGCTTGGAGATGCTGCGAAAGTTTCTTGCTTACCTGGACCCTTCAACCACCCAATGGAACTCACACCAAAAGTTAACGGACACTATCCCATATTTAAGGGGGCCAACTTTAAAATTGTGAGTTGCCCCAACCTTGGTGATGGAAGTCTTTGTCTACAGCGGATCCAGGGACTGCGCGGGCTCAGGCCCCAGGATGCTGTTGCCTTTCCGGTTGGCAACGTAGAGTCATTTTTGCCGACATGATGAGTTAGTCTTGAACTATTTCTTTGACTGATATGGTCGATCATGGTCGTTTATCTCATTTAAGTTTGTTTATTTCGATAATATTGCTGCATGCTGTTTGTTTGGAGCATGGGCTATTATTACTATCAAAAAGCGACTCACACACCACTTGGCTGCAGGCGAAGCGAGCTGCTTGGCAGGCGAGCGGGCGAGGGGTTGATCTCGGGCTCGGACATGGAAACGCATGTGAAAGGAACTGGCAAGATGACCAACGCAGCCTCCAAGGCTGAGTGAGCAACGTGCGCAACCTGCCACACAACCTTTGAAGAAGTGATTAATATGTTTTTATCTGTTGTCGAAGTAAAAGGGCCTTTGACCATTTTGTTTTCTTTTGGGCTCTGGGGACAAAGTCCACTCCGCAAACCTTTGGAACCGATGAAGCCCTATGTGAAGGGTGGGCCAAGCCAGATAGCACCAGGTACTGGCCTGGGTTTTGTCATCCCTTAGGGGACCTTAAAGGCGTTAAACGGCTTGCAGGACAGAGCCCATTGATTTGGGTGTGAATCACCTGGGACCCTTTGGTGAACATCATTTGATGTATCTCCACCAACCAGTTGGTGTCGGCTTTCCTCATTGATTAGGGGGAACCAATGTGTAGCTGGGGAATTGGCCAATTGCAACCGAATAGGGGTAACCAAAGTTAGGGGGAACCAATGTGTAGCTCTTTGGTGCTCGGCTTTTTCGCACAGGCGGCGCTCGCGGTGCTGCGCTCGATCCAAGCTGGCTCTTTGCGTCTGGAGCCTGGTTCCGTGGGCTCGACATGAGGTTTTTGGGGGTGGGTTCCGGTTGAACCATGTCGGACGTGTTCCGCTTTGGGTATGGGGATTGATTTTTGGTTGCGTTTTGGACCATGTTGCAGTTTTTGGGATTGGGCCCCTGTTTGAAGATGTTGAAGGTGCCCACTCTAGTTTGGCGTGTTTCTTTCGCTTGTAATGGCGCTTTTTTCGGCGGCCCATCCATGTGGACAGGGCCATTGATCCCTGGACATTTGTTGGGCCATGCGTCCTTGGTGCGATGAGCCATCTTACTAATTGCACCAAAGTTGGTTGCCCCCTTTGACCCCCAGCTTGCCTCGCTCTTGTTGTTTTGTGTGACTGCAACTGTTTGACTCTTGGGAGCTGGCATGGCCGGCACACACGTGACCACCCCCTTCTCCTGCTTCAGCGGATTCAGATTGACAAGATGGCTGCATATGGCCTTCCTCAGTTAGTGAGTTGCAAGGGACCCCTTAAGAGTCCCCTTGTGCTTGCATCACAATAAACCATAGCCCTCGAATGAATGTTCAAAAAGCTCAGATAGTGATCAATGGTGTTGAGGCACCATCGCTTTTCACTCTGACCAATATAAAGCGAATCAGCCAGGAAAACCCACTACTCGGATTCCGTGCAACTGCAGCTGATGCTCATTGTCGCTAAACAAATGGCTGGAATAAAGCGACCACTGGCTTCGAGCATGTTTCCCTGAGGTTCTACATATGGGTAGGAGCCAAAATTAAACCACCAGGGGAACGCAGGTTTGAGTCCATGGTTTCTTTTAGCAGGGTTCCATTTTGGGTACCCATTTTTGACCCACAGCCATATGTTGGTTTGGTTTGGATCAGCCTCAGCTAGACTGGTTTGACCTTCCGAGGTGCCGACGGCTACGTTTTCGCATCCGCCATTGACGCCTGCAGCCGGTCCAGCCACTGGAGACAAGCGCCAAGCTGAGAGATGGGCGCGATTTTTTCTGTGGAATTGGTAGCCCTTGCTTTGGCTTGTTTGAAGGGGGTGCCATAAAACTCAGCTTCAAGAAAGGATGATGCTTTGGCCACTGGATGTTTTAGGAAGAAGCCACAGGGAGTAAGGAGGCCTTGCCTTTTGTGCAGTGGCTGGTTAAGGATGATAGTACCAAACGCTTCCGGCAAACATGGGTCGAACCCTACCCTTTCCGTTTCTTGAAGGATCAGAATCCTTTCAAGCCTGGCCCAAATCCTGCCGGGTATGATGATGTGTGTCTTGTTTGTAAGAAGGATTAATAAAATATGGGACGGCGACACTCTACTTCGTGGTCATGGCTCATTGTGGCGGGCTTTCGGTGTGTACGCCTTGCAAACTTTCAATTCAGGTGGGTATTTGCAAATGTTTTTCACCTGACCCCCTACTCACTTCAAGGTATTAATTAAGGGCACCACGGGCGATGCCGATCCGGATGGCTCTTCGAGTTCTTGCTTCGCTCCATGCGATGATGTGATCAATGATCAAAGGGATCAGCCTAATCTTTGGGCCACCGGTGATGTCCTGGGGTGCCTACCGTGTCTTTTCTGACATGAGGCACCCCCCTCTGTTTGGATTATTCTGGAGGGCGACGGGGGTGTGCAGGAGTTTCCCGAAGCAGACAACTAAAGATTTTCAGAAGCACCTGGAACGATGCTAAGTTGGCTTGGGTCACGAATGCTTGTGCATTTTTGCGCCTGGCTGGGCATTCTATTGGTGCAGGTGGCTGCATCACCAAAACCTGATTTGTTGTTCTGCCAGCATCAGCATCAGCATCAATTGCCTGGCTCGTGCAGAACGTGGCTTGTCTTTCTTGAGGGCTCCATTTTGTGAACACCCGTGTTGCAAGGGGAAAAAAAGGACAGTCAATCACCATTTTGGGGTCGCATTTGGTACCGCTATGTTAAGACACACCCAACTCTGCAGTTGTTTTTGTTTTGCTCGCAAGGCTTCTGCTCGGTGGCTGGGAGAGTCTCCATGACGAAGGATTCTCTCTCTTTTTCCGGTGTCAAGGAGATTCCAGTTCACACACTAACTTTTTGGATTCCCCTCATATGTCCGTTTAACCAGCAACAAGTTAAACTTTTTGCTGGGGGATCTACAGCACCCAAGAACAACCTTAAGTGTTTTTTGTTTGCTCCATTGGTGTGGACAGCATAGGTGCTTAAAGTTTGTACAGGTTGAAGGGAGACTTTGAACAGGGGCAGGATTTGATTCAGGGGCTTTCTGTCCCAAACAGCACCCCAAGGCAGCACCTGCATCAGCACCCCCATGCCCCCTAGCCCAACCGTCAACCTTGCAAGAATGCGCCCACGCACCCAATCCCTAGCAGTTTGCCGTCAATCTAAAATGCGCCCACCATCACCAGCGTCACACCCCAAAACAGCACCTGCATCAGCACCCCAAACTGAATACCCCCTAGCGTCCGGCCGTCGATCTTGCAAGAATTCGCCCGCACCAACAACCTGCACCAGCACGCCAAACTGCATGTCCCCTTGCACACTCGCAAACTTGGTCAGCAGCGCTCCAAAGCAACACCTGCGCCAGTACCCCGCTTGCAGCCGTCAATCTCGCATGCGCTCGCAACAGTACCAGCACCTCAAACAGCACCGCAAAGCAACACCCACGCCAGCATGCCCCCTAGCACCCTGCGATCTTGCAAAAATGCCCACACCGTCACCAGCACCTCAAACAGCACCTGCGCCACCCAAACTGCCCTTTAGCACCCTGCCGTCAATCTCGCAAATCACCTTCCCCTTTGTATCAGAAGTTCAGAACCCCTTTAGCTTTCAGCTATCTCGGGAAAAAGACATTCGCGCTGCAAGCAAGTCCTGCCCCACTTGTTCGCTTGGGTCAGAAGGCCCCTGGAGCCTCCAATTCTCTGCTCCCCGCAAAACCGAGGCCCTAGGCCTGCTCAAAGCCATGCGCCTCCGAAGGGTCAGCTCGCTGGCGCAGGGCTCAGTGCATTCGCAAACGCGGGCAAGCGGCAAGCAGTAGGGCCAGTGGGGTGTGTAGTTTTTTTCAGGCTACCCTGTTCACCTTTGAATGACAACCAAATGTTGGGAAATATAGTTGTTGACACATACATAGTAGTGGATACCTGTGGCCCCCAAAAACCGGGGTCCAAAATCCAAGAGGCGACTTCTCGCGATGTTTTTTGTCGTTCCATCTTAAACCATATCTTCTGGGGTTCCATGTATTTCCATGTTTTTGGGGCTTCCTTGCGGGACAGGTTTCGCCATATTTTGAGAAAGCGACCACCCAGAACTAATACCCATCAATCTCACACAATTTGAAAGGTTTACAAGGTTCGAACTTGGTTTTCAGGAGACCCTAAGTCGCTGGTTTTTGGGGGGCAAACCTTTTTAAAGGATAAAGCAGGTTGGATCCAGTGGATCCCAGTTGCCCATTAGTAGGCAACCAGCCATTTTCCTTTTGGCCTTTAAAGGCTGGCAAGCCCTTGGTTACCTACTGTAGGTCCACCAGTCGTGCCCTTCTCTCCCGTTTCTTTTTTGGGGGAGGGTTCGGGACCCTACTAAAATAGACTAGAGAAAAAAGTTGGTACCCTTATTCTACCCTTACTGGCGGACCTAGCTATACTGGGAACTTTCCAGATACCCATGTGTAACCAGTCTGAAAGGCTGGTTCTTTTGGTTCCCTGGGGAACTGGGAAGAATGGACTCACCGGAAAGGCGACCCAAAGCTGACCGCTCGGTGCTCCGCCGGCAGGTGGCCTGCTCGGCGGCCATGGCTTCCTGCGAGAAGGCGGGAGTTGGCGAGCGCTCGCTTCCGTGAGAAAAAATCTAGGGGAGCGTTCCTCCACCACCTTGTCGTGGAACCTGACAGGGGGACCCTGCAAAAAACATTTTCCTTTTAAATCATGGTTGTTGTTAAGATTTGCATTTTTCGTCCTATTTTTGCTTATGGTGGTTTGGTGGGAAAGAAATCCAACCACTTAGCTGCTAAAACTTTCAACTTTTTGCTCCCCAAATCCAACGTCAACCAAGCCACCATCTCGTTGGCTTTTTGGCACCCAGGATCCATGGTGTCGCACCCTAGAAGGCTGGGTTGGGGATAGGGTACCTGTTCCATTTCCATATTCTTCCCAGATTTCCGGATCTTTCTTGAAATCCGGAATCCCAGGGAAAACGGCTGGTTTTGGAAAAGAACGATGGTTGAAAAGAATGGAACAGGAATCAACCCCTAGAAATGTGGGTGCTCGATCTCCAAATGCGGATCCCAGGAACGGCGCGGCTTTCCATGTGGTTTCGCTTTGAACCAACTGCCATGTGTGTGTGTGTGTTTTTTGAGGGTACCTTTGTTGGGTTCTTAAAGCATGTTCAAAGGGAAACGATCCAGGGGTGCACTCATGGGAATGTCTCTGCATGGGTAGTACCAAGCCCTCACACAAAATAATTCCTAGGTGGTATTCCCAACAGCCCCAAACCCTCCGGAACCCTTCTTGAAAGCAGCTCCGAACCATCGCAGAGCTCAATTACTTGGACAGAGATCTAAAACCGTTAGCTGTCAGGGAACATCCGTTTAATTGACGGTTGAGTTATCTTGGGTAAACAAGCTCACCTTGATCACTTTGGGATCTTTGAGTCCAGGCTACGGACATATTGTGAGAGTTGCTGGTGTCAGGGGTCCTGACATGCAAGAGTTGAAACCAATGTTGATAGCGCTTCCATATTTGAGGTGGGGTAATTTGAAGGGGACAAGGAGCACTGTACAGTATGGTTCCGAATAGATGTTGCCTGTCAAGACAGGTGTCTCTACATCGGGGATGCTCCAGATTATGTGTAGTCTCCATGACTTTTTGAACATGAGGCCATACGATGTTTGAAAGGGGATGTTTGAAAGGGGATGTCACGTTGTGGACTATAGTAATCGCCTAGAGGGAGAATCGAGGGCACCGGGTCCAAAGTGTGTACTCTTTCCCAGTGATTCCATGTATAGGAGGTAACCAAAAGAACCAGCCTTTAAAAACCAAAAGGAAAACGGCTGGTTACCTACTAATGGGCAACTGGGATCCACTGGATCCAACCTGCTTTAGATCCTCTACATCCACTGGCCACCCAAAAAAATCGACTTTTGGTTGCACTAAGATGGCCTATAAGTAACTGGGTTGACTGGGTTTCTTTTTGAACTACCCTCGCCCTTGTCGCCAGGCCGCGAAGTGGGTTCTTTGCCTGCGCTTGCTCTCTGAGCTGCCGACCTCTTTTTGGGTCCCGGAGCGGGTTTGGTTTTTGTGGACGAGCGTGAGAAGATGTTAGCTATGGGTGATCGGCTGTTCCCAATGCTGGCGATGGTTTTTGATATTTTTTGTTTGACCTACTTGGCACCCAGACGAGTAGAGGGTTGAGAAAGGACAGGGTTACTCTGAACCTAATGACCAAGCCACACGTGACAGTTGGTATTAGTCCTTAGTCCTGGTTCTCCTTGATTTCTCTTAGACACCGCATACCGGCTTAGCCTCACAGACATGCCCACAGACATGCCGAGCCGCAGGACCGCATCTGCTACAGCTCCTGCATCAGCCCAGACCTTGGGGAGGAATCAGACAGAACTGTTTCCCCTGAGTTTTCAGGTGGTTCTCCTGGTTGCCCACCATAGTGCAAACTGAAGTCCCCTGTACCAGGGTCAACCTCAGGTAGTGCCACTCGAGGGTCATGGACCAACCCGGCAGACTGCAGAAGCCTTGCAGGGGCCCTGTATTTCCCTGGCAGCTTTAAGCATCTCCATCACCTTGTGCCTTGAGTTTTCTTTGGGTGCAATCTTCGTTGAAATACATGGGCTTTTCTTCAGGGCAACACCCATGGTTTCTGTTTGGCCGGCCTTCAACAGCAGCCTAAAAAAAGGCTCCCGCGATCACATGGTTTCTCAAAATGGGTCTTGGTTGCTACTGTTAAAAAGGAAGCCGTTGCCATTTGGGTGTGTCTTCCTTCAGGGATTCTCGTTTCTTGAGGTGTTGAAGTCGGAAACCACCAAGCGAACCACACCAGTTGCGCCAGTTTGGTTCCCCCAACTTTCAAGAGACCACCCATCATAGCTTTTTCCGTCCCTGTTGGTGAATAATTACCCAGCAGGAACCTCCAAAGAGGAAACGCGAAGCGCCTCTTGGCCATGGACCGAACAGCAACGGCCACGCCCGAGAGGCTAAGTCGCTGAGTCACACGCTGAGGCGCCTGCGAGAAGGCCAGCCGCTGGCGAGCGGCCCTGGAGATCTTCCAGGAGCCACTGCCGGGGCGTGTTCCGCGGAAGGAGTCCACTTGCGCAAAGAGTCCCCGGGCTTCAAAGCGCCTCAAAAAGGTGACTTAGCTCTGGAGCTTTCCCCGAAATGTTTGGTCTAAGGTCAACAAGGAGTCCACCTGCTTAAAAGAAACCCGTAGTTTCAAAGAGGTGACTTGGCTTTTGCTTGGAGCTTTCCCAGAAATGTTTGGTCTAAGGTCAACAAGGAGTCCACCTGCTTAAAAGAAACCCGTAGTTTCAAAGAGGTGACTTGGCTTTTGCTTGGAGCTTTCCCAGAAATGTTTGGTCTAAGGTCAACAAGGAGTCCACCTGCTTAAAAGAAACCCGTGGTTTCAAAGAGGTGACTTGGCTCTTGCTTGGAGCTTTCCCCGAAATGTTTGGTCTAAGGTCAACAAGGAGTCTACCTGCTTAAAAGAAACCCGTAGTTTCAAAGAGGTGACTTGGCTTTTGCTTGGAGCTTTCCCAGAAATGTTTGGTCTAAGGTCAACAAGGAGTCCACCTGCTTAAAAGAAACCCGTAGTTTCAAAGAGGTGACTTGGCTTTTGCTTGGAGCTTTCCCAGAAATGTTTGGTCTAAGGTCAACAAGGAGTCCACCTGCTTAAAAGAAACCCGTGGTTTCAAAGAGGTGACTTGGCTCTTGCTTGGAGCTTTCCCAGAAATGTTTGGTCTAAGGTCAACAAGGAGTCCACCTGCTTAAAAGAAACCCGTGGTTTCAAAGAGGTGACTTGGCTCTTGTTTCCAGCTTCCCCCGAAATGTTTGGTCTAAGGTCAAGTGGAGAACATTTGTCTTGTTTGTTTTTTGATTTTGGTCGTCAAGGTGAAGGAAAACAACAAGCAGTGTTTGTCCAATCAGCTAGATTTTGGTGAGCTGACATCCGGAAAACAAGCCAACGAACTCCGGCGAATGGGGTGAGGTTCTCACAACTGGTGGCCTTTTTCACAGTTCGGGAAGGAAATCGAGGGTATAATCGGATGCTCAAAGGCCACCTCCGCCGATTCCTTTGCCTTCCCTTTTTTTTGAAGGAGCTTGGCATGACAACAACTATATCTTTGGTGCATGTTGCTTGGATGTTAGGACTTTAACTTTTTGCCTGGGTTTTCCATTGAGCCACTCAAAGTTAAACTTATAGCAGGGGAGCAGAAAGCAACCGAGATATGTGCTGCTTTCTCATGGACACTTGTTCTGGGCAATGGGGACATCGATTGTACCAGTGATTGCACTCAGCTTTTGACGCTTCCCTTGAATGAGCGTGAGACACCAGCGACGCAGCCACGTCCCCTTTGTGTATGTGTGTTTGCTTTGGAAAGAAGGGTCCCTGAATCAAAATTTAGGAATTTTCCCGATTGTTGCTTGACAGGGAGCAAGGTCGAAGGCTGATTGACCCTTTTGCAATAGAGCTGAACTCGCTTACCAAAAGCCGGCAACGCTCAAGTGAGCCGTTTTATTTCTGGGTCCTCGGGCCGGATGTATCAAGGTGCAATCGCAAGCAGGCCATATTGGAACGCTGAGCGTCCTATCCCAGGACATGTGTGGGAAGCGGCTGCAGGCCAGTGAACCTTGCTTCGAATCGTTTTTCGCCCACGGTCAGTGGTCAGTATGTGTTTCTGGTTTTTTGTTTTATTGTTTTATTTGTTTTTGTTCCCCCCGGTTGTTCAGTGGCAGGACTTTTTGCTTTTTGCCTAACTTGAGGGTTGTTCCAAAAGAAAGGGCCCGACTTTGGGCGCCCTCGCCCATTGCTTCCCTAAATGGGTCACAAATTTAGAGAGGGTGTAACAAAAAGGCATCACCATCTTCAAGAATCCTCACTTGTCCAAAGCGTAGCTGCCTAGTGGCTGTAGAAAATGAGAGACCTTGTTGGGTTTGACCATTGAAGCTGGTTAGGGCGCCATGCCCTACACTTTGTGTCTATGTTGTGCTGCAGTGACTGTTGGTCATGTCATGAGATAGTCGCACAACGACACCGTCCTGACAAGATCCTCTTGCTGGCAAAGAACATGGCAAATTTTGCAGATCCTTGTTTTTTTTCTTTCGTTCTAGATGGTGCCCACTGTGAATTCCACAAAGGAAAACGCGGTACACGCAAGCCCCCAAATGCGCCAAACAAGTTGCTGATAAACCCACCCACGTGACGGATGGATTTGTTTTACTATTGCGCTTGGATCCTTCTTGTTTATTTGTGTGGCTCCCAGCCATCCCCTTAGCTTTTTAGCCTTTTGGTGTTTAGTGGTAGTTTCCATTTAACCCACTGAGAGTTGAACTTTTAGCAGAAAATCTGAGGGCAGCCCAGGTTTGTTGACCTTCTTTTGAATGCGTCTCCGTTTTGCGGCGACTGTCGGGACATCTGTGTCAGGCAGATGTTATCAACTACGCCGCCGTGATGAGTGCCATGGAGAAGGGACATAGGCGCGAGCAAGCCGCGGGTGGGTTGCTGGCCAGGAGAGAAACGGCACAATGGGCTTGTCTGAAATAGGGAAACCCCCAAAATGGCTGGTGTTCTGACCTGGGTTCCCCTTTAATACCACCCCAAAGCAAAAAAGGATACACCCACCAACCACTTCCCCAGTGATTCCGGGTACTGTGAGGGGCCGAACAAATTTAATGGGGTTTCGGGGTACTACGAGACCAAGTTGCAGTATGGACATGGCACAACAGCGTGTAGAATTATTTGGCCCTTGATATTGAAGGAAAGCCCTGTCAGTAATATGTGCCATTTTTTTCAGACTTTTTGCGCTGAAATAATGTCAACTGGATTAACAAAGCTGTTAGATGAATAGGGTTGTGTCCTTCCAACAGTGCCATATATCTCTTCAATGGCAAAGCCTACATAGGGGTTTCTGAATGGGTGGGTCAAATTTGTTTCAAATTCACAGAGGTCGGCAGACTGCGGCCATGGTATCTGGTTTCAGGGGTTCCGCCGAATCCGTGGGCGTTCAGGTGGCAAGAAGCGCTGCACCTGTTTGCGCAGATGTCGCATGCCAAGCTGCAGGCCAGGCAACGGTCCACAGGGAGAGCCCGTCGAATGGCTCGCCCGCAGCATGTCAGCCCAGTTGCCCAGTGGATTCCGCCCGTTCTTCCCTTTTTTGATTAATGAGCCCTTTATAAGTTCGGGGTGCCTTGTTTGAGAGGAAGACCCAATCCCAGTTACCCAGCGATGCCCTTGTTTCAACTTTTTGTGGGAAGGGTTCCGATTCCTTGTAAGCTCAACCAACCAAAAAAGGATGCCGAAAGCCATCGGGGCCATAGTAGTTTCCGAGCCAGTGCCCCTTGTGGATTCTTCAAAAGTGGCGATCGCTTCAATGGACACCACGAAACGGATACCAACGTTTGATTCTTGGAAATCCAGTGACTTTCATCGTGTAGATTTCTGGGATTCCCCGCGGTTTCAACGGACACCGGTAAATGGCTGTGGGTCAAAACCAGTGCACTACCCATTTTAGTCTATTTCAGTGGGGATTGGGATGTTTATTAGGGGTATGAAATTTTGGCCCATGGCCAAATGGATCAACGCTTGATTTGGGCCATTCCCTGGAAAAATCGAACACGGCCACCGGACCCCCGGAAAAATCGGAACGCGGAACCACCGGACGAAATGGATCGACAGGCCAACACGGTGAGCCTGTCCGTGGCAGTGAGCGCCTGCGAGAAAGGCAGGCGAATCGGCTGGGATGGACAAGATTGGTTGGAGCTTGATATATCTTTGTTGCATGTTGCTTGGATGTTAGGACTTTAACTTCTTGCCCCACTAACGGGTTTTCCATTAGACCACTCGTATAAACTTTTACACACCAAGCACCGGCACTTTCGAGGTGGAGAGTTTTTTGGGGCAGGCTGGGATCTTGGTGGCTCCCAGCCATCCGGTTCCTTCGCTTTTTATCCTTTTAGTGTTTAGCGGTAGTTTCCATGTGACCCACTAAAAGTTGAACTTTTAGCGGGGGTGAGGGGGAACCATATATGAAGGGGAACCGCATACTAAGAGGAACCGCATTGTGGCTGGCCCCACCCTGATGTGTCGTTGTGTGTTGCGATCCTGACGGCGTCTTTGCGTGCAACAGTTGGCTTAGCTGATTGGGCTGTTCACAGCTCGTGAGATGCAGGCTTGTTCTTCGGACAAAGACCACATATTGATCAACATATATTTTATGCACTCTTGGATGCGTTCATGCTTTATTCCTTTGCCGCAAGATGTATGCCTATGGATGGTCATGTTTGTTTCTTTTTCGGCTATATAGACCCTGCTTCCAAATATCATGGAGGGCTATCAAAAGGGGGGGGACTATACCTGGAGCCAAAGCCCTTACTCGTCCATGAGGCAGATGGCTCCCATGAAACCACTGGCACACGGGACGGCGAGGCCGCAACTGGCAGATGGCGCTGGAGTTGTTCGAGGCGCTCCGTTCCGTGCGGTCTCTTGATTCTCAGGTGTGGGAATTGATTTGTTGTTCTGCGCTGAAGTTGGGCCTTTTTTGTGCCCTGTACCAGACCTCAACAGAGGTCTCTGGTGTGAAATGCAAATTTCTCTCTGCAATTCGGCTTGTGACACAAAACAGCGAAGCGATCCACCGAAACGCGACGGGCCTCCCGAAGCCACGGTTGGCAGGGCGCGGGGTCCTTGGATGTGGCGCTACTCAGTGCGGCCCTGGCGGCCTGCGATGTGGGGGGCTGCCGAGCGCTCGGCTGGGAAAGGCGAGGGCTGTCAGGTGAGTTTCCTGGCCCCTGCTCAAATCAGGGTCGGTGGTGGGAGGGGAGGGAGGGGGAGGAGGGGCTTTTCTAAGGAGTTGGCCCCCATGCGCGGCTTGCCACCCCCGCAACGCCAAGTGTCCAACCCGCAGGTTTGTCTTTTTTCTGGGTACCCCTATTTTGGTGTTTTTCAAGGGAAACCAAAAAGGAAATCACCATTTTGGGGGGTCCCCGAAAAAAGACACACCCATATGCGGATCCGCTTGCTTTGTCCACAGCCGGGCGCCCTGACTGTTTAAGTCTTGCTCTCGCTTGAAGCTCCAGCTTGCCGACATGACCCAGACCTCCAATAAACGTTATTTTGTATCTATTTCTATGTGCGCGTGCTTCCCTTGAAAATCAGCACATCTTTGTTTCTATGCGTTTTGTCCCCTTCAACATCAACACAAAAAGGCAGCCCACTTGTCCCCATGGCCACGGGAGGCTTCGGCTCTGTCGCGCCTTCGCCGAACTTCCAAGGCTGGGAGAGGGCCGTGGCGATTTGGAGCGCGGAGTTTTCGCGGTCCATCCAGGCGCGCGTGGCCGGCGTGAGTGAGAAGGAAGACTTAGGAGCTCCTTTTGGGAGTTTCCATTGGCTGACATTTTTTAAAATAAATAAATCCCCTCTTGGTTTTCAAGAAAATCGATTTCACGACTGGAAGTCTTGTTTCTTTTCCCCAAAAGGTGTTTTTTCCTTGCTGGTTCGATAGCGAGGAAATGAGAAATGGAATGACCCCCGATTTGACCCATCCCCAGATTTGGCTACTCGAAGGGAATCCCCGATTAACACGCAGACTCGGTCATTCCCTACTGAGCACTGAGCACCAGCAAGTGTTTCGACTTCTTGTGAAATCTCATTGGGTATGTGGTTTGGTGTGCCTTGGTTGCGCATAGATTCGGAGTTTATGGATGGAGGGAGATGGGACATGGGGGCCTCACTACTGGTTTGACCGTGGCCCACGGGAGTTTGACAAAAGCGGTTCCTGTGGGTTTGTCAAACACATGTATCCTTCAGTTGAAAAATCCCATAGTCAAGGGCCGCTATTATTAGGCCGCATTGTGTTTTTCGTTTTTTGTTTTTTTCTTCGCGTGACCGACAGTTTCTTTCAGGCATATTATCAGGGGATGACCGGCGGTGCTAGTTGTCAAGGGTGGCCCAAGGGCCTTAACCCTCCAGAGGCTCGTTGATGAGGCTCCTGGAATGGGCAGGCGGTAGGGTAAATGGTTTGGAACCCTACGTTGCATGTTCTGTCAAATTCGTAAATGCTTCGTAGGCCAGGTTACCCCGTGCTTCCGCTTATATGATCTAGTCGGTACCCAGCTTGTTTATCGACTAGGTACTGGTTCACCCAGTTCTTCCAGTTGCAGCCATAGTAGGCAACCTGCGTTTCTTACCTCTAGGCTGTACATCATGCTTTCCCTTTGTTACCTACTAGTTATACCGGTAGCTGGAAGCAATGGGTATACAGCAGGGGGCAGAACCGTGGGCATGACATAGGCGGGTAGAACCGTGAATTCGGAGGCTGGAACTGGAACAGATTGGAATCGTTCCTTCATGTTCCTTCTTTTGTGGGAGCGGAGCTTTCCTGTATAAAATGGTACCCCTGGGCCGGTTACCTGCAATACAGGAGGCGCTGGGCGACTTGTTTGTCCATGAAAGGGAGTTCTCGATCCCGGTGCTTCGAGGCAAGCCACCATAGTGGGTAACCCTTCGGGTTTCTTCTTTACAGCAATGGACGGGTTCCCTCGGTTACCTGATGGATCCCAGTTTTAGCCCTATAGCAGGTAGCCCTAAAGCCATTTGCGTGGTTGGTTTTTAACGGGTGGCAAGCCCTTGGTTCCCTAAACCCCAGTGGATCCAAGTTGCCCCTATAGTCTTCCATTTGGTTAAGACTATGTTTCATATTTTCCCCTGTTGGTTTCAAAGGGAGGGAATCTATCACTACTGGATTTGTTTTTCATTTCTTCCAGGGGACTTGGGCACATGGAGGTAGTGTAAAACCACCAATACTTTTGGTTTTTCGAGACTGGCAGGCCCTTGGCTACCGACTTTTCCGGGCTTGGTGGCTCCCAGCCATCCGGTTCCTTCGCTTTTTAGCTTTTTAATGTTTAGTGGGGTTTTCCATTTTTGCCCACTAAAAGTTACACTTTTAGCAGGGGATCTGACTGTGGCTCAAAAAACCGGTACCACAATGGAACCCTGGTAAGTGGGAACATGGACCAACACCTGCGTAACCCCTTCTGTTTAATTTTGAGCCACAGCCACGGAAATTTCGGGGGTCCCCCTCCGGGTAGGTGAACTCTGTGGCCCTGAACGCGTGTCTCAGCGCCTGCGGTCGTGCGGAGCCCAGCGAAGCTCTATCGAGTCGAGGAAACGAGTCCAATGGGGATGGACGGATTTCTGCGCTTTTCAGGAGAAATCCCTAAGCCATCGGAAAAAGGGACGGAGGACTCATTTCCCCCTCTTGGCACTTGCAATTGGCAGGTCCCCTCTTTGGACTCAGATCACTTTGGGTTTCACAGACAAAGGCATGCAGGGACTGGCTGGAAGGCTCTGGGGGATGGAAGGTTTTGCGAGCAGGTACGATTTGTTCACTTGCCAGTGACAGAATCTGCCCCCGTGGTATGTTTTGTTTGATTTACGGGCTTGATGCGGGTTGGTCCAGTTTAGTATAAACATGTTTATTTGTTGGTTCCTAGCCATCCCCTTAGCCTTTTAGGTTTTAGTTGGTTTAGTGGTTTAGTTTCCATTTAACCCACAAGTTGGTCACTTTTAGCAGGGGATCAGAAAACGGACAGTCCAGTTTACACACTTGTTTAAAGAATCGCCTTTTGGTTTCCCTTCAAAGGCATCTGCTTGGTTACACAAATGCCCGACCCGGCTGAGTAACCTCTAAGAGGCAAGTAGACCCCGCTAGCTGGTGGTTGGAAAGGAGCCGTTTCGGAGCTGGTGTCCAAGTTTGTTTTTTAAAGAGGGAGCCCTTCGGAGCTACCGATTGGAGTACTGGAAGGATTTCCTCCAGGGTTCAACCACCAGTAAAGGAATGGCAAGGACCCAATTTGGATGATGAAGCTTCTTAGGTAAGAACCAATGGTTATAAACACCCCCTTTGTCTTAATGGTGGCAACTGAACTCCAGGGATATGGTTTGGAATGGAGCTCCGGTGATGGGCAAGACCATGGGCTTGAGGTCAACCCCCGAGAAATGTACCATATAGGAAACATATGACATACACCCCAAATGGCCCTAAATCTAGTGCCTCAACATCCTCATGCGAGATGTAGTCCATTGCCAATTCGGAAGGGACATAGGGGGACTCGCCAAATTCGGGGGAACTTTGAGGGACGCGCTGTCAAACAAGTTTGGGTGAAAGTAGATGGCACGGATCCCCGCCACTGGCACGAGGCGCGACTCGCTGGGAGCTGGTTCTCAGCATACTTGAAGCAGACCGGGCCTCAGAACACGCCGTGGTTCAACTCACCGCTGGATCAACATCTTTGAGAAAGTGGAGCACGTTGCCCCAGAAACTTTGAAGCTTGAACAAATCTTCACCCCACGAAATCGAACCTTGAACCCTTGGTGCCAAGCGCGAGTTTTTGGTAGTGAGGCAAGGACCCCCTCTTGAACCCCACCTTTTTTAGCTCTTTGCAACTTGACCCCAAAGAAACTCCACGACCCTTTGGGCTCAAGGGCCCCAAGGCCAAAGACCTCAAGTCTCCCAAGCGCACCGCACTTGAGGCCAACAAATATCGAAGTCATGAAACCTTGAGGGGCCGACGCTTGCCCAGACTGCAAACGCCCAAGCTTGTCTCCGGTGTGTCATGGCACACCATCGACGCACCCGAAACCAGCCCTAACCTCCCACCCCGGACCAACCCTCCCACCAAGGACCAGGCCGAAAAAGTGGACGCCACCAGCTACGGGGTGGCGGCCCAGGCCTGCGCGGCGGCCTTGAGGCCAGCGACACGAGGAACCGAGAGACCCGAGACCGAGAGCCCGGTTGGGTTGGGCCGGCTGGTGGGAAGGGAGCTGTACCTCAGCCTTTGAAAAGACTACTGATGCTACTGATGCCACTGGGTGAAAGCTACTGATGCTACTGATGCTACTTTGCCAAAAGTATAGAGCATCATCCTCAGCTGGGGGAAGGGTAGTTCTCCAAAGGTTTTCTTCAATAGAGAGCCTTTCGGAACTGCCAGGAGTTCGGGAATGACATGGCAGGCACAGTCCCCTTGCCATAAAAGGGGTGCGGTCGCCTTGTATGCTCTTTTAACTGTTTGCGTAGACCCTTTACCAGTTGCGATTGCTTGAGGTTTTGGGTAAATAACATGGTGCGTTGACTCCTTTGAGTTTGGTGAGCTCGAGGGACCTTGTCCTCCACCCATGGCGGCAAATTATTGCAGAAATCTAGTCGCACCTGTCAACTTGTTGCGGGTTATCACGAAAAGAGGTAGCAACCTTTTGCAGTGCTCCTTTGAAATTGATGGCCGCGCATAGGAATTATCGCTTGGCTTCTGTAAACTTCTTGTTTGGAAACATGTCTACTTTTGTGCCATTGTCTTTGCAGCAACCCTTGGTGCCTTTTGGGCGTGCCTGAACATATCTGAACATATTGGATTTGAGTGAGTCAACATTTGGTACCGTCTTACATCTTTGCGCTTGATTAGGACAACATATTGTAGAACATAAGTTAAGGACTGGCGTCATCTTAAAGCCGAGAAATACAGGATCCATCTATGGGTGGAAGAGTTGTTCCCCGATAGCCTGAGAACAAACCGGTCCAAGGGCCAGTATTTGTTTGGCCTGCACTCGGATGGTAGAACATGTTGAAACAAACCCTGCTGGACCCTCAAACTCCCATAAGAATAGGGGTCTTGCTCTAAAATTATGGGGTGAATTCCTTTTTTTTTATGGGTCGTCCGAGGTTGAAGATCGACCAAGACATTGGATTCCTTTGTTTAAATTGAATGGTTCCAGTGCAAGTCCCTTTTGTAAATGCCGGCTCTCATTGATATTCTCACCTGCTTCCACAAAATGCGACTTGCACACGGAGGAAAATGGCTGGTTTGCCTCTCTCCAAACAAACGGGGGTCCCCTCTTAACGGGTGATTTCCCGTTGGTTTCTCGCGGCCCTTTTTCTTGGGCTTCCCCGGGGTTTGTCTCATGAGCCACTTGCTCAAAACCGATTCGGGTAGATGGTTCGCTTAGTAAGGGCCAGTCCCAGCCAAGTTGCGGATATCCGCCTTCTTAATTCTTGAGACATGGTTCTGGGATTACGACCATTTTAATGCAAAGGGGTTTGAGCAAGTGGCTCAACAGGGCTCTCCACACTGGGAAACGCAGCATCCTCGATTCCGGGGGGGTTCGCAGGTGGCATGCCGCCACGTGGCTGCTGCAGAGCCCACGCCTCGGTTTCTTCGAATAGGATCTGCAGAAAGGGGGGCGGTTGATCAAAAGGTCCATGGGTGTTTTTTGTCCATTTCTGGGTTTGTGTTTTTGAGGGTACCCTTTTTTACATTGGTTTGAATGGACACCAACAGAAAAGCCTCCAATGTTGGGGATCGCCGTCTGGTTCTAGACTTCGTATTTAGCACCCAGATGGAATGACTATTAGGGAGGAATCCTTATGACTTTCCCACCCGCTTCTGAGGGTGAGGTGGGGTGCGGGAATATTGACCAACCCCCAACTATTGATCAGTTGCTTAGGTTGATTGCCTCGGCTTGCAGACGTACTATGCGATGTGATTTGCTTTTTCGTATTTGCCCTTGCGGAGCTAAAGAGGTACTACCTGGACGCTCAAACTGCCCATATTATATCTGTAGTTGCCCCAACATTCTGGGCTGATTTTCAATTTTCATGGGTAGTTTGAGCAAGTAGCTTCCTCTTGGCTTCCTCTTGGCTTCCCCTTGGTTCCTTAGCTGTCCTTTAAGACGGGCCCTCCCCAAGTACCAATGGGTTTGTCTCCAAATGGCCAACAACTTAGACAACCAAGGACAAAACAATGTGATCTACCTTGCTCTTGCCTGGGACTTTCTGGGTAGGGGTCTGTGTTCATGTGTCGTTTGGCAACCATTTGTTTCGGTTGGCCTGCCTTCAAAGGGGACCCCTTCTGTTTTGGTGGGGTGGCCTCCATTGGCTGTGGTCAACTAGAGCTTGCATGGAAGCATAGGGACTGTACGCTTCTCCCCGAGAAAGACAGAAGGGGATCGGTATGTTTCTATTTGTGTACCTAGAACCATCCTCGTTTTGCACGGCCGTAAATTCAGCAGCGAATGTCAACGGGAACCCCTCAGAAAAGGGCGAGACCTTGTCCAGGGCTAAGTTGCTGGTAAATTGATGAAGGAGCCTTGCATCAAGCTTGATAACTAGTGCACGCTGGCAGAGACGTACAATTTGTGGGCAAGCCAAGGATGAGCCAAGCACAACCAAATTCACAAAATACCGCCCCCCCCCCCAAAGCTGTCAGCTGTCTGAGTAGGGTGGTGCTGTTGCCTTTGTAGCAGCTTGGCAGGCCAAGTGGAAGCCTGTCTTGCGAAATGAGGTTTTGGGCCACTTTGATTGAAATCAAAGGCCTGCCTAAGTCAGACACTTCTTGGCATGGGAATCCATCCCACTTTGGCATCAACCAACCGCTATTTGCCACAGCCAGGTTTTGGGTGGCGTAGGTTGTCCAGGTCCAAAGGTGACCACTTCGGGCATCCCACTAAGGCCACCGGCCATCTTTCGTGACCATCTCGGCCACTCGGCCGCAGTCTGCGCGCGATGTCGACGGCGGACGCGATTTTCTTTCCTCGGCCGTTACTTCACTTGGACCCTGAAAGCATGAAGGCTTTTGACACCCCAATTCGCAAGAAAATAGGTTTTCGGTCCCTCCGGCAGAGTCAGGGTTCAACTACCTCTTTGGAAGGATCAACTGCAGGTAGGATATCTCAAGGGTTGGCTCGGAAGGGCGCCATTGGGTCGGGAATATGGTGCATTCACACCCCCTGCCCATGGCAGGGGTCCAAAGCCTGACATCGTATCCGAATCATTGTCATTCTAAGCCCCAAGACACGGATGACTCTGGACTTTGCAAAGTCGATCTTGTATCCTCTTTGGCTGGTGGGGTATTCCCCCCTAACAACCACTTACAGACATGGAATGAGAGCCATAGCAAGAGGAACCATTGCAGCCTAATAGTGCAATAGGTGCGCCTAGCAAGGGGCCACTCAGGACACCAGTATGGTCATTCAGTATTCGAAACGTCTCCTTTTGGCTTGGGCCATTTCAGTAGCTACATGTCCGGCTCAGCAACTTCAGGCTCCAAAAAAAACTTTGTCGCACCACAAGCGAAAAGCCAGCCGCGAGTTGGAGCGTTTCGTCGACTTCGGGCCCAATCGCCACCAATCCGCATCCGATCCGTCCACAACAGCCCGGAGGATCGCCGCAGCAGCGAAAAAAGCGAGCCTGTTCACCCTGAAATATGAAGGGGCTTTGACAGAAAAGAACTCAGATAATGAGGTGTTGGCTTCGTTGAACATGGGGGAATCAACGCCAAATTGCAAACCCTGCACTTTCCGCCGCTCGCTCACAAGTAAGGCGGTGCTGGCGGCAAGTGCAGCGTGCCGCGCCCTGAGACGGAAACGGTAGATGAGGGGATCTGCTTTATGGCTGTGGGTCAAAACCATTTTGGTAGGTGCACCATCTATTTTAGTGGGGATTGGGAGGTTCACTGGGGGTACGGGAATTTGACCCATGGCCATATGTTCTGGAACCTTTTGTTGTAAAGTTATGTCTGGGAAATCCCACGGAATGAGGACTCAATTGGGGATATGATCCACCTGATACCTGGTAAAAAGGTGCAACATAGGGAACATCTACCATTGGGCTCCAATTCCCCTGTCCATGTCAGTTGGACAGACTCCATCCACCGGGCTCCTAGGGCCGAAACTTTGAGACGGGTGATGGGGGCTTTAAGCCGGGGCCTCCACAACTATTTCAATGTTTTATGGGTAGTAAACATGACGAAGCTGAACATGTTATATTTGGAGTACCTCAGATGTGGGCCAAGGTTAAGATCAACTTAAGTCATGCTCATGACATAACAATGTGTGTGTGTGTGTTTCATTATGTGTCCCTTCTACATGCTCATGTTTTTTTTCTCATCATTTGTTGGGGGAATGTTTATTGAATGTTCTACGCAATATCGTTGATCAACATGATACAGGGAACCTGGTACGGGCTTTGTCCATTTGGGGATCCCAGCCATAGTTTTCCCAGCTTTACCTTGCAAGTGGTGGCTTCTCCCCCGCATTCGTTCCGATCTGGTGACTGGAAGCCCAGAGTTTGGAGGGATGCTTTGCGCCATGGGCAATTGAGATCCGCGACCTGACCGAAGGATCCCTTAAATTTGTTTGGCTGACAAAAGGTTCACCCAGCTGTTCCCCTTAATTGTTCAATGACTTCAGGAGCCTGAAGATGGTGTGTGTGAAATATTGAAGCCAGAATCTTATTCTATGGATTCCTTTGGTTGATCCCTGTTTTGAACCATGTTGCTCTTAAAGGGGCCCTCTTCCAAGTCGGTCTTTTGTCAGGTCGTTTCCATGGCTGTTAATGCTGGCAGATGGTCACATTGTCGGCGACGTGGGGTGCTTGCATGTTCAATTCATGAACCAGACATCCCTCAGGATGAAGTAAAGTGCCAGAGCGAAGCTTGCAGAAGGTGGTGGCCTTCAAAGCAGGTGATTCATTCGTTTCTCAGATACCAGGGGCCCAAGGCAATCCAAGCAATAAATTGATGGCTACCTGAATGGCTGTACTCTTTGTTTCTTCTGGATCTTAATACCGTCCTGACGGGATGCTTTACCTTTCTGACAGGGCATTCCAGGTGCTACCTCGGAGCTAGGAATTGTAGGACATATTATTCTGCAAACTATTTTTAGAGCCCAACAAGAGGGTTCCCCAAAAGGTTTTTTGCGTCTAAATGCATGTGGTGTCCGGGTTCCATGTTAATCAGCAGGACTGCGTTCCCTGCCTTGCGTGCTCAAAGTGGCGCCCTCAGGCCATGAGCAGCAGGCGAGCAGCTGCAGGCTGATGGGCGGAAGCTGCGGAATCCACCCCATGGCCATGGCGCTCGGGTTTTTGGCTTTCCTAAAAGGGCGCCCGGTTTTGATCACTGCTGGAGGCCGAGTATGGAGGGCCATACCCTTAGTTGCATTGTCACTTGCAAGCACAAACTTGCCAAATGGAGGACTGGGGATGCAATGTAAGGAGGGGTTCACAAGCGTGTTAAACCACCTTAGGGATGGATGGCGGAAGCTAAGCCGATTCAAAAGTGGCGCAATAGAAAGCACTTCAGAGTGATTCAATTTGATTTGATTTGCTTCTGCAAATACTCTCTGGTTGACAGTGGACAATTTCAGGTGTATGCTGGCTCCCAATTTCATTGTTTGACCCGGCAAACCACTCATCAACAAGTGCGAAATGTTTGTTGCAGGGTTTCACATGCCTCGGGTGCTCGGAGGTCCCGCTTGTTCTTTCTGGGGTGCTTCTTGCAAGGAGCGTATTCATTTCTCGGAGTGCAGTCAGGAAGATGGACGCCTACCACCAAAAATGGCTGTCACCCAAAATAGGGTGCCCTTGTGTTTTGCTGGTAGTCATTGGTTGCAATTGGGGCGTACCCATCTACAGTTGAGAACTCCTGTTTGGCATTGCAAGGAACACCCCAAGGAACTGAAAAGCCAAGTGTGGTCCGAGTCCCATTCAAGATCCTGTCCAAGTCAGACGAACACACACACACACACAAGCGAATTGTTCACACGCACGCGCACGCGCACGCGCACGCACGCGCACGCGCGCACGCGCACGCGCACGCACGCACGCGCACGCACGCCCGCACGCACGCCCGCACGCACGCCCACACGCACGCCCACACGCACGCCCACACGCACGCCCACACGCACGCCCACACGCACACCCACACGCACACACACACACACGCACACAGCCACAGCCACACAGCCACAGCCACACAGCCACAGCACAGCCACAGCCACACAGCCACACAGACACACAGACACACAGACACACAGACACACAGACACACAGACACACAGACACACAGACACACAGACACACAGACACACAGACACACAGACACACAGACACACAGACACACAGACACACAGACACACAGACACACAGACACACAGACACACAGACACACAGACACACAGACACACAGACACACAGACACACAGACACACAGACACACAGACACACAGACACACAGACACACAGACACACAGACACACAGACACACAGACACACAGACACACAGACACACAGACACACAGACACACAGACACACAGACACACAGACACACAGACACACAGACACACAGACACACAGACACACAGACACACAGACACACAGACACACAGACACACAGACACACAGACACACAGACACACAGACACACAGACACACAGACACACAGACACACAGACACACAGACACACAGACACACAGACACACAGACACACAGACACACAGACACACAGACACACAGACACACAGACACACAGACACACAGACACACAGACACACAGACACACAGACACACAGACACACAGACACACAGACACACAGACACACAGACACACAGACACACAGACACACAGACACACAGACACACAGACACACAGACACACAGACACACAGACACACAGACACACACACACACACACACACACACATGCAGGTGGCGAGATGTCGGTGACCCAGCCTGCGCCGGTTTGACTTTTTGTTGTGCAATCAATCCATTGCGGCAGAGGTTTTGTCGCGCAGCTTGTCATTAGCTTTGTTTCTCACGGGCTTAAGCCTCTGGACGCTGCTGAAGCAGTGCCCAACATACCAACTCCATTTCTTCCTGCAGATGTTGGTCTATGTTTGGTTGAGCGCGATTTGCCTTTGCCAACGTGTTTGTTGGTGTGCCCACACTTTGTCCTCTTCCCCCATTCTCGTCCACAGATGCTCCCCCTACACATCAGCAAGCACACAAGGGCAGGCCCTTTCCACTCCATGAGCAACCACATGCTGGTGTTTGATCTATGTTCAGGCAGTGTTTGTTTCTTGATCTGAAACAATTCGCATTAAAGCATCCTGTCTGGCGAGATCCCTTCTTTCCACATCAAACAACACATGGAAAGACGATTGAAAAGACACCCGGTGGCTCTAGTTTTTTTTTGTGGTAGCAACCCTTTTCTTGGTGTTTAAAGGGACCAAAGGGGGCATAGGGCCACTGGGACTTCAACCCACAACCTCCCATGCGTGGGCAGCGTGGGCACGCTGCCATTGCGCCACAGCCCCGGATAGCATTCAGCTCACTTTTCATAAGTGCATACAAGGGATTGGAAAGATGCGCCTAGCCTTTGCAGCAACAACGAACTGCAACACAAGCAAGACTCGTATGAACCTAGTTTGGTTTTGCAACTTCTCCGCAACCCCATAACCAATATGGACGCTTTCCTAAGCCCATTCGGCTTGACATTGCTTGATCACTTCGACTTCAACCAAGGGCGGTTCTTGTCATAGTTTACCTGGACCCTCAAACTTCCCATAAAAATGGGTTTGCCCCAAAGCCATGGTTGGTGATTTCCAATATGCAATGGTATTTGGGCCCAGGTATGTCCAGGCAGTCACCGTCACAACATCTGTCAGTCTTCTTTTTGGGGGAACAATCAGAAATGGGTGGTTTTCCAGTCGGGTTCCTTTCAATTCTGCCAAAAGCTGGGGGACCAAGTCCAAGAAAAGACAGACCCGTAGTCACCCTGGAATCCGAGGTGCAATCGGGGCCGGGTCCTCGGCTTCTACGGTGTGCTTACTGGAGAAGGGACGGCAAGAGGAAGACTCCACAGTTTTTTTCCCCGCCTGGGGGGGTTCCAATTTACTGTTCAATGCTTTTTGCGCTTGGTTTGCCTGCTTGCCCGCCGCCCCTTTTACAGCCTTCCGCTGTTCAATGCTTATAGATTGTGCGTGTTGCAGGAGGGGCTTGTTGCCGATCTTCCTGGCAATAACGATGCGGCATAGCTCTTGGCTGCTTTCTTAACTGTGTCTTATTCAGTTTAGCCTGTACACAAACATCTATATCACACACACACACACCCTCACGTTGCTTCAAACATTGAGGTTCCATGGGCATGAAAAGATGGTGAGATTTGTGGATGAATCCCTTCCTCCCCCTAGTAAATAGCATTTGCCTGGGTGCTGGCTGCATTTGTGCCGAAAAGGCGTCACGCCTACATCTCTGCAAGGCTTCCCCCCTTTGCCATGCCATCGTGGCCATAGAATTGGTTCCGCATCGATTTGGCACTGGCTTAGAGTCTAGTATTGGCCTAGCATTGCTTTCAAAATGTCTCTCAATACGACTGGAACCGTTCGGAGTTGACTTCAAATACATATCAATCATTTTGACTGGGTGCAGCTATTGATCCGGGAAGGCATTAATGCCCCTGATCTGCTATGTAGATGAACACATACATACCCTTGCTTCCGCAACAAGATGCCACCATGTACGAATTTTATGTGGCACGCATTCCGATGCCACGTTTGCATCGCCTTGATCGAGCCAGCAGTCTGGTAGAAACTGCCCCGGGTCAAACGCAAACCTTCGAGGCGGCTTCTACTCACTCCCTGAGTTCATCGATTTTAAACTTTTTGGAGTGGCCGTTTTAAATAGTGGACAATGAACAGTTTAAACGTGTTTTGGCCAGCCCACTCAGGAAGTGAGTCTACCATCCCTTGGTTTTCTTTTTTTTACCCAAACGTTCAGCACCTTCAAGCGCATCGCGCGCAGTAATGTATGGGCCCAAGCAAGTAGGCTGAGTTTGCGGTGAACCTGCTTGCAAACCATACTTTGTCACAATCAGAAGGCAAACATGCTTTGTAATCGTGGTCCCTTCCTGCTCTCTCAGTACCCTATAACAACTGACAGTGTTCTGTCCCATGGCCAAGGTCGGACAGGGTGCTCATGGTGCAGATCAGGTCTCAAGAGGCGTTGGCTTCACTCCTGAGGGCCTTGTTCCTGTGGGTTTGTCTCGAGATGTGATATGCCCCTGACCTCGGAAATAAGGGGCCTGGCTTGCTTTTGGCTTCCTTTTGAAACCAACCAAAGCTAGCCTCGTGCGAAAGAACCGGACCACAGAAGTGCCCTAGGCTAAAGCAGGGTAGGGAACCGTTTTGCAGGGGCAATGGTTACGTGAGTTTGCCCTTCCTCAGCACAACTTACAAATAAGGGCACGTACGGCACCAGGGGAAACGGGGCGTGATGCCCTGAGAGTTGGGTTCCATCCTCTTTTGTTCGCCCGACCAGTCCCCACCCGCAACATGGCTATTTTTGTGATCCAAGGAACCGCCTCACAAGTGGTTGGTGGACGTGAATCCTTGCCAAAATTTGTTTACCAAAAGAGCCCCACGCAAACTAATGCCCAAGCGTGTGTGTGTGTGTGTGCGCGTGTGCGTGTGTGTGTGTGTGTGTTGTGTCTGTGTCTCTGTGTGTCTGTGTGTCTGTGTGTCTGTGTGTCTGTGTGTCTGTGTGTCGTCTGTGTGTCTGTGTGTCGTCTGTGTGTCTGTGTGTCTGTGTGTCTGTGTGTCTGTGTGTCTGTGTGTCTGTGTGTCTGTGTGTCTGTGTGTGTCTGTGTGTGTCTGTGTGTGTCTGTGTGTCTGTGTGTCTGTGTGTCTGTGTGTCTGTGTGTCTGTGTGTCTGTGTGTCTGTGTGTCTGTGTGTCTGTGTGTCTGTGTGTCTGTGTGTCTGTGTGTCTGTGTGTCTGTGTGTCTGTGTGTCTGTGTGTCTGTGTGTCTGTGTGTCTGTGTGTCTGTGTGTCTGTGTGTCTGTGTGTCTGTGTGTCTGTGTGTCTGTGTGTCTGTGTGTCTGTGTGTCTGTGTGTCTGTGTGTCTGTGTGTCTGTGTGTCTGTGTGTCTGTGTGTCTGTGTGTCTGTGTGTCTGTGTGTCTGTGTGTCTGTGTGTCTGTGTGTCTGTGTGTCTGTGTGTCTGTGTGTCTGTGTGTCTGTGTGTCTGTGTGTCTGTGTGTCTGTGTTTGTTTTCGGGACCCCCCCCAAAAAAAAACAAGAGAGAGGTGGCTTTTCCTCTTGGTGTTCGTTTAAAACCACCAAAAAACAGAGGTACCCTAAGAAATCAAAGCCACACCCAAAATGGGGTAGTTCTTGGGATCGCCAGGCAGAGGGTGCTTCCTCGGTGCGGGAGAGTGCCCGGCTTCGACGCTGGGGAAGTTTCTGAGGCTTCGGCTGAGGCCTCGGGCGAAGCAAACGGCATGCCTTACTTCTTGGGTGTTTTGCGGCTCTACCTGGGGTACCTCCAGCCAGTGGACACACTTTACATGTTTTTTCCTTGACGGCTCTCCCTTTTTTATCAGTGGTGGCCCAAAAGTGTACTTGTTTTTTGTTGACTGGTCACTGGCCCGAAAGAAATTGGCAAAACAAAACAAAGGAATATACATAATTTGATGCACTAGTAAGAGTCCCACGACATGTCAACAAAACATCCTGTATCTCATCAGTGGATCAATGAATCAAGGAAAGGCCAGCAAACATGACAAGATCACCCATACGATCCAGCGAGGAGTTTAGCCTCTGATTTGTGCTTGTCTGCAGCATTGCAGCAAAGACGGCGCCTCGCCCTTGGGCAGCTAGATCTCTGCCCAAAGTTTGTTTTTTTCTCCGACACCTGTGAGGCAAAATAACCATCATCACCATCTTCTTATTCATGCGCCCGTATTTACATGATCCTCTTACGTGATGTCTAGTTTTGTGTGGGAGGTCCCCTGCTTCAGACGCACAAACTGGATCGCCAGTCAGCAGTAACAGTGAGGCATAGTGTCTCGACACAAAGCAGCAACTTGGGTTCCGCATGTTCCGTACAACAGCAAGGCCAGTTTGAAAGCGACACAGCTACAAGCAGAGGGAACCGGGAATTTTCAGCTGCCTTTTTCTGCAAAGGCTGCCATCTTTTGGAGGGACCTTGGCAGAAGCTTGCTTTTCCAGGGGTTGTTTCCCCATTCTTTTCAACCATCGTTCTTTTCGAAAACCAGCCATTTTCCCTGGGTTTCTGGAGGTTTTCTAGAAAGAAGGATCCCTGGAACGAATGGAAATGGGAGGTACCCCTAGAGCCTTCTATCGCCAAGGTCTGGCTTTGCCTCCTTCGATTTCGTGACGCCCGTCTTGGAGTGGTGTCTGGTCGAAGGCGGGGGCCTATGCCATTGCGGGTTTTAGCTTTGAGGGATATGATCCACGGAGGGGGGTGAGATTATATATGTATATATATATATATATTATAATATATATATATATATATAAATACCCCCCCCCCATGGACAAAATACAGGTCAAACGCACCAAACCAGGGTCCATTGGGGGAGGGTTACCATATATATATATATACATATGCATCTTGTTGGGAGTTGTTGCCTTGTTAGTGTTCAAAGAGAACGAACAGGACTCCCGGGCGGCCATTTTGGGAAGCCTCCCTTTGTTTGGCTTGCGCTCAGGACTGAAACATCCCGACGTGTTCATCTTGACGAGTCTTAGATGCAGTGTGTTCCTCATGTCTGCCTCTCTAAGAGATCCTGACAGGGCTTTGAGATCGATGGTCCTCAAGAGAAATTGGGTATGCAACCACAATGGAAATACGATGAAAAACGGCAAATATCAGCCATGCCTTGAGTAGTGTTTTTGTTGGTGGCGGTGGTCAATGGGTTGAAATTCACCCAGAATCACCCAAGTGAGAAAAACTGGCACCGGAGTACTTGGAGGGTAGGACACATTCCAATTGAGGCATTGGTCAAGTTTTGGGTTTGTCTTAATACACCGAAAATTATCGAGTGACACAATGAAGTGCCACTGGGACGTGCCTTATAATCCTTTTTAGCTTGGATTCACCTCCTAGCCTATCCGTAGTATATGCGCGTGTATATACCCGCGTGTGTAATACATACACATACATACACATAATAATAATTGTTGATAATTCATAAGAATGAAACAATAATAAATCAAGAAATCCATAAGTAGCACATAAATGAATACGTGAATGAATAATTGAACAAATAAACCAAACAGCAACTGTGGCGTGGGCATATGAGGGTTCTGAGACGTTTAGACATGTTTTTTCGTTTTGGGGGCACACAAGATTCAGGGAAAACCCGGTACTTCTTTCCGTACGAGCTGCAGGACCTCCTGCAAGAGAGCGACGGGGATTGACGGCCGGCCGCTGGATATGGAAGGAGCGCAAGCCAATCCCGGGCTCAGACACCCAGCGGTGTCTTTTTTGAAAGGGAGGTGGCCCTTCAATGTCAACTACGAAAACAGAACAGATGTCTTGTTTCCCGTGGCCACTAGAGGTCTGGGATTGCGTGCCATACTTGGGGATCCCTTCTGTCAACATTGCGTTCGTTTTGGGAAGTTTGACCGTGGCAATCCTGCAGCAGTGGTTTGGCGACGGCTTTGTGAATTATCCCAGATGGATATTGTCTATTTGGGAATGCGGACAACCATGATTCGTGCTGTTCCCCCTGTTAAGAGGGGAAGTAACTTTATAGCGGGGAATCCTCGTGTTGGAGTGGTCCGGATTAGTTCGAAGTTTTCATTGGGTGGTGGATGACCTCGCAGAAGCCAGGGTTGAGTACCCCAAGGACTGAAATCCAGCGGTGGTTGGTTCCCCAAAGGGAAACCCCTGAGAGTAGTACTGTTCTTTTCTCGGGGACCCAAGAAGCGGAACGCCAGGGGTGTCAAAAGTATCCAATTCCGGAGATGCAGCTGAGAAAGCATCTTGGAATGAATACTGAGAGTTGCATGGCGATGTCACAAACTAAATGATTGGCACGACAAGCCACCATCCCAAGATGAAAGGTCCCCTATACCTTGACGTCTGACAAACAACCGCTTGCACGAAGCTTTGCAATTTCAGAGCCATTTGGGCTGAAGTTTCCTGGGCTATCGCCAAGCATTTGCTGAAAAAAGCCCTGTACATTTTTTTACTCTCAGCCATGGCTCGTGTTGCCGCTCTCGCCCTTTCCGCCGGCGGCCTCGCCTTTGTGGTCCCCCGAAGCTCCACTTCCACCTCCTCCCTGCGCGGCGTCTCCGTCTCCGCCCCTGCGGCTGAGCCTACCTCCAGCGCCTCCTGGGGAGCGGCCGCAGCCACAGCGACAGCGGCACTTGGCCTGGCAGCTGCGTCAGCAACGAGTGCCACGCGCCGCACGGCACGCAAGGCCGTGGGCGTTTGCCTGCCGCTGACGGACAAGTTCGATCCCCTCAACTTGGCCAGCACCGATGAGAAGTTGGAACGCTACACTCAGGTGGAGATCAAGCACGGACGAGTGGCAATGAGACTTGGTCGCCTTGAGAATCCATGCGGCCACCTCCTTGGTTTAAGTAGCATGCAACAGCGGTGGTTGTAGTACTCGTGTTTGCCCATTTGCACTGATGATCGCAACGCAAGCTTGCCATTTGTTTTTCAGGTTCCTATCCAGAGTGCCAGGACAGCCACGGAGCCACGCAGCACCATCAACTTGCGTCATATTCATGCGCATCACCTCGGCTGTTTGGCAGCAACGCCAGAAGTAAACGCCAACTTGTAGTTGCTACAGCATCGGCTGCCCAAAGCGGCGCTTGTTGACAGGGAAGTACGGCAACCATAATCTGAATCCAGGCACCCAGGGAAGCCCTGAATCCGCTTCCTTCGCGCTTAGGAGTACCATGTAAAGATGCCAACGATCAGCCCGGAAGGCAGGCAGAACGCCAAGCAGCTGTGATATCAGGTTGCTTGCTGTTTGTTGGAATGACAGGGTTGCGCGGAGCCTGAAGCAATAGATGGGTAGTACGTTGTTTAAGGGGCTCTGCTTTTCTTCTTCAGAGACCTACACTCTTGACCCCCAAACCTAATAAGGCAGAAGGCAACACCAACAGACCGTGCATCAGGTTGCCTGGCCCAGATTCAGAGACCAGCACAAGTGAGCTGTGAACAAGACATGAAACGTCACAACAGACCAAGCCACTAGCCAGCCAACCAGCCAAAACAGCGCACAACCAATAAACAACCACCCAAAACGGTTGTTGTCTGGGCCCCGTTTTTCTCAGGATCGCCGTGGTGGGGTACATCATGCCGGAGATCTTCCGCTTCCCGGGATGCGAGTCCTTCCAGCACGGGCTCGCGGCTTTGGAGTCCATCCCCCTGGAGGGCTGGGTGCAGCTGGTGGCACTGGTGGGCGCACATGAGGCGTGGGCTTTATATGGGACATGTCACAATTCTTTGTTGCATTTTGCCAAGGGATGCTAGGACTTCAACTTTTTGCCAACTAATGGGTTTCCATTAGTTAGATTTTTAGCAGGGGAGCAGAAAGCAACTGAGAATTCCGAAGGTTTCCTGTTCACAGGTTTCTGCAATGACATATGGGACATGTCAGGGTACTTTGGAGGTTTACTTTGGAGGTTTTGTCGGATTTCTGCTGTGGGATTCCAATGGGTGTCCAGACGGGTTGTCCAATTGCAATGGACTTCTAAAGGGTTTTGAAAGGGCTTCCGCAACGGGGCGTCCAATGGGTTTCCAAATGTGGCGGCATTGGTCCGCTTTTTTTTTGGCAGATTTGCTCTGAGCCAAAAGATGACTACACCGCGAGGGAATGGGTTAGGTTTCTTTTGGGAAGTTTCGTGTGGGTTTGAAATTGTTCAATGCGTTTCCAGCACCCGGGTGGACCAGAAGGTCTTCGGGCCTTGAGTCAAAGACCAGGTCTCGGAGGGTGGGATTTATGTCCATTGGCTCCGGTTTCGGGTTTCCTCAAAGTTGCCCACCGAGATTCCAGCATTGGGCGGGGTCGTCCCCATCGTCCCCCTTGTGAAGGCATGGCGAGTGAACGCCTCTGCTCACCGTGGTAGAGCCTCAAGCCGACATGTAGCATCTAGATTTGGATCAGTGAGCAAGATGCCCACCCCATTTGTGGAGTCTCAGAATTCCTTGCCAACCTGCCCTCTTTGGGCCCTGCCTTTGGGTATCTTGGGATATGTGAAACAGCAACTTGGGAAAACTTGCTTACTGTCAGAGGACAACATATCAACCCTAAAGCTCCTAGGTGCTCAAACTACAGTCATCGTTATAAGTGGGCTAGCAAGCTGTCAACTCTCTCATGACCATGGTTATATTCTCACTTGTGAGATCCTGAACTGTTTACATTTTGGGAAACTCCTAAACAACAAGTTTTTGCTTGATTTGGCGAATCCACGGAAGAGAGTCACCTGCTTGCCTGAGGCGGTTTAAACACAAGGGAGCTTCCCCCTTTTTTTGGGCACATCATTCCTTTGCCTTGGTTTTCGATAGTTATGTTTTCAGGTCACACTCTGGTAGCCTTACACCAACTGCCCGCCTTTTAAGCACCAAGAGCTTCCCATTGTTGGATATCATTCCCGTCTGTTTGCGGGCACTAGCTATCTTTTCACTCTCTGGCAGCCTTACAACAACCCGCCAAAACACGGGGCCCGATGGACTTTTTGGCGCAGGTGCTGGTGAAGCCCCGCGCGGGTGGTCTCGGGAGCTCGGACTTCGGCCTGGGCACCGAGCTGATCGACGGCATCGACGAGGCGGAGCTCGAGCGCAAGCAGACCTCCGAGCGGAACAACGGCAGGCGGATGGGGTGAGGCGGCTGAGGATCATAGGTGTGCTTTGGGCAAAGTAGCTGGCCCTGAGGAATGGATAAAATCATACAAAACCCATCGAAACGAGTGCCATCTATTTCTAATCAAACTAAACTGAAAAGGACATTTATGGTCTGGATGGCTTTATTGGGGACCTTGGGGCCAACTGCTCATGCTGAATGTTGTGGACCTTGGTTTCCATAGACGAATTCCAAGTTGGGATGTCATCCTTTCGGGTTGTTGTCCTTATGGGTGTGGTTCCTTTTGAGGCTTGCCAGAGGACAAAAGGAAGCCTACCGTTTGAAGGGGTCCACTATTTTCAGCTAGAATGGGCGCAATGGTTGCAATGGTCAGCACGGCTCCTTTACTCGGGGTTGGCAGGGACGGTCAGCAAGGCTCCTTTTCATGGGCGTCCGGCATCCGGTCCGATTACCCAATGCTGTCCGAGTCATGTACTGTTGAAGACCGTATGTCTTTTAACTTTCTGGAGGGCTAAGCCAAGCACGAGACGTTCAAGCGTTTCCCCCCCCCTTTCCCCCACCCCCGACGTTCCATCTCCGTAGGCATGGTTTGGGGACTCACCTTGAGGCTCCGATGTCCACTTCCAACATGGAAAGTAGCCTGCTCTTCGGCTTCTTCTTCTTGGTGTCCTGTTGGTTTTCTGTGGTTTCCCGCGAAAGGGACTCCCCCCCAAAGAAGACTCCAGCGCTTGATTCCTATCCCATTCTTTCCAGGGTTTCTTCTTTTGCAAACCAGCTGGTCAGCTGGTTGTTGGAAAGAACGATGGTGGAAAAGGGTGCAAAAATAACAATCAGCCCCAAGAAGAAACGGGGCCCTTTGCGCTTTTTGTTGTCTCAAGAAACGGTTTCAGATCCATTCAGGTTGGCCATGGTGGCGATCATGGGCCTCATGGTGCAGGAGAGAAGTTGGGCAGTTGGCCGGAAAAGGTCATGGTGCCACCCGATCAATGGATCACGGGCAAGCTGCAAGGCAACCAGCCATCTCCCTTCTGTTTAGTGGAACATTGAAAGAACATAGTTAAACAAACACCCCACAAACCAACTATAAACAAAATAAAACTCTAAACACCTAAGACATAAAAGGATAACAACCTAAAAACCTAAAAGCCTAATCATCTACAAACCTAAACACCTAAGACCGTACACACTTAAACACCCAAGAACCCGAATCGGACTTTTTACCGAGCTCCCTATGAGAGCTGGAGGATGGCATGTTTGGCGAGCCACCCCTGAGCTACATGTCCAAGTACGGCTGGTGGGGCGAGCCCGTGCAGTGGTATGTGCAGCGCCTCGGTGTGTTGGTTTGTTCCTGTGGCTCGGGCCTTGGTAACCCGCTCGCGTTGTTCGCTTTCCCCTTTTATTTTGGGAGGGGGGGGGGTTGTGCCTGCGTTGTTTGTTTTGCTTTTGTTTTTTTTTGGTGGGGGAATCATTTGGTGGCAAAGGGGCGTTAATAGGTCTTAGTGTGGGGCTTGAACTCCTTTCAAAGTGCAGGTAAGGGTTTGTGTCAAAATAAGGGTACCCCCCCAAAATGGATTATTCTTATTCGTTTTTCCTTTGAAGCGACCTCAAAAGGGTGCCCTTAAAAAGCAACTTCTTTGTATCTTGCCCCAAGTGGCAGCTGGCTCAAAACGCCAAGGGACTTTGGCCTGGACAGGTTCCAGGAGGTTTGTCAGTTCCGTGGAGGTTCTCTCCTGCTTTGGTCAAGGTGTTTCAGTTCTCCTCGCATGAGGGTACCCTTTTTGTGGTTGGTTTAAAGGGAGACCAACAACAATTAATGAGGGGAGTCCCCTATTTAAAGACACACCTATAGATGTATGTTGAGATTTGTCTTCATGTCCCAGGGCAATGGTCATGACTGGTCCAGAATGGTCTCAAGAGGGGTTCACAGTGTCTGCCCTTCTTAGGGTATCCTGCTTTGGGTAGCAACCACAATGAACAAACATATGGCTGTGGGTCCAAAATAGGTGCCACAAATGGAGCAGTGTTAAATGGAAAGAAGGACTAAAACCTGCGGTCCCGTGGTGGTTTAATTTTGACCCATACCCATATGGGGGGGGGGTACCCTGATTGTGAACCGGGAATGGCCCCAAGTTGGTCGGATCGGGGCTCACCATGTCCGAAGTCCAGGGTTCAACTTCTTGTTGCCTTGGGTGATTTGAAGATCAGTTGCAACTGCAAATGATTCTCGCTTCCTGAGTTCCTGGACTTTATATACTATTGGGGAAGATCAGTTTGGTGGCAACAAATGTAGTTACTCATTTTGGCCATGCACTCAATCGGTGAGGATATTCCCTGACTTCCCAAGTGCATGGACGTAAAACAAACATCGGAAGACCATTTTAGTGGACAAGACAAAAGTTTGGACTTTTTTGGGCCCATCCACTCGTTCGGAAGTGAGTTAGTTCCCTTGGGGTAGTGTCAAGGGCCCAAGGGCCTTCTGTGAGGCACCTGAACAACTGCCAGTCCTTCTCCGGCAGTTTCGTGGACAACGCTGGGGTCTGCGCCCTGCCCAGCCGCGGCGGGCGCACGGCGCTGCGGGCCACCAAGCTCTCCGAGGGGCCCTTCATTGAGACGGAGACCTACCCGGCACCCAAGGAGCGCATGAGAACCAAGTGTTGCGGTCTGAGCGCTTTGGATACATGTGCTAGGTCCCCCAGTTGCTGTTTTAGGGGAGGGTGGACCCTACTAAAATTGACTACAGAAAAAGGGTTCCCTTATTCGAACCTCTCTACTGGAGGACCTAGGTGAGACATGTGGGAGTGATTGTGTTTGCAGGGGAACCAAAAGGCAAGGTTCTACATTGGTTTGGGTTCTCTAAAAAGAGACACACCCATGTGTGCTTACAACAATGGTGGGGTAAAGACGTGATAAATTTGCGTCACTGAAGTTGTCCTTGTTAGGGGCTTCCTCTCTGGTGCTTGAACGACCAAGACTCTTCAAACGGATTCAGAATGGTCAGGAGAAACATCAATTTGTTAGAACCCCTCCAAGACTATTTTATATTTTAGAGTTATAGACAAAATATGGGGAAGAGTCAGAACATGTGTTTTTGCTTCCAACAGCAACCAGCTGAAAGGGGGTTCTATCTCTAGGGGCCGGTAATATTTGGGGGTTGATCAATATTTCCTTCGGCCCCCAAATGACCAAGCGTAACTCTTCCCAAATTCTAAATATCGAATATGTTTAGTGGTTTTCCAGCCAATGTTCATCCCATGTCGTACGGATCTTTTGATCAGCCCCCGTACAATTCTGCAATGCTTCTAGGGGTAACTTCCCCATTCTTTCCTTCTTTCTAGAAAACCACCAAAAAATCGAGGGAAATGGCGATCGGTTGTTTAAAAGAACGATGGCCGAAAGGAATGGACAAGGCATCAACCCCTACAATGCTGCATGTCCCAGTGGGACAAATTCAGCGCCTCAGGAGATGGAGATGTCCGCGGCCGTGCCCTTCCTGCGATACCCCCAGGTGCGAAGACGAGCGGAAGCCGCGAAGACGAGAACTTGGGGAGCCAAGTAGCCCTCAAGACGATGGTGTTCATCTGAGATAAAAGGAAAACAACAAAACTGTAATTTTCATTCAAGTAGTTAGGATGTTCCAAAATGGCTGGTTGGGCACAACCCCGCCCCCCCCCCCCCCGCCATGTAAGCAATGTCCATCAATTGACATCGAAGATCTGAGTGTCCAAGTTTCTTGATTTGCCAACCTCTTTGCACTGGACTTTTTTTTGAGGGCCTTAGGAGGAGTGTCTTTCAAAGCCCGCATCTAGGATTCTTGAAAAGAGGACATCCTTTTGGAGTGCTTTGCACGGCAATCCATAGGTTGCAAAACACACCACTTTGGAGAGGCCTTCCATCTCCGGGGTCATGCGAATGTAGGGGGTTGGTCAATCTTCCCTTCGGCCCCCAAATGGCCATTGGTAACTTTGATTTGTTTGCTTTTCCGCAATGGGCATCCCATGTAACGGACCTTTTGATCAACTCCCATGTGCTTCTTGAGATTGGAGGTGAGATGTGAAGTGCCCAACGAAAGTGAGAGGTGGGTTCATGTTGCTTCCGATTACAGGCAACGTAGCCCGAGTAATTCCATTTCCCATGTAGGCGGTTGAAGGGAACCATTCTTTCCACAAGGGGAACAGCAAAATGGCTGGTTACATACTATAGGGGTAACTAGGCTCCACTGGGTAACCATAAGCCAATGCTTGGCATTCTTTCGCAGGCCGATCTTGAACGCGAAACAGATGGTGATTGATTGATTGCTTGACTGGTTTGGGCTTACGGAAGGCTAGCACCGATCATGTTTCTAGACTTGCACCTGGCCCACGCTTAGGGTTGCGGGTCGAAATACTTATGAGAAACCAATGCCCCACGGCAATTTTGTTGTCTCCGGTGTTAGATAGCTACGAACTTTAAGTCCGGAACCCCCTCAATGGTGGTTGGGGGACGTAAGTCCCCACCAAAATGATGTCCACCAAAGGATCCCCCAAGAAGATTCACACCCAGATCATCACAATCGCTTTGACCCCACCTTCGCATTTGCAGATCATCTCTCGCCAGGTGCTTGACCACCACCACCACCACTCCACCACTCCACCCCCCCACCCCCCCTACCCCACCACCCCTCACCACTCTCTTGCCAGGTGCTCAAGGGCTGGGTGGGCGAGGAGAAGGGCTTCGACCCCCTGGGCGTCACGGACGCCCTGCCGGTCTACTGGGTCCGCGAGGCGGAGCTCAAGCACGGCCGCGTCTGCGCCTCGCTGGAGCAAAGCGAGGTAAGGTTGACCCCAGATGAATAAACCCCTGTTTATTAATATGGGCCATATGGGGTGTCCTCGGTTTGGGGAGTCATCACTTTTGGAGAGGATCACCCCCACCTTCATAAGCAGGGGTTTCTGAATCCGGGGTTAATATTATAGGTTTGCAGACATCATTAGGGAGCTCGCCTAGGGTATAATTCGAGCTCAGATGAATGTTCCTTACCAAGGGTTTCCGAAAGTATCTAGTTGTGAGCCATAGTAATGTTTGCCAACCTGCTTTTACGCGGGATGCGGTGGCTTCAGTTTGCTAAGCCCAACAAAAGAGTTTTGATCTGAACGTCCCATCAAGTGACGCCCTTGTTAGTGGAACGTTGGTACCATTTGGTGACGTTGAGAATGAACCGATGGCTCCAATTGCGCCACCAAACCACCCAGGCACTGGCAGACAAGTTAAAGCCAGAAAGGATCATAGCGGCTCTGCCTAAGCCCGTTCTACTTGATTGTTTGTTTGGGAGGGTCCATACGGAGCAAAGCGTCAGGTTACCGCTTGGGCGGTTTGGATTGTGGGGTGGAGGGGAACTCCCTACCTCCAAACCACAAATGGCTGTGGGGCAAAACCCATGGGATCCCATTTCGGGGTAGGTGCACCATGGTGCACCACCCATTTTAGTCTATGGTGGGGATTGAGATGTTCACTGGGGGTACGATTTGGATTTTGACCCATGGCCAAATCGAAGCTACTGGCGGGGGACTGATGGGAGCTGATGCATAACCCAAAGCTCCGAGGCATGCTGGCCACGGTGGGCTGGATCGCCACCGACCTGGGCATGCGATTCCCTGGAGACCAGTTCCAGTCCGTGCAGACCACCCTGGAGGCCAATTCTTGTGTGGTTTTTCGGAACCCAGTTGCCCAGTGGTGCCCTTTTTTCCTTTTTCTTGAAAGGGTCCCCTTTTAAAGTCAACCAACCAAAAAAGGATGCCGCAGGATGCCCTTTTTTCCCCATGGCCACTGGGCATCTGGGGGAAGGAATGGCTGGATCTTTTTCTTATCCTATTTATAATCGACACCTACTATGGACTTGTGAACAACAGACCTCGGGCTCCTCATTACTCTTTCATGGACTATCGGGGGGGCCTATGAGGGGGGGGGGGCTACTTCCTTTATCCATAAGGGTTGGATAAGCTTTGGGAAAGGACATGATTCTTATCATATAGTTTGCCAGTTTTTGTTTCTTCCCCCGCTCGTTGACCATTGCGGGTTCCCTTCCATGGGCCGTGCCGCCCTTCCAGAATGAAACTAGACGGCACAAGTCCCTTTCCATCCCCAAAAAATAATTCCATGAAAGACCTTCCAGGATGAACGCAGATGGCACCATTCCTTGCCAAGGACGAGGAATTTTTGGAAGAGTTTTGCCATCTTTCCCCCCCGAAAGCCTCAAACGCAGCTGGACCCTGAGGGCTTCTCCACGGGGTACCTTGGGCATGCCAGAGATAGACGCGGCAGACGCAAAGGAGGCGTTGTCCCCTCATTTTGTGGGAGCACTGGAGGGCAACATCCGGTACTGCGGATTTTCATCCGGTGTGGATGGACAAAATCATGCACCTGCAGGGTGGGTTGTCCCTGTATGTGCAACAATTGTACGCTGCGCAGCCTCCATTTTGGGGCCAAATTTCTGTTGAAACAACCTTCGGGCGGTACCTTTGCAAGAGCATGTCGTCTTTCTCGATTGCCCCAAAGAAACGCCTCCCAATCGGAACCACATGCGGTCTCAATCTCCCCTACAAAAGCCTGGCGACGATCCTCATCCCATGTTCCTGGCAGACAAGCACAATTTGACCGAGCTCCACATTGAATCTCCCAAGCAAAAGGTGGGACGTTCCGAATTTCCTCATCCCATGTGGAGAAACGCGCATGGGGAGTTTCCGTCCGGTTACCCCAGCCTGGGGTCCTGGCTGCAGGCCCACGACAAGATGGTGGAGGCGGGACTCATGGCTCCCTTCCTGGGCGCCGTGGGTACCTTTGAGCTCTACTCCCTTTGGCTCTTCTTCAAGGGCTGGGCGCCTCGGCTTCCGTTTTTGTTCCTCCTTTTCTTTTTCTGTTTTTTAACGAAGCTCAGAAGGTATTGCTTTTTTTGCCAAGTGAAATGGCCGAATTGGTGTGTGGCAAAAGTTGGGGAACCCAAAAGTGTCCTGTTTGTGTGTTTGCTGTGTTTTGTCTTGCTCGAAACCAAGGTGAAAAGGATGCCCTTGCAAATGACACATCCAAATGTGCCATGGTGAAAAGACTCGTTTGTTGGGGTTGCTGGGATGATCATCAAGCTCATAGCTGGATGTGGTTTCCCAACCAAGACACAACTCAACACACCGGGAAATGGGAGACTTAGGCAGCGCACGGTAAGTCAGTGATGTCACAGTGGCTTAGAGTCCAGTGCCATCCTTCGCTTCGGTTTTTGTTGGCTTCACTCGGCGATGTTACTCGGAGTGGCGCGAGGTCTTTTCTCGGAGCCGTTTTTCTTTTGCCCCAGCCGCGCCATGAAGCTGGGGCGAGTTCTGACCAAGAAATGCTAGGTTTGCCAAAATCGTGCCCTGTGTCCGTTTCTTTTTTTGGTTGGGAGGGTTCGGGACCGTACGAAAATAGACTACAGAGAAAAAAGGTTGGTACCAACTTTTTCCATCCTCTACTGGAGGACTATAGACTGGTTCCCTTCCGCGCGGGTCACAGGAGATGGAGGTGAACCGCGACGCCGGGGACTTCTTCCTGGGCAAGCAGTTCTTGCCCAAGGAGCCCGCCAAGGACTGCGATCAGACGCACACGGCGTTGGAAAGAATTGGTCAACCCTGGGGTTGAAACCATGAAAACAATGGAGGTTCATGTAACCACCGTAATTTCCCTAAGGCTTGTCATCATCTAGATGGGGTCAACCTTTGTTTTAATGGGGGTTGAACCCCATGGTCAATGCGTCCAAACGGGTGGGTGAGAACGAGCTGGGGGAACACCCGACCATGCAACCATCTAGCAAAGAACTGCCGTAGCTCAAATTTGGAGGCTCAAGTTGATGCCAGCTGTTCCGGCCAGCTTTTCCGCCAGGTCGCAACTCGAAAATTCAGAGGGTGTGGACTACATGGAGTCTTCATAACTCTTTAGAAATGGGGTCATTACCCAAAATTAAGGGGTTAAAGACACCTTTTTCTAGGGGTCATGGAGACTCTAGGTAGGGTTGGTACCAATTTTGAAAGCACTGGAAGAACAAAACCGGAGCACAGGAGAAGGACATGCGGCTGAAGGAGCTGGAGAACGGCCGTCTCGCCATGTTCGCCTTTAGCGGCATTGTGACTCAGGCGGCCATGACCGGACAGGCGTGGCCCTTCATGTGAGCGACCTGAACCTCTCACCTTTTGCCCTTGCCTTTTTCTGATTGGAAGTGGGAAATTTGTTGGAAATACAAACGCAGATGTGTTGTTGATTTGTGCAGGGCAAACAAACAAGCAGGTTTTTGGCGGCTCACATAATCCGTAGCGCGCTGGCTGAAGCGCGAATCGGGTGTTCCGGAAAAGGCCGCTGCTTGGTATATGGAGGGACGGGTATAGACTTAGCCGCGCTACTCATGAAGTATACAGGTATGACTTGACTGTTCAAAAGCATGTTGGTTCCTAATAAGGGATACGGGATTTCGATTGCCCAAGCCGCATTTTGACAGTACTATTCATGTTTACCAAACTTGGGACTTGTTTGCAAGCCACAAGTCCAGTACAGTACTTACCCTCCCACCAATCAACACGGAACCTGACACGGGCGTCCTGGAAGACCATCTTCCTTTTAAAGGGACCCCTGTCAGGTTCCATGTTTACCGGTGGGAGGGTATTTGTGGCATTCGCAGCGCTGGAAGCCGCAGCAGCGGAAACAGCTGCCTGGTGACTATCAAGAAGGACGACAGCCGATGGCTTCAGGGCCTTGTCCGAACAAAAAAACGTATACAAAGTGAAGAAGTTGATTAGTCCTGGAAACCCATCTAGCGCCGTGTGCTTTCCACCATGCGGCTCATGAGAGGTTTGCTTCCCCCATGGCCTAGGTCGTGAGGGTTGTCAAGGTCACGGCGCTGGTTTTCCGAATCCCAAGGAGGAGACCAAGTCAAACAAGACACACTCGCTCGCTTGCTCACTCGCTCACACACACACACGAGCTTTTTAGCCTAGAAGCCAACAGTTTTATTCAATCATAACTCAAGATAGAGGAGCAGCTATGGACACGTGGTTGCTTGTTGGGGAAATGTGGCTCTCTAGTGTCCTTTCTCTCAGGTCGGCAGGTTGTTGCACCCCAGCTTGAAAAAAGGCGAAGCGCGCGATTCACTCGGTTGCCACCCGCCTGGGAAGGCAAGTCCCAAGTCCGCCAACTCATGTGGTGCTTCCAGATAGCCCTCAAGGAGGCCTCACATCCGTTGGGCTCAAAATGGTCTCCCAGATTTGGGGCTTTGGCTCCGCTTCTCATTCGAACATTGCGGCCCAACTCAAAAAAAAAAGAACACCGGTCAGAATCAAAATGCTTTCAGAATTTCAAAACTGAGAATCCATGTTTTCGGAATCCAAAAATGAGAATCCATGTTTTCAGACTCCAAAACTCAGTCTTGGAGCCCAGGAGCCGTGGTCTCCCTTCATCCCCTTGGTTCTGGGCTCTCACGGATTTTTTGTCGGGCCAGGCGAGCCTGGAGCTGAGTCGGAGCTCGGCGTTGGCGCCCCAAGGAGTTCGATTCCAATGTCGGGGCCCGAAGCGAATCGACCGGAGACCGAGTTTTTCCTTGGCCAATGTTTGGCCCCAAATTGGGTTTCTGTGAGCTTCAAAAGCTCAAGAAAGATCTTGGGGCAAGTCAGCTCTTTGTTTTTCTCCGTGTGAAGACGTGAGTCATCCTTGGTTCATTGGCTCCCCCAGAACAAGCAAGAACCAAACGGCTTCACTTGTGCTTGCCTTTACTTTCACGAGGTCAGAACTTTGGCCGCCGCCGAGCCCCAAGGGCTGATCTGAGCACTCTTAAGTGGAATGAGGTCCAAGTATATGGACAGAATGTGGATCCTTTAGATGGAAGCTCCTTGTAGCTCAGCCCAAAGGACACAGAAACACAAGGTTCACCTTTAGGGGCCATGACCGAAGTGATTGCATCCTGAAGTTGGTGTCGTTGCACTGTGGTTGATAATTTCCTTAGTCCATTGGTATCAGATTTTCGTCTCCCAGCTGAGCCTTTTCAGAAGTGCGCCCGAAGCAGAAGTCGCGGCTGTGCAAAAAAGTGCGCCACAGTTCGGCGAATGTTAATGTCAGTCCTGTCAGGCAATGCGGTGCAGCAGTGCAAGCCGCTGCAAGCTGATACTTTGGCGAGTCAAGCATTTGGGGGGTGGATACTCCAGAATGCCTTATTAGGGAGGGGGTGCTGAGAGGTGGGGTGGGACTGGAATCCTGTGAACGTAATTTAGCCCGCAAGTCAACAGTGCTAATTCGCTGGCTGCCTTTCCCTCTTAGGTGGGGGGGCAATCATGCAGAAGGCAATATCAGTGCTGGCAAGTCTGCTGCATTCATGCGCGAGTATATGTGACACATGTACGTTACATGAAAACAACAGACACCCACAGCGACACATCTTATAGGCACATCGTGTATCTGAGTTACAACATGGCCGTGTTCCAAAATGAACAGTATTCTGGTGAGTTTTCCCGTAGGTGAAGTGAGCTATGAAAATGCCAAGGATCCCTTGATTCAGGTCGGCAATGATTCCCAAAACATTTCGGACCTTTGGTTGGTATTGCACGGGAAACAACAACGATGCCTCTTTGGTTTGGTTGGCAAGGGGAACAGAAACGACAAAAACAAAAAGTCACAATTTTTGAGGGCCGATTCCTATTTTGAGCATCTTTGCTTCCTTAATCGTGCAAACTGGAAAGCTAGGCTCAGGCGGTCCGAAGGACCCACGATTCGGAAGGCATGGAGCAATTTTTCGGGTACTAAGGTTATTTCAAGGTATATGTATGTGATCGCACACAGTTGGTGTCGTTTGGTGTCCCTTTCAGCTTAGCGGGTGTCGCGAGTTTAGAACATGGCCGCCGGTGCAGTTTCCAGCTCTGTACCTATCATGGAGCCTGTCCTGCCTGCACCGAGCTCTCCAAAGGCCGCTTGGCGAGCGCATGCATTTCAGGTTTGGGAATGGTCAAAATGTGCGTCAAAATGTGCAGACACCTCCACAGGGGGTTGTCAACATATTAATTCAGACGGGCCCATACTTTCCACAACCTTCCCCTGCCTTTGCCAAGTTCATGGCAAGCTCACCGATTGGGGTAAAACGAGCTCACCATGTGGGTATGGGTCAAAACAAACAAACCAGGCGACCGCAGGTTTTAGTGCTTGGTTCCATTTATCAGGGCAAGCCATTTGGGGTACCCATTTTTGACCCACAGCCATGTAAGGTCCTTCAGCTGGGTATCTCTCACTTCAGGTTTTGGACATATTGATTCGGCTCACGACTGGCCTGGGGTAAAGCGACCCGCGATGAAGCTTCCTTACTCGAGGATGTTGGATTTCCAGTTTGTGAATAAGTAGGTCCCCCAGGATCGTGCCTTTTTACCGTTTCTTTTTTGGGGGAGGGTTCCCCTACTAAAATAGACCACAGAAAAAAAGGTTGGTACCCCTATTCTAATTTGGGCAGTACACGAGGGGTTGCAAGACAGGGTTGTGCTCCGCGAAGCGAGAAGCATCATGCCATGTCTTTTGAGACCAAGCAACGTAGCACATGTGGTAGGGGTTCTTGTCCTGGACCTTGAGTGTCCTGTTGTTTCATGCTTTTGCATTGGTCTCCCTTTAACTTGGAGGGGTTTCTCTTGAACTCACTTCCTGAGTTCCTGGACTTGAAACTTTTTAGGAAGACCATTTTAGTGGTAAATAAATAGTTTGGACTTTTTTCTGGCCAATCCACTCAGGAAGTGAGTTAAATTTAGCCAACAAAAAAGGAAGCCCTTTTCTTTCCGTGGTCACTGGGGGATTTGGGTTTCTGGCGTTGTGCACTTCTTTGATCTCTGTGCTACTTGAGACTTTCTGTGAGCCTTAAATGGCAGCATTCTTCATTGGTCTGTCGTGAGCTTCTGATTGGGGAAGCGTATTGCAGCCATCCTTGACATTGGCTGCTTCCCTCCTGTTGCTGAACTCAAAATGGAAACCAAAGCGGTAAGCCAGCATGTTAATTTGGTGGCCCAGATGTTCAGACACCAGATTGATCGTACATGGCGGCTGTTTCTTGCTACGCATTGTAGTGAGGAGGGTGATCCTTTGAATGGAATTTTGTGCCACATCAGGACGTGTTGGGGCTGTGAGTTCATATCATGATTTGAAGGGCACGTGTCTCCAAATAATGGGGGGTGGCCCCAAAATGGGTACCCGGAGCAAAAGGAACAAACACATTTTCCAGGGTTTCTGGAAAATGGCAGGTGAGTCGGGAAACGTGGACGTTTTTTGTTGAGGGAGTATGGATCATTGGATGTTGACATTCATTTAGCACGACATGTTCTTCCCACGTCCTTTGATGAGCTACCCATTTCAAATGCAGAGGTTGTGGTTGCCAAAACTTTGCATTGGGTCTATTGGCTGAGGAGATTCATGGTAATTCCTTCAGGTGTTTGCAGAACGGACCCGCAGTCCAAACGCATTTAGTTTGGCGTTGGCGCTTGACTCCTTAAGAACGTGGAACGAGCGAAGTGATGAAAGCTGATCAATAAAGAAGCATGGTAGGCTGTTACTCTGTCAACTGGATGAAGTACATGCTAGATGAAGTCACGCGGTTTCCCGCAGGTTTTCCCTTCAGCCCCAAGAAAGGGATTCTTCCTAAGCGACACATCCAAATGGCTCGATCGGGGGCCCTCAAAAAGAGCTGGCAGATATAATATTCTTCAACGGTTCCTATGGTTTCTGCCACCTATTGTAGTCAAGGGGCTGACTGTTAAATTGCTCACCAAGCTCCAATGTCAATGAGGGACACAACAAAGATTGACCATAGGGCGAGCTTTTATCTTGGTGTTCCCCTAATTGTCTATAGTTGTTTTTACTTGTTTTTTTGGGTTGGTTTAGTGGTAGTTTCCCCATTGCTTATTACTTGCGAGCCGACAAGTGGACACCGGCCGACGTCCCATGCAGTGCCTCAGCCAGCGCCATGTTTTTTCGGCACAAGCAGATCAGAGGCCACGGGCAGCCCGGTGAAACTCAGGTAAGCCCTTCTCGGTTTGGATGTGTGGGGAGTTGAACCAAATAACCAAAGCTGATAAATGAAGACGGTTTCCTTTTTCTTTGTTCTTTTCAAAAGCCAGCTGTTTCCCCTGGGTTTTGATGGTTTCTTGAAAAGAAGGATCCCTGGAAAGAATGGGGAAGGTACCCCTAGAGCTCAAAAAAAGTCCGGCCATGTCTCGAAGCCAGGTGACCGTGCAGCGGCCTGAGAGATTGGAGGGAAGGAGCAGCCCAGCTGATAGATTTTAGACTTTTTGAGAGGTGTGTGAAACAAAAAGTTTAAACACTTGTTTTGGCCAGTCCACTCAGGAAGGTCAGTCCACTCAGAGAGGTTCCTGGGACCTCCAAAATGGGTCTTGTTGTCAGGGTACACCGTTTTTGGCGGGTTGTCAAGGGAAAGAGAAACGAGAACCACCATTTTGAGGGGGGGGATCCCCCAAATGTTCTATATTCTAGGACAAGCCAAATATGAAACCAAGTCCGAGTTTCTTCTTTTTTTTGGGGGGGGGACACCAGATCTGGGCCAAGATTCTGTTGAGAGATCCCTCTCTTCAGACAAATTGCCCAAAGCCAGACGCTGGGCGGCTTTTAAACAGGATGGGTGAAGAATGCGGGATGAACCCTCGGAGTCATGCCGGAAGTCAAGTTGAAGGCTGCTGTATGCTCCAATCACCATGGCCACACAAATGCCAACACACAGATACGATATGCGAGAGGGGGGTGTCCTCAAGTTAGAACATGTGCACCTGCATCATATTCGTGCATGTCAGTGAAGAACGACAGGCATAATCCTTTGTCCCGAATGATAAAGGAGTTTGAGCAGACCCCAAAGAACGGACCGCCCAGACTCTCTCAGTGAAGTCTACATAGGCGGGACGCCCCATCTGTTTGTTGCCGGACAGGAGTGGGCACCTATGTAGAATGGAGGCGGATTGGTTGCCCCCATGTGCCATTCGGTAAAGGGTACTGCAACGACTGAGGTAGAGGGGGGGTGGGGCAGCTCGGTTTTGAAACACGGTTGGTGTGCCCGCAAGAGAACAGTGTACATTGTACACGCTCTCCTGTCTTTGAGTGTCAGTGACATTTGCGGGATTCCATCCCTCGGAGCCCAAGACCTGTAAATTGGGGGGGGGCCTTGACTCAAATCAGGTCTTTGAACCCCAAAGACCTCAAACAAGTTTTCTTGGAGCTCTTGTTCAGACCTCAAGTTTCCTGGTTTGGGGCCTTCAAAAGACCTCAAATCTTCAGGTCCTGGACCTTCAGCCTCTTGTGGATCACTTTTTCCCCAGGCCGGTCTTCAGCGCTGCGGAGGTGCAGTCGAAGCTGGAGGCAGGGAAAGCAAACTTGGCCGGGCAAGTCACTTGAGCAGTCAAAGCGGGGGTTGTGCATGTGGCTGCGGGTCAAAACCAATGGGATCCCATCTTGGGGTAGGTGAATTCACCACCCTTTTCTGTCTATTTTATCGGGGATTGGCATGTTCACTGGCGGTACGATTTGGCTTTTGACCCATGGCCGTGTAGTTAAGGGACAGTCCCAACCTGAAAAATTGACGCGGAAATCTCCGGCTTCCTAGTTCTTTGGCTTGGACCGCTTTAGTACCGGGTTTGGATGGCACTTGCGTTTCTCAACATGATGGACCCAATCCGCTTCGCACCAGTTGGGATTGGTGGTTTCTCCAAGTCTTCTTTTAGGATGCATCATCCATCCTGAGTGGTGCAATTGTGGATTTTGTCCATCTCCAGGATTGCTCCGAGCACCTAAACCATGACCGAACCACAAGGGTCGAAGAGCCGAATTGGCATTTGGGTCCTTTTCTTGGTGCTTTTTGGTTCGGGAGTCTCTTTCTACCCTTGTGACAAGGCCTTCAGTTTGCAAGTCTGGGCCATTTCCGCAAGGGGCTTTCCCCCGCACAATTTGCAACAAACGTTTGTTGTTGGTTGGAGGCTCCCCTTTTAAGGTTGGATTAAAGGGAAGTCTACTGGAAAGCCGAAGCGACTTTTTGGGGCCCAATTCCCTTTGACACATACCAACCTTCATGGGTGTGTTGGTTCCCAGCTCTGGAGACAGGTGAGTCACAATCAAAATCCGGGTAAGTGAAGGTTAGGGACAGTCCCAACCATCACTAGGTGCGGCCGCCTTGATAACTCTTTACATCTTTCTGCGGATCGACCATGTTGATACCGATCGGTTTTGCTTGCGACTCAGGAGCCCAGCACCTTTTGCCGTTTCTTTTTGGGGAGAGGGTTCCACTACTAAAATGGACCACACAACAAAATGGGTACCCTTATTCTAGCCTCTCTACTGGAAGGCATAGACAAAATAGCTCGCTACCCCCCTACCTTCCCCCATTCTTTCCAGGGATCCTCTATTTTCAGGAAACCATGAAAAACCAGGTAAAACAGATCCGGTTTTTGAAAAGAACGATTCAAAATAATCGGGAATCAACCCCTAGGGATATTTGCCTTGGGGTTCTGATGGGTTTCTGGAAAGAATGGGAAGGTGTCCCCTAGAATAGCTCGTTGCCCCCCAACATGTCCAAAGCCACGGCCGTTCGCTCGCCTTTGCTTCGAGGCCATTCTGGCGAGCACCAACCGACAGGTGGCGGCCAGGAGCGCCTTGCTCTGCTCTGAGCTGGTGGAGGCGACGAAAACTTCCGGGCAGAACGACTCCTTTCAGCCAAGTTGGATGGAGTCTCTCAGGCAGGGTTGTGAGAACAACTGCATTGTTCAACCACTTCTCTACGAACTATAGGGATTGGGATGTTCACTGGGGGTACGGGCTTTTGACCCATGGCCATATGTGGTCGGTCAGGGTCCCTAGATTTTGCGCTCCTGGCTTTGATTCGCGTCCCGTCTCGCCAGGAAACGAGCGACCCTCCAGAGACAAATGCGGGGCCATCTTCAAACGGGCTTCCCGAGTGGCTGGCTCCTAGGCTTCCTCTCTCCGGCCCAAAGAGTTGTGGGACCCTTTGGACCCATGAAGGCTTTTGCCCCCACAAAACCTGACTTAAGGTTTTGAGATCCTATGGACACAATTCAGGTGTTCTTTTCCGTTCATCGGGCTTCATCCAACTCATGCCTGGCACGGATGTTGTCCATCCACAGTGGGCAGTGGATTTCGCTCCTTTTTGTTCAGCATTTTTGCGAGGGGTTCCGATTCCTTTAAAGTCAGCCAACCAAGAAAGGATGCCGATTTTTTTCCCCATGGCCACCGGGCATCTGAGTAGATGACCCTTCATTGCACGGCGATCGACTCGCAGGCAGCGCGGGAAGATGAGCGACGTCTGGCCAGAGAGAGGCAAGGGTTGAGACGCCGGGCTTTGCGTGCGAGTTCTAAACAATGCCGTGGCCTAGGTCAAAGAACACGACTTTGTATGGCAGGCTCACCTATCTCGGGGTTACCCGATTTCACGATGATGTAGGCGCCGCCTACAAGCGGCGAGCGTTTTACAAGACTGTCATTTGGCTATGAAACAGGGGTTGCGTTCTGCGGCCAGCTGGTCACTTGTGTCAAATGAGCCTTGCGGCTACATCATGAGGTGCAACAAATTGCCTAGTTGGGCTCGCGAAGATGAAATCCTATATCGACTTTTCAGGGAACCCTGTTTGAGTGACACTTGAACACCACTATCATGAAACACCACTTCGGGTATCCTGAGTTTGACACTGTTGGACCAAGGGGGCTTGAAGCAGCGAAAGCCGCATGTCCACCAGAGATGTGTTTACGAATATCCCTAAACCCCCCCCCCAATGTATAGGGAGGGCAAAAGCGTCAGAGACTTTTTTATACAAAGCAGATGGCTTGGTATAGGGCTGTCATGATTTCCAGTTGGGGGTGGGGATGGATGCCGAGCCCAGCTGAGGTGAGTCATGCTCTTCAGTCACATACTGTTTGTGAAAACTGCCTCCCCCACACCGCCCCCTGTCTTTGCATGCGCTTGGAAACAACAAATATGGTCCACAAAGGTAACGTGTGTTTAGCATGCACGTGTGTGTGTGTGTGTGTGTTGTGTGTGTGTGTGTGTGGTGTGTGTGTGTGGTGTGGTTGTGGTTGTGTGTGTGTGTGTGTGTGTGTGTCTGTGTGTGTGTGTCTGTGTGTGTGTGTGTCTGTGTCTGTGTGTGTGTGTGTCTGTGTCTGTGTCTGTGTCTGTGTCTGTGTCTGTGTCTGTGTCTGTTTCTGTGTGTGTGTTTGTGTCTGCCTCTGTGTCTGTCTCTGTGTCTGTGTCTGTGTCTGTGTCCTTGTCTGTGTCCGTGTCTGTGTCTGTGTTTATATTTGTGTTTGTGTTTGTGTTTGTGCTTGTGTTTGTGTTTGTGTTTGTGTTTGTGTTTGTGTGTGTGTGTGTGTGCGGGTGTGCTCTTGTGCGGGTGTGCGGGTGTGCGGGTAATTGTGTGTTTGTCTGCCTGCCTGCCTGCCTGCCTGCATGCCTGCCTGTTTGTCTGTCTGTACGATGTTTGTTTGTTTGTTTGTTTGTTTGTTTGTTTGTTTGTTTGTTTGTTTGTTTTGTTTGTTTCGTGTTGTGTTTGTTGCTTTATTGTGTGATTGTTTTGTTTGCTTGCTTGCTTTTGCTTGCTTGCTTGCTTGCTTGCTTGCTGCTTGGCTTGCTGGCTGGCTGGCTGGCTGGCTGGCTGGCTGGCTGGCTGGCTGGCTGGCTGGCTGGCTGGCTGGCTGGCTGGCTGGCTGGCTGGCTGGCTGGCTGGCTGGCTGGCTGGCTGGCTGGCTGGCTGGCTGGCTGGCTGGCTGGCTGGCTGGCTGGCTGGCTGGCTGGCTGGCTGGCTGGCTGGCTGGCTGGCTGGCTGGCTGGCTTTTTTGCTTGCTGGCTGGCTTTTTTGCTTGCTGGCTTGCTGGCTTGCTTGCTGGCTGGCTTGCTGGCTTGGTTGGTTGGTTGGTTGGTTGGTTGGTTGGTTGGTCGGTTTTGTTTGTTTGCTTGCCTTCTTGCTTGTTTTGTGTGTTTGGTGTTTTTGTTTGTTTGTTTGTTTGTTTGTTTGTTTGTTTGTTTGTTTGTTTGTTTGTTTGTTTGTTTGTTTGTGGGTGGGGTGATGGTCCTAGGTACCTGGTTTGCGACTTCGCGAGACGTTTTGCGATCAGGGTCATACGGCTTTACAGAGGCCACTTTGCTAGCTCCCGGCTAATTTGAGTTCTCCGGGGGGTTACTCACCACTAACAGCATGCTTACCAACGATTACCAAGCACTTGTCCACAGGCCAACTTTGGGTACCATCTCAACAATCTTGACGAGCAAGATGTTGGAAGCAAACACATACTTCTGTGGTTTCGGGTTGAACTTTGGTCAAGTCTGGTCAAGTCTCTATGACAAACTCACCGCGGACTTTCCAGGATGACTCAGCTGCGGGAGATTTCCAGCCCCCGCGCATCCAGCCCTCTCAGGGCAGATCCAGGCCTTGATTTGGGATGGCATGGATTTGATTCTCACTTGCGCAAAGCGAATCGACCGGATCTGGCCTTTTAGTTTCCCCTTTTCAATTGTTCATTTTTTGGTCATGGCGGTTGTTTGGGCAACTGAGGATTTAATGTGTGTGCGTGTGTGTTTGCTTTGTTGGTTGCTTGCCGCTTGCTGGTTTTGCTTGCTCATTCGATTAGTGTCATAGCAACCAGGAATGGAGGGCGATGTCAACACGAGCTGGTTTCAGCCCACCCCTTCGAGCTTTTCTTGGTGTGAGAACGGCGAATCGGTAAAATGTTTTTCGCTTCCCAGTGCCACGTGGTGTGCAATGGTTCTGGTTGCCACATAGAACCAGGAAGCATGGGAAGGTTGCAAATGGCACAGCTTGGAGGGTGCACTGGTAAAGAGGGGTGCTCTTCATTTTTTGGGAACAAGTTGTTACCGTTGTGAGGGATATGTTAGCCTGCTTGTGAAATGTACCTCCTACTCTGTCTACCCTCTGGTGAGCCCCGTCCCTATGTCCAGGAAGCCGCCCCAGTGCCTTTGGAGCAAGCCTGGCAACTTGGGCCTCTACACACACAAGCAATACTTTATGTTTATGCTTCATGATTTTGTTCTGCCCAAGAGAAAAGAACAGTGGAGCCATTGTTACTTCAGTTTGCCCAAGAGAAAACCAGTCAGTAGAGGCCAGGTCAAACGTTGGACAAAACCTGGGGTCGTCGGTCGCCTCCGGCTTCAGGCCTTGCGTGGAGCCGCGGCAGCGTCCCAAGTTGTCGGGTGATCGCCTTTGAACCATCGCTGGAATGAGATGTGTTGGACACATGGTCGGCTTTGACTAGACTCAGGTCTACAGAGTCAGGACGGACATGTTGTGATTGATATGATTCTTGATTATTATTCGTTTATCATTATTATTATCAGTATTATTAGTATTATTCTCTGAGTATTTTAGATGTTGGCCGAGGGCCAGCATGAAAACCAGGCTGTGTCAACTCTCTTGAAGGCCTTCCATGAGAAATTTCCAGATCCAATTCCCAGAACTCATTCAGTGAAGTTGGCCGTCCGGAACTCAACGGCTGGAAGTTCCGCAAACAAGTCGAACTGGCCCATGGCTTTTTTTGCGGAGCTTTGCTCGGCCCATTTTTTTGCGGAGGGGTTGTCTCCGAGGTGTAAACCACCCCGCGAAGCCGGTTGGTTTGCTGCCACAACTGACTGTTCCAGAACGCCACATTTGTTTGTGCGTGTTTCCAATCAGGGGGGGGCAGGCTTCTTTTGGGTTTCCCATTAAAGAGCAGCCAGGGTATCAACAACACATAGGGCCAGAGCAACAGCACTCCATGTGGTTGACTCACAGGACCCAAAAACCGAGCCGCCGAGGCTTCTTTGGGGACCACTTCGCCCGGGAAGGCGAAGAGGCGGCGTTGAGATGTCATTTTCGAGCGTACTTGTGGGGGCCGGGGTGCTTCGTTATTGTCCGCTTTTTGTGTGTATTTGTGTTTTCCCGAGGGGGTTGGTTTCCAAGTAGAAAAACAAGGTGCTTGGACCCTCAAACTACCTGTAAAGAAAGGGTAATTGATCAACATTATGGGGCTGTGTCTCGTAGTTTCAGTGTCCAGGTATTGTTTTTGGTTGGTTTTTTCAAGGGAACCACATGAAAGATACCCATCTTGGAGTTCCGAACCTATTCATGGTTGGGACTATCTCCTAAGCTTTGTCTCCCTCACTGTACCACTGTTTGCAGGTCAGGAAATCCATATGCTGGCTGCCACTTACAAGGAAATCCGAACATCGACATGGAGTTGTCTCAATTGGGGAACCCCTAAGATGGGTATCTTTCATGTGGTTCCCTTTCAAACCAACCAAAAAAAATACCTGGACCCTCAAAATTCATGTTTTGATACCTGTTTTTGTCATGGCTTTTGGTGGACTCCAAATTCAGGCTTTGATTGTGACTCAGGTACGGTTGATTGCCCCCAGTGTTCAGCTCTAAGTCCACGTGCATTGCAGTTCCGAGTCAACTCAAGGCTTAGCCAAAAGCAGGGGTAAGCAGGGGTCCGCAGGACGCTCAACCCTCGAGGTGTTGAGTTTCCCTTCGGCATGCCATGCTTGGCCCCAACACATGAGCCACGCCCTCAAATCCGATTCGGGTACATGCAGGTTAGGGATACCCCCCTTGCGACAAATAGGTGCCGCCGTGGTGATGTTTTGCAGTTCTGGGAAGACCATTTTAATACTCATCGGTTTTGATTATGACTCCCATGGACGCTTTCAGATCACGTGGCAAGAAACGCATGGAACCAGGGTGCAACACCTTCCGAAATTCTGGTCACTTGCTTTTCCGACTTGGAATCTGCGAATGTTGAGGGCGGATGGAATAAACCCTACTCGACTAAGGGCTTGTGCCACTAGGGTCGATGATGGAAGATGCATAGTTTCCATACAATTTGTGCGGACAACATCCTCCAGTTGGATGAAGCCCTGCTCAAATAAACCACCAATCCCGAGTGGTGCGAAGCGGATTTGGTCCTTGCCTCTATGAAACCATATCCCAAAAAGGCCACAGACCCAACCCCTGATGCCCGTTACCAGCCCCAGCCAGAGAGACTCTAACATCGTAGGCTGACATGAAACCAACCGGAAGCCGGCGCGGCGCTTTGGCCCGGATTCCCAAAAGGGGAAAGCCCAACGGAAGGGTTTTGGCACCAGGTTGTTGTGTCTTTTAGGGAACCCTCCCCGAGAAAATTTAAAATATTCCGGTTTTCTGCGCGGGTCTGTTTCTTATAGACTCCGTGAGGGTCACTTCAAAGAGAAATCGACCGCAGTTTTTTGGTCAACGTATTGGTCGAGCCCAAGAGCGAGCGACAACCCTCGGGAATGGCCGCGGTCAATATGAGTTGCATCCCAAACTGACTTTATGTTGGAGAGTAACCTCATGTTCATTGGCAAGTGCGCCCCATGTCATCTCAACTGCCGTAGATGACAGTCAATATATGGCTGTGTTATGAAAAAAACACATGATGTTTCCTATCGGTTTCCCTTACACGCACACACACACACACAGAGGTTGACCGTTTCTCACACAATGTGCCCTCTTTTTTGTTTTCCAGTTCTCGTTGGCACTCCTTCTACCAGACAGACGCGTATGTCTCTAGGTTGGTTTCATATATATATAATATACACGGAATTGATTTCACTACTGGACATGTTTGCTCTTTTTTTTCCAGGCGAAAAAAAAAAAAAAACGCAAATGGTCAGGTACCCCTTGTTTGGTGGTTTGGATGGTTGGTGGGATTTGGACCGGCTTCTGTAGAGGGCTTGCATGGAAAACTATCCCTAACCTCCAACACGCCAATCCAAACCACCACTTGAATCATCATCAAAACCTGGTAGTAAAATGGTCTACACTCAAAATGTACAGAATTGAAAAGGCGGCGAAGGCATCTGTGAACCATCCCTTAACCATCCCTCAACCAGTTTCCCCCACTTTTTCCTATCTGGGTTTTAAAGGGAAGGGATTTCACTACAGTAGACATATGTCCTCCTCTTTTTCCAGTCAAACCACGCAAATCGAGGCTTTGAGATGGTTTCCCCCCCGTGTCATGGGGGCTGGGGGGGAGGGAGGGGGCGGGATCCCAAATAAACCCTTATCAAGCCCTTAAGGCCTTATTTAGGGCTTATTTCGGCTCCCTCCCCCTCCCCTCCCTTCCCCTCCCCTCCCCCCCAGCCCCCATGACAGTGACTCGAGGTTTTGGGATGGTGTCCCCCAGTGACGTTTGCGGCCTTTTGAATTTCTTGCCGCCCGAAGCGTCAGCTTCGAGGCGCGGCAAGCGCGGCTTCAGCAGCCGCACCTGGACCATCAGCACACCGAGCGCCGCTGGGAGCGATCCGCATGGATCCGCGCGGGGTGGTGCGTTGATTTTTCTTTTACGCTGCCAAACTGGCTCCCCCAGCAATTGGTGCCAACTTTTACCCTTTCTTTTTTGGTTGGGACGGGACCCTACTAAGATAGAAAACAGAGAAAAAAAGTTGGTACCCTTATTCTAACCTCTCTACTGGAGGACCTAGCAAAGATAGGCAGGTGTCAACAGCAAATCAACAGATGTTGTTTGTTCATTGTCAAGATTTACTATTCTTGGCACGTTTCTTTCTTGGGCTTAGCAAAAACCACGTGTTTGTTGCTACTGTATCAAGGGTTGTGAAGAATGGGTGTGAGGAATATCCTTTTGGTTTCCCTTTAATCAGACATCTATACATATAGGTCTGCTTTTCGACAAAAACAATACAGGGTAAGATTCACAACAATGTGTCGACAAACAAATTAATTTCCCTCAATGTATCTGTATTCTCTTGAACGTATGCCAAACTTGAACAAACAAGGTGGCAGGAGGAACAACTTGCTGGGTGAAGAAAAACTGAGCCGTGCAAGGGCCACCTTCATCCTTTGGGTGATTTGGGCTCATTTGCAGGGGTTGGACATGCAGATCCTTCCATTCCAAGGGTGTCAAAGCTGAGGGTTTCCCCCCCCCCTTTGAGACAAAGCCGCGTTTTCCACGGCACTCAGCAAGTGAACGCCTCGAAGTTCCTGCACTCAGGAACCAACGATCGGGACTGCGAGTGGATCCTGAGGACGGCCCTGAACATCAGGGACCAGGCCGACGCAAAGTTCTGTGGGCTCCGTTCGTGCAGATGTTTCGCGGGTTTTCATTGGGCGTATGGTTTCCCTTGGACTGGGGCGTATGGTTTCCCCTTAGAGTGGAGCAATTGAAGGTGGTTGCATTTTGCAGGGTGTCTCACAACGTCTTTTTCTTGGTTGGTGTTTCTCTTTTGGAGGATGTGAGCCACAATCAAACCTGGGTAGACACACGATAGTAAGGGACAATCCCACCCATGAATAGCTGCGGATATTCGCCTTCTTTTTTCTTTACATGGTTCTGGGATCGACCATTTTAACACCGAGTTTTGATTGTGACTCAGTGGGGCATGTTTGTCGCTTCTTAATACCGTTGGACGAAATCCATTTCGGCACCACCTAAGAACCCCCCCTTCGTTTTTTTCCGTTTCTGATGATGTTCTGCCAACAAACAAAGGTTTCAAGCATGGTTTTCAGGGGTTCACAGACCCATTTCCTTCCAGCCCACCCGTCAAGCTGCGCGAGGTCATCCAGCGCCGCATGGCAGGGAGCCCAAGAGAAGTGGGGCGGATCTGGTGGTGGATCTGTACGCTTTTTGTTTGCCACGCGCACTGAAAACTCGGGTAGATGAAGCTAGGTCCCCCAGCTAGGTGCCAACTTTTACCGTTTCTTGTTTGGTTGGGAGGGCGCGGGACCCTACTAAAATAGACTACAGAAAATGGGTACCCTTATTCTAACCTCTCTACTGGAGGACCTAGGAAGGGTTAGTAAGGGATCCCAACCAAACATGGGTGCCTTCGCCACCCTGTTTAATTATTTGCATGGTTCTGGGTAGACCATTTTAATGCCAGGTTTTGAGTATGACTCATTGCCGAATGGGTTCCCACACTTGTTATTATTATTATTATTGTCTTTTCTTCGAGTTGGTTGCCAGATAGGATCAGCATGTTGTTGTTTTCCTCCTTGACCTCTGAGCATGTATATGTGTGTGCGCTTGTGTGCAAAATATTTGGATCCGTTTGAATGACTCACACAGGGGTGTCTCCGAGCATGGGCTCCGATTTGCTTGACTCACTTGTTTCCCGGGCGTTTGCTTGCTGAGCTGGGCGGGAGGGGCGAAATCAGTTGGAAGGCAACCTCGGGGGCGGCTGCCTCTTGTTCCTGATACAATGCACGAACAATCAGTTTGCACAAGTAATGAGAGGTATGTTGTTCCATATGTCAGAGTCATGCTTTATCACAGGGTTGTCAGGAAGCTTGGAACGGGGGAAAGAAGCGCGTTGCAGGTTGTGGGAGTCATAAGCTGACATGGGCACCAACTCATCTGCGGATAGCCAACCAGAGCTCAAAGATATGGAGGAGAAGCAGCAACTTACAAATGATTGGATGCAGTTGTCTCACTGGCTGCTGCCAGCGCCGTTTTTGTTTAGTAAGGCATATCATCCAGTTACTTGGGTTGGTTTCGGCTAGTTCCTCCTCCAGATATCACGGACGCCTGGGGATGTTTATGGGTGGGCAGAATTTGCCCAATCCACTATCCCTGCAGGGTGCCTTCTTTTACATCTTCTTCCACATGTTATGATCTTGAAAGATGCCTGGTGACTGGATGCTGAACTTATGTGCTGCTTGACCAGACCCCGCCCCCAAAAGGAGATCCGCCTGAACCATCTAGCCTACAACTCTATGGACCTTTGGCAATGTTTGTCCAATGTGACAAAACATGAGGCTCTGAGCATAATTAAGTTGTCCTGGTTTCGACCTCCTATGGCGTAGACCTTGGGGACAATATTTTACATTTGAGACGCGGCTCAAAGTGAACAAGTGATTTTGTTTGAAACTGGGCCTGACTGTATCGCCTTAGTCATTGGCGAGACCCGAGCCAAAACCTTTTTCCACGCGCCGAGTCGACTGACACCGTGGAGGACTGATTGGGCCGTCTTTGTTTGGCTGTGGCAGCGGTGCTTGCATTTTCTCTGGGTGCTAAACAACAGAATGTTTGGTTCGTCCAAAAGAAAACTGCTAGAATTAGTTTTCCAGGCCCCCTATTTGACACCCTTGCTCAAAATAACGGAGAATGAGCAGAAGGTGTCTCATCCCCTTGATAACGAGCTGGTTGTCTTGTTCGGCTGATTTTCATGAGGATCATGTCTGACCCCTGTCACAGCATTTGATGTTTGATGCTTGAACTACGTGACATGGCCTGAATGTGCAATGCCTGCTCAACCATTGCTACGTCCGCATTTGTTTTGGCGAGCTTGCCTGCGGGCAACGCGAGCTCACCCCACGGTGAAGGTTCTTGACCAGGCTCACTCCCTGAGTTCCTGGACTTTGGTCAGTTTTTTGGATGACCATTTTGGTAAACAAACAGTTTGGCCTTTTTTTCTGGCCAATCAACTCAGGAAGTGAGCAGGGGACTCTCTTGTGTCCGGTTTGTGAGTAGCAATTTACCCAAGTTGAATAAGATGAGCTACAGGGCGCAGACTGCACTATCTTGAGGGGTGCAGGCCAGCTTTATCTTGCATTTGCAGAACTTACAGAGGTTTGGGTTCCAATGTGTGGTGAGGGAATGAAGTCAGTTGCCATTCGGCAACCGATTGAACTGCCCCGGTAGTCTGCGGCTCTTGGCTGTTGGCTGGTTTCTTGACCTTTCGCCTTGTAGGAACATCTGCGTTTCACAAGTTGTGGGATCACAAGGGGTTTATCCCCCTGTGATACACGGGAATCTCCCCCTGGGAGGTTGGTCTTTGGGAGAAGTGCTTTGTTTCCCACAGCCCTGGTGCTCCACTGAGCAACATGAGCTTTCTTGGGGGCCATCACCACATGCGTTTGGTTGAAGAGAGTTCGGTTGAACTCAAGAGGTTGAGGGTCTTTATATATGCTCAAATGTTCCAGACCCCGGATTCAACAGCCACAGAGGGGTTCCTGTTTGATCCTTTGCGAGGCATGCCTTGTGGGTATTTGCAGGCTTACTTTGAATTGTCGGTGTCGTTCTGTCAGACTGGTGGGCCATTGCCTGAATCCAGAATGGTTCTCAGGAGATGTTCGATCCGAACCCCTACCAAAGTTTGCAAACAGGGGCCGAATCGCAACAAAGAAGCCAGTTACTGGGAAGGGGGCCTTCTCAGAATTTCTCAGAAAGTATGAGATGTTTAAGGTTGACTTAATGCTGTGGATTGACCAAATCCGTTCGCACCACTTGGAAACCATGCTTGAAACCATTGTTTGACATTGGGCATGTTCAGCGGAATCGAATCAGACACCAGGGTTTCTTCGCCGGTGCAGGTTTGCTTTCGCAACCATCCACCGTATGGAAGAACTGAAGCTGACTTCCTTAGGCGAAGAACCTGGCCTACCCGGGTTGGTTAGGCTATGTTTCAAGGTGGACGAAATATGGAACAACTCAAGACGTTTATTTGTTTGGGTGTACAGTACCTTCCCATCTTCTTCACGTGGAATCCCTTTAAAAGGAACTGTCTTTTTTTTGGTGTACACTATACCCTCCCACCTTTTTCACGTGGAACCTGACGTCCCTTTAAAAGGAACATGGTCCAAACCAGGACCAGTTCCCCCAAAACGTCGAACGGTTCCGGCTGTGGAGCGGTTCACTCTGGAGGGTTTGCGTTCTTCGGAGGCGTCCTTGGAGCGGTTTACTCCGTGCCTCGGAACGAAAGGGAGCGCGGTTACAATGTGGACTCCGGCCGTCTTACGGAAGCCAAAAAGGAGCCCTAGGTGCCCCAGTAGTGCCCTTCTCTCCCCTTTTTTGGTGGAGGGTTCCCCTACTAAATAGACTACAGAAAAAAGGGTACCCTTATTATTCTAACCTCTCTACTGGAGGACCTAGAGGCTGTGTTTATTCAAAAGATGTTCAAAGGTGCTTGAACAAGTGGTGGGGCCCCATGCTCCTGAACTGGGCATGTATAAAATGGACGCCAGGGACCAATGGATGAACTGGTGAACTGGTGTTGGGGTAAACCACCAGTCCCGGCTGGTTCCTTGCGTTTTTGTTCGTCCATCCGCAGTTAACGTAGGTTCTCCTTTCATGTCTGCGCTCAGAACCCGTCACCATGTCGATGCCCGAATGAAGGCACCGTCCAGCCAACCAAAGCTACTAATAGACGACCCCTATACCCCTAATAAACTGTAGCTTTACTCACGTCCTGAGTTCGTGGACTGTACTCTTTTTGGAAGACCATTGTAGTGGTGAAGAACACGGATGGCCTTTGTTTGGATCATCCGCTCGGGAAGTGAGTCTTAAAGACACCACGACCCCACTCTGATTAATTTTGGCCCTCATATTGCGACCTTTGTCAGTGGAATTTAACATGGAGCAGTCACACACTGGAACATGGTGTCGCTTTTAAAAGGTAGATTGTTTGCGTTCTGGGGTTGGATCTGTTTTGCTCGTACTGTATGTCAGCGTCTAAACACGAAAAAACACAATGAAAAAAACAAACAAAAACAAGGATAGCCGTGGAAAGACCCTCCGCAACCATCGGACGGTGTGGCTCACGCTGGAAAATTCACACCTCATCTTTTGTCCCTTTCGATGGGGCGACTAACGCGTATGATGTACGTGTCTATATATATATATATGGTACCCCCCCCCCCTAAAACCTAGGTTTTGTGGGGGGGGGAGGTCAGCACACTGGTAAATTCTGCATAACAAATTGTTATATATATATATATATATGTATATATATATATATGTGATTTACTGAGCAAACACATTGGATTGAAGTACCATAAATCCTAAACACCGGCAATGTCTTGTTTTGCTCAGCGTCATATGTATATATATATATATGTATGCATGTAGATTTAAACGCACAATGTATATGCATTGGCATGGATGATTATGTGGTGTCTTATTACAACGAAGCCATGTAAACCCTTTTCTCCACTTAGTGCTCTCGGAGTCAGGGACATGGCCTTTGCCTTTTCGGTCAAGGCAGGTTGCGCCATTCGTTGTCCCTATGAAACCCACGATTTTTGAATAGGGGTCCCAATAGGTTTCAGCTTTTGTAGGTTTCCAACATGACCTTTTCGTTGCCTGTTGTGAGGGAGCTTCTTTTCGGCGTTGTTCAATAGTGAATTATAGGGTTGTTCAAACAGCCTGCTATTGCTTTCCCATCATGGGGGGTCCAGTCTCAAGATGTTTAACACTTGGCCCATGACAAACCAGTTCAAATTCACAGCCTTCTTGGTTCCACAAACTCCTTTGCGTTCCCAAAAGGTCACCCTTGCTCGCGCGCTTGGTCCATGACGCCCGCAAGGCATCACATCTTCCAGGCCATGTTTAAGGTCATGCTTTGGTTCGCCCAAAAGGTCACCCTTTGGCTCGGTTGGAGCTCTTTTAAGTTTTCCCAATGCCAGGCCCGCTCTCGGAACGTTTTTTGTTTTGTTCCTCAGGAAGCCTCCGGCGGAGGCGGACAAGGTTGTCCTGGACCCCGAGATGGAGAAGTCGGGGGCCTGCCCGCCATTTCCACCGGTTTGAGAGGCCCCGGAATTCAACGGCTCACTTCCTGAGATCCTGGACTTTTGGCGGCAAAATCAAAACGTTTGTACCTTTGTTTGGGGCGGGTACCCTTTTCGGGTCGGTTTAAAGAGACCCGAAGGAACATCGCCCTTGGAGGTCCCCCCTAGTTTGACACATTCCCGACTATCTGGTGGAAAGTGCGGGCTCTGGCTCTCCTTTCTTTTTAGCCCATTATGTGTATATATATATATATATACATATCCTGCAGCTTCAAACGACTAGAAAAAAGTAGGTGTTTTGGTCATTGTATTGCTTTTGCCTGGTTCGTATCATTTTTACCGCAAAACGACTAAGACGCCTAGAAATTGGAATTATTGGGTGTTTCCTTCTTGCACAGGTCTGTCTCTCTCATTCAGCTTGATGTTGCCCACTAAACCTGATTTTCGAATCTTCGGAAACTTTTAAACTCGACAACCCTTCAAATCCTTCCCTCCATCAACACCCTTCAATCCTAGCTGTGCGGGGGAGTGGTGCGCAAAGCGGAGCAAGTCTAGTCTAAACATGCTTCGGGTGAGAAATGCTCTTTGTTCGTACCACTTTTGGCCGCAAAACGAGCCCAAAAACCGGCAAAACACCCTCAAAAAACTGCAAACAAGCGCAAATCCCAAAAAGTGGGTCAATTGGGTTTGTTTGCGTGCACTGCCCGCTCAAAAGCAGCACTGCCCGCTCAAAAGCATGCCCTGATTGGGGACCGATGTAGGGTCATGCTTGCAACGGGAAATGCAAGCACCGAGAAAGGAAACTATATTGATATGGTGTCAGATCTTGTTGGTTCAAATATCCGCCAAACGGCCGGCAGCACCTTACATGCCGGCCTTCGTACTAGTTTTCCAGCGGTTCGTACTAGAACGCCCAGTTGTCCTCCAATCGTACCGATTACCCAAAACGCCCAGACATTTCTGGGTGTTTGAATCTCTATAAATAAACTCGTGGATATGCCGGTTGCAGGTGAGTTTCCTTTGGGTGGTGTGATGTTTGTTGCTTCGGGGACATTTATAGGGATCCCAGGATTATCGGAGCTTGCTGTTTGACAAGTCAGTCACTACTTGCTGGTAACGTTGACCCTTGCTCAACCCCTGGTTGCTGAATCGCTGTGGGGTCGACATTCTAAATTCGTTTACCAACTACTTTGTAAGTGCTCAATTGTGTGCCCCAGGAGTACCCGTGACACATGCCCTTGGCATATCACTAGTTTGTGGAATACACCCGACAAAAAAAATTGTGCGCTCGCCCCCAAGGGCAAAACAATGGCATTTTTTTTGAGTTCAGTTGATATCTCGCCGGCTTCGGGCGCTTTGGCGACACCTTGCTTTAAAGGGCGCGGCCATGTTGGCCAAATTTGTCCCTTCATGGCTGAGGGGTCATGTCAGAGTTTCCCGTTGGATGAGAGAAATTGCTCCACTCAAGCCGATGCTTGTTTTTTGCTTGCCCTGTTTACAAGCTTTGAAAGCCCTTGCTTTTTGGCTAGTGTGTTTTGGGGTCCCTTCCCTTGGTTCGTTTCGCTTGCCGGTCAAAAGGGAACTGGCAACTCAGCTAAAGAACACGCCCCCTTTGCTGCCGCATCATGCATTTAGTATCAGGGACAACTGCCTCTTGCCTAAGTGTTGTTTGCCATGTCACTTGGCACTGTGTCAGAACCTGATCCTTTTGTTTGGACGGAAGTAATGAGGGCAAACGTTCTTAGGGATTGTGTGCATGCTCTGGTCCGTTTTGAGCCTCAAGCATGAGGAGCCATAGTCACCGCAACTGTACGTTCGCAATTGATTTGCGGTTTTGCTTGATAAGCCCATAGGCCCCTTTCATTTTGTGGTGCCTCTTGAAGTTGATGACATGAAACTGTTAAGAAGCCTGCAATGGTCCTAGCACTGGCCGACTAGTGCTTGAAATTCGATCAAAACAGGACGCTCTCACCCGGGGAATATCCACCATGATGCAAACAACTGTGTATGTTGTTGTATGTTTGCATGCTGCTGAGCCACGCAGCGTCCAAGACCGCGTTCTCGGATGTTGCACCAGCTTTGGAAGCAGGTTCTGTTGCCCTGGTAGTAAAACTCGGCAAACATGTCCCTTGTTGGGCTTGAGCTTGCTACTTGATTTGGGAAGCGACCGAAGTTCAAACGCTGCCGGGGAGCTTATTGCTCCGCTAACAAACAAAGTGGAAGCAACGCTAAATCTGTCAGACTTACTTTGGTGTGTCTTTTTGTGAGGAAACTTAATGTTTGGTGGTTTAAAGGAAACCCAAGCAAAAACCACCATTTGGGGGGGGTCCCCCAAGAAAAGACAACCCAACAATCACACACACACACACATTGGAATCTTCCCTGAACATCCCTGAACATGTTTGGTTAGCCTTTGGTTTGTCGTTAAGCGCACCCCTAAACAGGGTACCCTCGGCAAGCAGCACACCTCATTTGACGCAATCTGGTAGTGCTTTTGTTTGTGCAACTGATATTCTTCCGGGAATGCTCTTGCTGGGCTTTGCTACATGACTATATTTGGCATCTGCCAATTTGAAGTACTAAATCACCCAGAAGTGGATTGATTTCTGCGCTGTTTGGTTGGGATATGTGGGATGTTAATTCTTCGGGTATTTCCAGCTGGTTCAGATCAATGGAACAGAGAGCTCAGAACTACATCGATGCTAGGCTCATGACCAAACCTTGTGGATAAGAGTTAGGCTATCGCCTTCCTTTTGCTCCCTTCGGGTCAATTCAAGACTATCGCTTCCAGCTGATGATTCGGTTCTTTGGTTTAGCAGGTGGGAGGTATCCTTGCAGGGTAAGCAACTGGCTGTCGATCTTCGTTTGGCTCAAGGGGGGAAGGCCGGCATTGGAAAAGCATCATGGAGGATTCAGACGCATTTGCGGCCTTTGGCCCAGACGCTGGGCTGCAAGTTGGGCAGGTCCACAGTTCTTGCTGAGGTATCGATTGTTCCACGGGCACGGGATTGGGGCAGCAAGTTCAAAGATCTTCCCGGCTCAAAGATTTCTTGAAATGGCTGTGGGTCAAAACCAATGGTACCATTTTGAGCCACCCAGTATTAGTCTATTTTAGTGCGGATTTGGATTTTCACTAAGAATACGGCTTTTGACCCATGGCCAAATCGCACTCCCTCAAACACACTTGACTGTACATGAAACCCAGGCTTCCGAGAAGTCTCGGGAGCTCCCATGAAATCGGCCGGGGAGATATTTAAGATTTTCAGATTCACGCGCATTATGGACCTGAATTAAACATGCCACTTTTTTGTTTGGGGGTGCGGGGAGAAGGCTGGGTCGTTGTTCCGCTTGTGTTTGTTCCAGCTCCCCAGAAGCTATGCATGTTCATGGGTGGAAATAATTCCAACCATATCCAGAAAACCGTTTGGGACTTTGCAAAGCCACGAACCCGCAAAGCTGATGCGGCCCACCCAAAAGCGATGCCCTGGTAATATTGCCTCATATGCCAGTGGGGTATTTGTGGGTTCACGATTACACCATGGTTTGCACAGCGCTGAGTCATGAGCCACTGGTGAGAGGCACCCTTTTCACATGTCTCATCATGTCTCACAACGGATCTTGATGTTCGGGCGTGTTAGAACCTCGAAACCTTGGGTGCGGCTGTTTTTTGCATGTTTGCCGGACCCCTCTCACTTTTAATCACCCAACAGTTTTTCCATGGGAAGACTCAGGATGTAAGGGGCAGAGGTGCGAGAGGAATAATTCTGGAGATTATGAAGGTTAATTCTTCTAGAAATAGTTTAAGTTTCCTATCATTTCATGTTTATTCACAATTTATTGCAGATAACTCAGAGAACTCTCACCTAATTGTCCTCCGGTCATTGCAAAGTGGGACTGATGAAAGGTGGGCAGCTTTCATCAAAGAGCGAACCCTCCTGTTTCACTGTTTACCAACCCTGCTTGCAAGGGGTACAACGTAGCCCTTCAACCACCTCGTTCGGCCCATTTGCTCCAGAGGTATGTAAACCGGGGTACAGATGAGCGCGTCTTTTTCTTGAGGGAGTCCTTTCTTGGGTGACTTACTTTGAGAAGCCGAAGGAAAGTCGGGGTTATGTGGCGTCCCATCTTCGAGACATTCCCAACTGGCCTCGGATTTGACAGGGAATCGCCCAGGCTCTCGTGCCGTCCAGCGCTGGGCGGCAGATTCTGAGCTCTGGGAATTTGGCGAGTCAGGACAGCGGAGAGTGGGCCCTGGTCTCCAGGTTCTGCAAAGCTTCTGGGCTGTTGGGGGGATACCGGGATACTCCTTCCATTCCAAGAGAGTAGAGCAGGAAGCCCTGGCTCAGCAACTTTTTTCCGGGAGTGCCTCCTTCCAATTTACTTAAGTTTAGCATACTCGGATGTTCGGCCCGAATTCGCGACTTCGCAGATCGGCAGCTGGCTTCCTCCCCAGCGCCTCCTGGGCTTTCGTCGCATCCACCGGGGCACCCGGGACGCCGTGCAAGCGCTGCTGGCGTGCCTCGACGGGTCCACGATGTTTGTCCAGTGCTGACGTGCCTTTCGACTTGGCGAGTCTGTTTTTTTTTCTTTTTCTTTTTTTTGGTGTCCAGCTTCCCAGGCTGTTGAGCTTTCTCGTCTGGGCCATGCTGGCGCGACACTGGTTGCCGTTTACGTCTTGCCGTCATGTTCCTTGAGTTTGTGCGAGCTTTACGGAAGTGGACTGAAGTGGATCCTTAGGTTCGGTCCTTTGCTTTCCTGTTTTAATGGTACGTGGTCAAATCAGGTCATAGGTACCCATTCGGCATATAGTTGTCTTGATTGCCTGTAGTGGTAGTTGCACGCAGAAGGAACATACGCTCAGGTGACAAGAAGAGAGTATCGCTTGCTCCAACATACAAAGCAACTGTCATAGGTTTATTTCACCCTGCATTGCCACGTTTGTTGGTTTTTGAGCGCCTGTATTGCTTCCTTAGTTCAACACAGCGTATCGCTTGTTGGTGGTTTCCTGTGCCAGCTTCTGTCGGTACACAACACGACACACCACGGCACACGTGATTTCGAGCTGAGGACTCACGAAGCGATACGCAAGGTCGCTTGGATTGGATACGCTCCGGAAGAAAAAAACGTGTTTATGTGACTCAATCCTGTCTCAATCCTGATGGCGAAAGCCAGGTTGGCAGACCACGCAAGACTTGGGAGGTACTTCATCACCAAGTAACAAAGGGCCAAAATTATTTACTCGGTGAGTTTCCTCCCATGCCTTTTTCGTGAAACTTCCTCAAGGGAACTGGCAAAAAGGCCGTGGCTCATTGGATGCGCTCGCCGTGGGCAAAGTTTGCCGGGTGGGGATGCCTAAACTCAGAGGTGAGCTGAAAGGCTGCTTTATGCGACCAAGCTTTACCCACAGAGCTTGGATCGAGAAGTGAGCGTCGCTTTTTGAGGCTCGGGTTTGGGGAGGATTCAAAGGGAATTTTCTGGATCGCCAGCTGCTGTTTTTTTCCATCCACTTGACCCCAAAAACCAGCAACAGTGGCTGAAAAAAACAGCAACTTCGCTATCTAGGCCGGGCATTGGCGGGTTCCTGGTAGAACTGCAGCAGCTGAGCTCAGGAGCTTGATGAGGTTCTGAGATCGGCGCTGGGGCAGTGCGACAACCGCGTCTGGGTTGGAATTCGCGTCCGCCCCAATGCGAACCTTGGAGACAAGTGTCCATGGCTTGCCTGCCCCCAGTTGCAACCAGTGGTGCTCTTTTTCCTTTTGTCAACTTTTTGGGGAAGGGTTCCCCTTTAAAGTCAACCTTTTGGGAAGGGTTTCCTTTTTCCTTTAAAGTAAAGTCGACCAACCAAAAGAGGATGCCGATTCTTTTTGTCCCATGGAAATCCACTGGGCATCGTGCCATACACTTCCGCCCCAACCCCTGAGCCCAAGCCAACAACACAATCAATGGACTGGGCAGTTGGAGCTTACCTGGAGGTAGGTGTGGCTTTTGAGAACTGGGCCTAGGTACCGTGAGAATGAGCATGCCCAGAAAAAAATGGTAGGGCCGTTACATAAATTGAGCTGCAGAAAATAGACTACAGAAAAAAAGGGTACCTGTCTTCTAAACTCGCTACCGGAGGACCTAGCATACTTGCAACCAGGAGCAAGAAGGAGTCTTGACCACGTTTCATACTAGGGCAACAAGCTGATGGTGGAATTGCTGCACACAGTCTCACGCAGAACTATGCACAACCGTGATATAGATGAGGAGTGCCAATTTGAGGTGATGCGGACATTATGTCAACGGTATTGATGGGTTTCGAAGTGTGGGTACTCGAAATAGCTGCGTGCATTTGGCTACATGAGTGACGGCTTGAACGAAGTGCCGGCAGATACAGTATGTGAGGCTTGTTGATTCAGATTGCAGTTTCACAAGCGCAGCACGAAGCGAGCTCAATCTTTGGACACCCACGCACACACAGGTCTCTGTTGTTGTTCCACTTCTGAGGATTGCTTGAGAAAGCAAGGGCCAAGCATCCATAGAAATTCCATCTTATCTCATACCTTTGCGAGTCAAGCCGCGTGTCTTTCAAAGCTGTACAGTGCCCTCTCGGCTTGAAGCGCCAGAAGTTGTTATTTGTATCTATATGTATTATATATATATATATATGTATATATATATATGTATATGAGTTCTCTTTTGCTGTCAAAGACGCTGGTTGCATCTGGGCAAAGCCAGGAATGAGAACTCTACTCTGCAAGTGGAGAAGAAGTGCGTCACCCAGCAGCTTGGAAGTACCAGCGCGACCTTCTTCTTTGACCAGGTCTTTGGAGAGTCCGCCAGGCAAGCAGCTCGGGTGGTATTCTTTGGGGCTGTTGTTGCCAAAAAGGAAGCCAAAGGCTCCCCCCTCATTGCCGCTTTGGTGATGATGGTGGGCTTGCCAACTTTTCCAGCCTTTGAACAAGCCAGCCAAACAAATTTGGCCAGCTTGATGTTTGAGAAGGATATGTTGCCAAGCGAGCCAATCAAACCGGGCCATTGACCTTCAAGCTTTTTGCCGTTTTGTTCATGAAGGCTTGTCAGCAAAGCGTCGTTTTGCATTGCATGGGTACCTATCACAACAGCTTCAACCTGCTAAGCGCCGTCCGTAGGTTGCGCGGGGGAAGCCACCAATTCAGTGCGGAAGACCATTCGTCAACGCCTGGTGGATAAACAAATGGGACTGTCTCACAGCCTTTTTTGGGGGGTGCATTCCAGTCACTGCAGTAAAATCCCATCCCGCCAACAGCACTTTATGAAACAAGCAGGATTTGATCATAAGCTCTTTCAGCCATCATTTTGGCAGTTTCTAAGGGGGAATCCACACGTGGGGCATCGAAAGCGAACCTTAAATTCCTTTTCTCCGTGTTTCAATGAGGTATGCCATGGCTCAGAATTCGCAACGAGCCAGACGGCGCACAGTGCCCCCTTTTTAGCTGCGGTTCAACTCAAAGCGACAGGAACTTGGCCATTGAAGGCTTTGCACTCCGTAGAACACACCCAACCGCAAACTCGAACGTCTGGAGGAGCCCCATGATTTACGATGGATTCTAAAGGGAAATGTGTTTTGGGACACATTCCGGGTTCTACTTTTGGTATTACCCTGGGTGCAGATATTGCACCCATGCTGCACCCATTGGGGCGCTCAAAACGCGGCAGGCCAAACCAGGTGCTTGGCATTTTCTCCTCTTGGTCTCCCATCGAAACAGAGGCAAGGAACACGACACTGCCTCGCTCCATGGCCTTTTCGAGGTTTGTTCCGACAGACGCACTGGACACCCCCAAGCTGTCCTTGTGTTGCAAGCTTTTTGAACATGACGCTGGTTTCAGTTTGGTTCTGATCATTTACCAGTGCCGCCTGTTTTGCCTTTGACACAAACCAACAACGATGCTGAAAAGTTGCTGGGCACCGATTCGGTCTCAACGTAGCAACCTTTTCTCCCTATGACCCTTGGCTTTTTTCATCCCCAGCTCCCTCCCCGCCTTACATTTTGTTTGGTGAGTTCCAGGGGTTTCCCTTGAAGGGGGTGGGCTCCCCCCAAGCGGGTGGGCTCTGTTGACGTAACGGTTGGTCTTATTTTTGGTGGCAAGGTGTTTTGCTCTCGTGGCAGGCAGGCGGACGTTTGGAGCAGCATCCAGGGGCCCATCATGCGAAGCCTCCTGCGAAAGGAGCACGTGACTTGGGCTGCAAACGGCAAAAGGAAGGCCGAAGATCGTGGGTTACTGACCCCTGCTTTATCCCCTAAATGCTAGTAATTAATGGAAGCCCCGTTGGTGATATTTCTCATGGTTGGCCAAAGTTTGGTTCAATCGGTTCCCAACGTGGAAGTTTTGTGAGGAATCCCCGGCCCCAAGGAGTAGTAACAATTTCAGCTGGTGAGTGATGTCATATCCCTCGCTACAGTTCATCCCGGTCCATGGATGAATGAGCCTCTGTTGTCCCAAGTTCGAGGGGTCGGCCATGATTCCCACTTTAGACGTTGATTGCTCGTTGCCCGTTATTTTTCCAAGAACACTCCTCCAGCCCCTTTTGAGCCTACCCAACCCTCCCATTAGCATTCCCAAAGCAGGTTTCCGGGGTATGCTCAAAAGGTGCTTGACAAATTCCTGCGCCAGCTGACAACTGAAATAAGCCACTTACAAACTGGCCGCGGAGCGGATTTTGCATGATTTTGCACACTTCCCGCATGCTGGACGATTCCTTGTGTTGTTGCTGTTGTTGTTTTTCCCGGAAAACCGCCAAACGCCAGGCAACAACTGGTTGCTGAAAAGAAGGGCGGTTGAACAGAATGAGAACTCTCACGCCATACCTTGGGTGGCTGACCGAGTCAATATTTGCGCAGATAGTAGCCTACACATCTTCTTACTTATGAGTGAGATGGGCAATTGTTGTAAGTAGGTTTTAGTCTAGGTCACCAACTATTAAAAAACAAAACACTTGAGTTATGACCCTCCGGTCCATATGCTGGTGGTTACCCGAGTCATGGGAGCTCCCGAGGTTTGTCTGTTCGCCTACGGGCAGACGGGCTCCGGGAAGACCCACACAGTCTTCGGGGATCCCAGCAGCGCCGAAACGGCGGGCATCGCCTTCCGAGACTTAGTGTGAGCGGAGCTGAGAGGTGAGAAGCCCAGGTGGTTCTCAAGTCGAAGTGGGAGTTCTGTGAGTTATGAGCTATCGAGAGCCAAAGTTGGGTTGACTCTGCAGTCTGTAGTCTCTGAGTTATGAGCTATAGCTTACTAGCCACTCAACTCGGCCAAAGTGACAAGTAACTTTTGTCGGATTGTCCAAGAGTTTGCTGACCTCGGCAGTCGAGGGTTGGTTCCCTCCATGCGAACGTGTGGCAGGTTTATCGGTTGCCAGTCAATAGCCACTCTCCAAGGGGAAATCCAGTAACGGCTACGCTTTTGGTGCAATGATTCAATGATCCTATCGTGGGCAAAGGCATTCCAGGATGCGTCGCTCAATCTGGTGAACTTTCAAAAGGATGTGGACCCCTTTGCATAGTGTTTGTGCAAAGTGTCTTGCAAATACTCATTTGATTGGTTCATTTCCTTGCTGACAAACGTTCTGGCTCGGAATTCACCCTTGAACCTTGGTCATTGTGTATCTACCAAACAGTTTCTGCCACTAAGGGCACTCTTGTCGCCACTAGTAGAGAAGCACCTTTCCGTTTTTATCAGCACCCTTTTCTTTGCAACCTTCAAATTTGCTGCTGGCTCACATGTCCTGAAACGTTTCTTCTGAGGGGCCCTTCCTGAGTTTTTAGAAACCCTCCCTATGTTTGTCACTTTGTGGAGAATCAGACTGGGCAACTCTGCATTTCGTAGCATGACCAGCCAAAGGTCCCTTGCTACATTCTAAGGAGGTATCACATTATCCCTTTCTAGCTGATTGAAAACCATGTTGCTCCTGTTGGCGTGGATCGGGGAACATCAGATTGGCCAACGGTTCACTTCCCAAGCTTCCCGACTTACTCGTGGAAAGACAATGTTAGAGATAAACACAAAACCAATATTGGCTGTGACCACTCGGTAAGGTGACACGGAAAAGGGGGCCACTATGTCTTGTGACCACTGAGGAATTGAGAATCACGGAAAAGGGACCCTCCACTTTCAGCTCACGTCCCTTCCGCCCGGTGAATCTTTCTCCGAGGAATCACCGGGTGCCTCAGCAAGGTCCTCCAGCACACGGCGGATCCTGAGGCGGAGGAGGAGCCACACGTAGAGTTCAGCTTCCTGGAGGTCTACAACGAGAAGGTCCACGCCCCTCAGACTTGAGACAAAGTCGTTTTTTGTTGTTGTTGTTGTTTTTTCCCAGTGGAAGAAACACGTGGTGTATAGAAAAACAAAGAAGTTGTTCGAGTGGAAGAAACATGTGGTGTATCAAGATGGGACCCCCCCAGAAAGGTAGGAACAACTCCTTGCTTGTTGGCTTGCCTTGAACAGGTACCCTCAAAAGGTACAGGTACCCTCAAAAGGTACAAACCCATATAAGACATGGAGCCACCCGTGTCCCGCAACATCAATGTTTGCCGCCAGATGGGAGTGGTGTCCCTTGTAGTAGCGACCAATACGGATCAGGATTAGGGATCCCCCGTTTTGAACACTTGCCGCACCAAAGCCTCAACTTGAGAAGCTTGAACCACACACGTTTGTGTCCCAGTCCCCCCCTCTGACTTCAAAAATGACACAAGTTGAAGGACCATGCATGACTGAACCAGAATCTAAAGAATGCGTAATTTTTTAGGTTTTTTGGGTAACGCGCGGGGTGCGGGCACCTCACCTGGAACGCGCCATAGCTTCTCCCCCGAATTGTTCAGTCGCTCTGTTAAACCAACCAAGGCCATGAGTGATGTTCTTAGCAGGATCCTTCAACTTGCTGGTGCTCAGCAGGGAATGAGGGAATGACCCCTATAAACACTCCCTTGTCGTTTCCTTTCAGGGGACCGGGTCCCGGGTTCATCCCGACATTCCCTACTGGGCACCGATCGCAAGAAAGGAGTCCTGAGTCCTGAGCGGTGCGGCCAGACACGAAATCAGTCTGGGCGAATTATAACGATGTTTTATGTTGAGAATGGCCCCCCAACCACCTTATTTCAGGCTGGGTGAAATACTATTGTTCACCCAGAATCAGTGGCGCCAAGGACCTGTTGGCCAACTCCAAGCTTTGTCACCTGGCAGGCCGATGCCCGAAACTTCCAGTTCGGGTCCGTTTCACGGGTCCGTTTCACGGGTGGCACAGGGCACAAGAAGCATCACCCTTGGCCGATTCGCAGTGAGCCACGTCCTGAAAACTGGGAAGATGAAGGGTAGCAAGCGACAATCCCAACCATGGGTGCAGCCGGTGAAACATGTTTTTACGTGGTGCTTGCTAGACTGTTTTACCTCCCGGGTTTTGAGCATGACTCAAGTGAGTTGGCTGTGGGTCAAACCAATGGTACCATTTTGGGATAGGTGAATTCACCACCCATTTTAGAACCTATTTTAGTGGTTGGATTGGTATGTTCACCAGGGGTACGATTTGGCTTTTGACCCATGGCCGTGATAAAGATGACCGTGTTCGAGCCACATCCTCGCCCAAGGGCTCAACGAAAGGTGTTCGTTGCAGCCAAGCGAAAGAAGGTCTCAACCACCTATCTCCCCTTGTACCTGCCTCCATTCGGGATTCCATAACAACTTGCTGGTGCTCAGTAGGGAATGTGGGAATGAACCCAGGGGTCCACCCATTTTGAGGAATCCACATTTTTTTGTTCAGCGGACACAAGTTGTGCCTGTTCAGTTCCTCCCCGGAAATTCCCGAAACAGGGATCTCTGCCAGTTTCACTCGTCAGCTGCTCCTCGCCTGTTGTGCACCCTCAATCTGTATCCAGACGAACCCCAATTACAGAGCCCCTGCCGTGATTGCTAGCTCCAGTTTGAGGCATGTTATGTGTTTTCCTCTTTGCCCCATTCGCAAGCGGACACCCTCTTTATTCCCGGCTTCAAACTGGCCACACTAGTAAGGACTATACTGAGTTGAACTCCAAGATTGAAGCAAAGATCCCTGATTGAATGTTTAATTAATGTGGGACCTGCTTCAATGTGAACGCCCCCCCCCCCCGAACACTCTTTAGGGAAGATGCTGGGGGTCTGGGAGGGACTCAATACAGGCTACTGCCATTAAAGCGTGTCCCACATTACATGACTGCTATTGGGTTGGATCTTTAGACTTCAACTTTTTTGGAAAAAAAGGTGCTTTCCACGCAACCCCCAACAGTTTTCAACTTTTTGCAGGGGGGTCAACAGCAACCAAGATTAGTAGTGAAGGGGCCGCAAAGATCGATCCAGGCGAGCGCGAGGAGCTGGCGCCGGGCAGTCAATTCAAAGCCCCGACGCTCTCCGCGGAGGAGCGGGTGGTGGTCCGGGGGCTCACACGCAGGAGGCCGGGAATTGGCCGGGAATTGGAGGTCATTTGGTTTGCCTCACTCCCCGAGTTCCTGGACTTTAAGCCACTTCAAGCTTTTTTTGAGAAGTCGAAAAGACAAAACAGTTTAGACTTGTTTTGGCCATCTCACTCAAAAAGTGAGTTGCGAGGGGAGTGCGAAGAAAGGGTGGGGGGGAGAGGTGTGCTCTTTTCAATGGGGCGGCAAAAGAGAAGCCAACTCCTGCAGTCCCCGAGTTCTTCTCAACACTCATTTGCCATGGATCTTGGTCCATCGCTCTCCGAACTCAAAAGGCAACCAAGATTAACATGACGTGTTTCAGATGTTGTTTTGTCTTTTCTGTGTTTTTCTCATTTTTTCAGGGCTCTTAAGTCTTAGATCAACACGTAAGCATTGTTGAGGTAGCCCTTAGTTGGTGGTTTGGGATTCGATCCCCTGGAGCTTGTAGAGGGCACACGGGCAACCTCTCCTTAACTACCAAACCGCCAATCCAAACCATCAATTGGAGGGAAGCTGAATGGTGCAACCTGTCATACCCAAGTTCGACAGTGGCAATTTCTCATGAACTCTTCAAGTAGGTTTCCAAGGGTCATGCAGCGCGTGCAACGAACACATGGCCCAATTGCCAAGGACTGTGTGGCCCCTCCCTGCTAAAACCAAGGGCCCAGGTTAACGTTCGCTCAACGTCCTTCATCTTTGCCCTGTTGAGATGGTATGACCGAGACGGTGTTCAAGCAATACATGTTTGGGTATGTCTCAAAACAGGGGGCCCCCTGTTGGGCTGGTTTGAAGGCGAAGCCCAAAGGCTACCACCTGAACAACTCGGTCCCCAAGTTTTTTCGTCCCAAAAGAGTGGTTCTTTGGGGACGACAACCTACCAAGAAGGGGGGTACCATCAAGAAGCCACCGGAGCCCTCGGGTGAAGGAGTGCAACATGCAAGCTGGGGGCCCAGATCGGGGCCCGACATGGGAAACCATGGCCCCACCCAACCCCACCCCAACCCCAACCCCACCCCCACCCTACCCCACCCAAAGGTTCGAGGCATCACTCTGCAAATTCAGATGCAGACCAAAAAGGGCACCGCCCAAGGGACATTCTAACCAAGACGGTTTGCTTGGTTCCATGTTAATTGGGTGGGGGGGAGGGTACTTGTTGGTTTGCATTGTAGCAACGCCAACATGTCCTGGCTGCAACGATTTCTGTGAGAGTAAGTCATGTCATGAGAGGTTTTATTGTGCGGGCCGTGCCGCTCTCGCCTGGGTCCAAATGATCGATTCTTACTGGTTTTGCTTCCAACAACGTGCCTAAATTGCAGAGACTTCGCTTTGTACCAAGGGCTGAGCCTCCCCCTTCTTACATGACCAAGGGTCCCAGGTGAGAAGCGAATATCCAGCTCAGTCCAGTGGAAGTTTCCCCAACCCCTCAGGACACTGTGCGGATGCCCACTGACGGTGCGAAAACTCGCCAAGCAAACGCCGCAGGTGTGACTCGGACCAGCTGACTCAGCAGGCCTTCCGACGGAAATCGCCAGCGTCGGCTTGCGACAGCTTTGGGCTTGAGGCTTTTAGAGGCACCTAGACACATGGCTGTGGTCGGCAAAATGGGGTAACCCCAAACTAGAACCCGGAAACATGGACGATTCAACCTGCGGTCCACATCCTTGTGGTTTAATTTACACCACCCACACGAAAACCAAGCGAGTATTTGTTGGCGTTTGGCGTCTGGCTTGTGAGATTGTGCCGTTTCAAGCTCAAATCCAAGTTCGGAGTTTTGGCATCTCCGCCCACGCATTGGTCGACTGGTCCACACGACCTTTGATGCCATAGGGTTCTAGACATGTGGGAAGCTGTTGTTTTTCCAAGTGATCGATGCCCACTGGCAATTCTCATGGCATTCCTGATATTGCTTCCCTTGCTTTTGCTCTCTCAGTCAGGGGGTCCGAGTCCTAGTTTTCCCCGTAAAAGAGCAATACGAAACACCACCATTTGGGTGCCAAGTGTTCAGATCAGGTCCTTTTGGTTATTGAGGTTGTTCTTTTAATGTACTTTTTGAATTTGGGAACGCAGGGAGTTATATGTTTCTTTCTTCTCTTCTCTCTCTCTGGATCCATCTTCCTTAGTAGGTAACCAAGGGAGCCACCCGTTAAACAACCGAAAGGATGGTTGCCGAGAATGGGGCTGGAAGCCACGTCTCACTTGGCTCTGCCGCTTGTCTGGTTCAAAGCACCTCGGCGGTCACAAGAGCCGCACCGAATCCAGGGAAATATCTACGTGCCTTCTGGGGATTCCGTGCCACCTTCTGGGTGTACATCCATGGGGTACAGGGTATTTAAAGTTACTAGCAAAATATCAGGGTAAAATAAAAGCATATTATCATATATTATACGCATGTTTATATATATATATATACATTTTATCTATTCGGGGCACGCACGGAAGATCAGCACGTAAGTATTTCCCGCCCGGGCCGGCCCCGGCCCCGAGCGCGCGCCATGGCCTGCATTCATTTGGCCAGTGGCCAGGAGGTGCTCACAGCAAAGGAGTTCGCCGAGTGGGCGGAGGAGCGACGGTTTTTTGCGCCGTTCCCGTGGGGTTTTCAACCGATTCCTATAAAACAAATACTCGGACAAATAATGGTTATACTATCCGAACCATTGATTTAATGGGACCCAAAGAATGGACTTGGGACCCAAGTCGGATGATGAAACTCGGGTAAGTTTAATGGTTATATGATATATGAACCCAACCAATTTGTTTTTAGTGGGCCAGTGCTTCCTTTTTTCTTCCAGCTACTCGAGGCCAACCCCCAGGTCCAGAAACTCACTCAAGTCCAAGCCCCAGAGTTCTTGGACTCTCACCTTTTTGAGGACGGGAGAAAACAATTTGAGGCTTGTGGCCAATTCACTCAAAGGAGATGGCCACTTTCTAGGGCTACCTTCCATTTCCATTCTTTTCAGGGATTTTTTTTTTTTTCAGGAAACAATCAAAAACGCAGGGAAACAGCTCCGGTTATTGAAAAGAACGATGGTTGAAAAGAAGAATGAAAAAGGACTCAACCCCTAGAACTTTAGCTTTGCCCCCAGGCTTCAAATTTGATGCTTTCTCCTGGTCACCTCCAGTGGCTTGCCAAGCGACAGCCAGTTGGCCCCATGAGCTGTTGAGGTAAGCCTTAGTTGGTTTGGATTGGCGTGGGGATTCGAGCTGCTTGCTTTTAAAGGGTAAATGGGAAACCACCCCGCAACCAACCGCCAATCCGCTAAACCGCTCCAAACCACTCAGAGGGAAGCTGAGTTGCTGATTTCCCCCCTTCAAATGAACACCCTATTTGGCACCCAGTGGTGTCCTTGCTGGTTCAGCTTCCGAAAGAGCCATTTACCAGCGGAATCTTGGCTTCAACAACTCACTCCCTGAGTTCCTGGGCTTGAAATGCTTTTGGAAGACCATTTTAGTGGCAAAAAAACAAAAAACATATTGCACTTTCTTTGACCACTTCGCTCAGGAGGTGAGACAAGAAATTGTGTCCCATCTCGACCGTCACTGGGCAAATGGGCCAATGATCATGCAAAGGCAAGACAGTTGGTCGCAACTATTATAATATAGGTTTAGAGAAGCTTCAGGGGAGCAACAATTTGCCCTGATGTTTGCTTCCATACCCCAACTCACTGAACATACAGTATGTCATACAGCAGCAGTCAACCAATGAAATGTTACATCGCCCACGTTTTTGTCGCTTCGGATCGGTGACATGGGCCGCCTTCATGTATCAAGAACCGCGGGGGTCCAATGCCGGTGAAAAAGGTTCGCGTGTGGTTCGCGTCCCGTCTGGATGATGGGATTCGACCTCTCAAGACGGGCTTAAGGACCTTTGATGGCACCAGGAGTTACCTAAGGTGCAGCCAATAGGGGACCACTAGACGGACCAATGAGACATCGCAACCCATGCTTATGGGATTGAGGGCCCAGGTACACATTTGCGTGTGTCTTTTTCTGGGGCAACCCCCCCAAAGAATTCTGGCTTTCCTTTGGCATCCCTCCCAAACCAGAAACAAAAAAAAGGAACAAATGCAAACAACAAAACACACAGAAACAAGGTATTATCAAAGCAAACCTCAGATCCCGGTTTCCTTTGGCTTCCCTTCAAAACAACCAGGATCTACAAAAACCAAGGTGTCACAAAAAAAATGAAAAAGGAGAGACGCGGGTCACACAAAAAAATGTCCAACGTTGCCTGAGGACCAGTTGGCGCGGCAAATGGTGAGGGCCCAAATGGCCACCTGGCCCTGCCCCGGGGGCGCCGCCGTCTGTGCCCCCAACTGGGTGGAGGCCCTGCGTCGCTTGGTGGCTGAGCGCCTGCAGGCGCCAAGCGGGCCGAGCGGCGCACGGCGCCGAGCGGCGGGTTTTTGGGGCGCCTAGGGATTTTGGTTCAAAGATGGCCATGTATTCCAAAAGAAGTGGTCCATGTATTTCCCAGAAGGTAAAGGGGGTTCAGAATGTCAGATGGTCATAGGGGGCTCACTTTTGGACCCCAGGGTAGACTTAAACCCAGGTCATTACAGGTCTATCTTGGGGTAGTAAAAAAGTGGAACCCTGTGGAACCATGTCCCAAAACACGGTCCCTGTATCCCAAAAGTTCAGAAGAGTCAAAATTTCAGATGTTTTTTTTTGGGTGTGTCTCAAACTCAAAGAGCTAGGGTAGCTATGCAGGTTTTAGTTTTTGGTTCTATTTACCAAGGAGTCATTTGGGTACATTTGATTGAGCCACAGCCGTTTCCCAAAAGGGGAGACATGTATCCCAAAAGTTCCAAAGGGGGGTTCCTTTGCAGATGGTTTTTGAGTTCCATGTGGGGAGAAATCTGCGAAAAGGATTTGGTGCCATTTCTAGTAGGAGTTTACCCCACAAAAAGTCGTCTTCCAAGACCGTGTCAGCTTCCATTGGTGGAGTCCTGGAGAGGGTATGGAAACTACCACTTACCCCGGTTGCCCAGTGGCGCCCTTTTTTCCTTTTTTTGGAAGGGTGTCTCTTTACAGTCAGCCAACCAAAAAAGGATGCAGTTTTTTCCTTGGCCACTGGGCATCTGAGTTATTAAAATCAACTTTCTCGCAAGCCTCATCAGCTGGCTGTTGCAACCCCTTGGTAACGAACACATTTGGTGCCCTTTGTGGGTCAATAGGGATGGCTTGTGATCGGCCGACACTCCGTTAGAAGCCAATGAGCGGGGCCTCGTTCTGTTTTCCATTCCCGCTTCCTCCACATCCAACTGGTCGATTCATTCCAACTGAACATTTCGAGTTCTTGGTGGTTTTGAGCAACTTGTTGGCCATAGCATGCCATAGCTGATCGAGAGTCCAGCTTGCTAGGGGCGCCCATGGGCACTGTGAATATTGACTGCGGCTTAAATCCCTTTTTGCTGTGTGTGTGTGTTGTTTCTGACAAGAAGGATCCCTGGAAAGGGGGGAAGTTCACCCTTGCAAAGGTGCCAAGACTCGCTAGTTGAGTTCTCCTGGTACGTCAAAGTCTGCCCCGGAAAAGGATGGTGGGTCCTGGCTTCTGCGTTTCTTGAGCGTGATCCTTGAACATCAAACGATATGTCCTCTTTCGGTTAACATAGGCCAACTAGGTTGAAGTAGTGCACCACAATGAGTTGGACCCCATTCTCGACCTTTGAATGGAACTCTGGGCAAACCTTAAGGAGCATCTTTGTTGGTTTCCCTTCTGTCTCCAGGTCTCCATGTTGGTTTTCGCCGCGAGCGCGCAGGTAAAGAACTTCCGCACGGTGATGTTGGTCTGCGGCAATCGTGGCTTGCCATGCGCCTGCGTGGGTGTGTCTTAAGCAGGGTTAGTAGTTTGACTGTTTCTAGTGGTTATCAAAGACAGAAACTGTGGCTGAATGGGGCCAGAAGCAGGGGACTCTCAGTTGTTCAATGGCACCCTGGTTTCCCATTCTATTTTGCTGGGCTTCTGACAAAATGTGGTCAACTCCGAGCTGCACATTGACATGTTTCCGGATAGTTTTCATGTGGATCCCTTCAAACAGCGGCCCCCAGAGATTCATTTGACTCACTCGTGCTGAATGCTTTCTGCGAAACAGCCATATGATTCATATGCCACTCCACCGTTTTCTTCAAACATTTTCCTTCAACAACAAAACACATCGACAAACCCATCCCGGGCACATGTTGTGTCCCCCCGAAAGTCCACTGGGGTGAACTAACCTGGAGTCTCCATGACCCTTGAAAAATGGGGTGATGACCCCTTTGTGTTGGGTCATGACCCCATTTTTTAAGAGTCATGGAGACTCCAGGAACATCGGATACCGAAACATTTGTTGAAACAAGTTCCTTCAACATCAAATGTCGAAAAAGAACACAACCCATCTTGGGCACATGTTTTTCGCCCTGAGAATCCACTGGGGTGAACCGAGGCGTGCTGGAGGATGGCTGGGAGCCGACCTACAAGGAGTCCCTGGTGGCGGTGCTGCGCCCCTTCCTGGTCCCCGAGGCTGTCGGCGCTTTGGCCACCGAGATCTTGGCCGCCGCGCACGCCGGCAACACCCAGGAGACGGCGCCTCGGAAGAAGCTGAAGCCTAAAAAGCGACAAAGTGCAGAGGGGGAAGTGCAGCGGGGGGGGGGGTGAAGGGAGGGGTCCATTCCTGCACTTCCCTTTTTAAAGCCGAACACAAAAAAGCAACAAAGTGAAGAGGGGGGTGGGAGGGACTGAAGGGAGGGGTTCATTACTTCCCTTTTTGGGTGGTTCTAAACATCACCTGTTTTGTGGCCAGTTTCTAATCATCACCTGGTGAGTTTCTCGTGATGTTTGTGGGTTTTAGGGGAGGCGAGTTGCCCTCGAGCCACGCCCAGGGGAACACGGGGCTATGTGGCTGATCCACTGGCCTGGGGGAAGGAAACCATAGACTAAAACGGCCTCTTCCCTCCGCCCTCGCCCCGTCCCAGGTGTTTCTGGTTCCAGTAAAGAGGAAGTTGAGCAAGTCTGTTCAAAACGGAGGTAACCCAATGCATACATTGGTTCCGCGACCCAAAACATGTTTGTTTTTGCAGTCTTCGGGGTTTCGCAGGTACTGTGGACACTTTGCTCGCACCACTTGGGATGGTCGGAGCCCGACTTGAACCAGCTGGTGCAAAAACACACCAATCCCTGCGAAGTGGATTTTGTTGGCTTCACCCCTTTTTTTGTCCAGAGGCTGACTGATCCTTAGGCCAAGGACTGGAGGAAGTCGGACAACCCGTGGTTTGTAGCCATCCACGGTATTTCCCTTGGGTCCGACTCGTTCTGCCCGTCCGAACACGGAACATCGAACTCGAAAGCGAGGTTCGGCTGCTGGAGTTGCCCTTGGACCCAGACACCAGCGACTCGGATTCGGATGATTCGGATTCCGGGGCCGAAACGTCGGGGGCTCCTCCGCTTTTGATGTTTGATTCCTCTTCTTGCTACTGTGGATGGACAAAATGTTACACCACCTAAGAAGCCATAGGAAACCCTTGTTTGTTGGAATTTGCAGGGAAATCACCATTCCAGGGTTAGTTCGGGTAGTGCGAAATGGATTTCGTCCATCCACCGTATTCTTATTTGTTGGTATATGTTTGGCGAAGTGCGACACCTAATTTATCTGAACAGCATATGTTTGGTGTGCCCTGGTGGGGTTGGTCCAAGTCGAATGGGCGGCATTCTGAGGACTCAGAATCTGAAGCTCATATGGGTGTGGCTCAAAATTAAACAGGAGGGGCAAACCGCAGGTGTTGGTCCATATTTCCACTTACCAGGGTTCCATTTTGGTACCGGTTTTTTGAGCCACAGCCATATTTCTGCTCTGCCCGGTTGGGCCAAGTTAAAACAGTTGCGTTGGAGGACTTCGAATTCTTTCTTGGGTCGGGGGCTCCTCTCTAAGAATTGGACTGAGTAGCTGACCAGCAATGTGTTTCACGAGCTCGGGCAACACTCTCAGACGACTCTCAGGCCTGATGAAGGTTCCTTTAAAATCGTAAGAACTATACTGTATACATTTGGGGTCTTTCTTTTAAGGGACCCGTCAAAATAAGCGGTTTTCCCTTTGTCGCTTTAAAACCTTTCAAACACCGAACAGCTGTACCCTCTAAAAAGAGCACCCATGTGCCGATTGATTTGCATGATACTTGTTTCGTAACGGATTCGAGGGTAAACTACGAGACCCTGCAGATCCTTTACTTGCGGATCCATGTTTCAGGTGCCGGACATATTAGTCTAGGTCCGGTCCCCCAGTAGTGCCCCTTTACTGCCCCTTTACCCTTTTTTGGGGGAGGGTTCCCCTACTAAAATAGACGACAGAAACAAGGGTACCCTTCTTCTAACCTCTCTACTGGAGGACCTAGAAATGTATGTATTTGTTCCCTTGGTTTTCAAAGGAATCGATTTCACTACTTGACATTTTTCGATTTGTCCTTATTTTTCCAGTGGGCGAAACAGCAAATGGAAGTGCCCTCCCACCAATGAACGTGGAACCTGACGTTCGGGGCGTCCTGGTTTGGACCGTTCCACGAACGTCAGGTTCCATGTAAAAGCGGTGGTGGGGGGGGGGGGTAATCCTACTTTCTAAGTCGGTGTTAGCATCCCCAGACACTCCAATGTAAGCAAACTCACATGTTGTAATATATGCCTACCTTCGAATGTTGCTCTGAGAGGCCTACATTTTTTATTTTATGAGTGTCAGTAAATGTGACCAACATGGACAGGGCTCCTTAAAAGATACATTTTGCCCCCATTTGAAACATGTTGCTTTTTTCACCAAAATAAAGGGAAACCACCATTTACAAGGCAATGTTCAGGTGTATAATGCATCCGGATCCCTGATGGAGTCTCTGGGATCGATCCAAGCGAGTCGAGTCCGGAGGCAACGACCAGGGCCGCGCAGCTCTGCACGCAGCAGCGGAGCGAGGCGCGAATTCGAGCGAGGGTTCACCGGGGCAAATGGCTGGCTCGGTGTTCCGCCTGGGAACCCGCCGTTCTAGTGCTACCAGTGCTACCTTCCATTTCCATTCTGAACCCAGGGATCCGGATCTTTCTAGAAAGCCTCCGGAAAGCCAGGGAAACGGATCCGAGTTTTGGAAAGACGGATTGGAAAGAATGGGGGATCAACCCTTAGATTTGGTACTTCTTGGGAAGCCAAAGGGACAGCCGTTGCGCCAATTTTTTGGAGTACCCTAAACAAGACACACCCATATGGGCGCGTCCCAAAATGGCAGACCCTTTCTTGCTTGGTATGAAGGGACATTTTAGGGACCCTAGTTTGAGAAACACCGATACATGGCCATGTTCTTTCTTATGGGAACACCAAACCCTTCTTGTTGATTGTTTGTGGCGGCTGTTCTGAAGCTTAGGGATCTGTGGCAGGCTTTTGGTACTGGATTTGGAGGAACGGAGCTGTACGGAACGCACCCTTAGCCTCCAAACCCAGTACCTGCAAAGGCCAGCTGGCTAAAAAGGCGCACCCCTCCCTTCGCCTGATTTGGGCCAGCAGTCTGTCAGTGAAGTAAGAAATTGACCCAAGAAAGGAGCCTTCACTATGAGGTCACGCCCGCGCACAGCCTTTGGAAGATCGCAACAGATTGCCCAGTGCCTCGACTGGGCAGGCCATCTTGAAGTGGCACGCTGCTTGCTGGATGTCAGCGCTGATGTGAACAAGGCGGACAACCATGGGGAGTCGCCTATGTGTCATGGCTGAACGAACACATCGCCCTTTGAGCCAAGATGATGTTTCAGTTTTCCATGCGTGGCGTGATGCTTGAAGGGCAACTGTGCGGAACCTTGAGCAGCCAATTTTGGGTTCTTCCCCGGGGCCAAAGTCCAAGTCATCCTTGTTTCATGAAACTTGACAGTCAAGCAACAAAATCACAACTTGGAGCTAACAGCCCATGGTTTTAAAGGATACGCCATGGGAATGAATATCATACTGAATTTTCCATGATGTGCATAAATGTAATTACACTGTCGAAAACATATGGAGCTTTCATGTTTGTTTCCGGTACCAATTTTACATCACAATGTTCTACAAAGGAATGGTAAGCCGAGCTTAGAGGCTCCTTTCGTATCACGGAAAAGGGATATCTCCCGCACACATGCTTCAGGTCGTTCCGTTTCAATCATCCCCTAGAGGGACCCTTTCCCACCCTGGGCATTCCCTCCCCTGTCTCGCATTCCCCGCCCCATGGAAATGAGCGAGCCCAGGTACCACGCGGCGGTGTCGGATCACGCAGCAATGCTTCAGTACCTGCTGACCGCCCGAGCCGAGATCTTGAAGGCCAACGACCCCAACCAGACACCCATGTTGCATGCGGCGGCCGGGCGCGGAACCTTGGATGGAATTTACGAACCTCAGGGCCTGGCTTTGGATCTGTTTGTTTTTTTCTTCTTCGAATTGCTTGGGTCAATGTCGAGAGCCAGGCTGCAAAGAAGCAACACACACATGGGTCGATGTCGATATCACGCTGCACTGTACAATTTGACTAGGCATGACGACTCCGATCTCTTTCTTTAGTACCCTGTCGAGCCAAGTCTTGGACCTTGTCTGAACAGGTCTCACCTAGACCCAAAATGGTTTGTTTGTTCGACCCTCCCAATATGCCTTGCCACTTTGACCCCTTGGTTTAGACCCTTGGCCCAATGTTTTGGGACCGTTTTGGCTCCGTTTGGGAAGTTGGACCCTCTCAAAGTGATCCGCCCTTTGGAGGGCGAACGATGTCGTGTTTTCTGATTCACATAGCAACAACAAGACCAGTTTTGCGTGAAAGGAATCTCGGGGGGGGGGGGGGAGGCCGGTGTTGATTTTGGGGCAAACCTAAGGTCATGGTTCGTGCGGGATGAGTTGCTCAAGAGTTCTTGCTCAGCAAACTGATTGTGTCATGTATCCGTGAGGGTGTGCCTCGAATAGGTGCCAAACAACCCTTTGGGGATATATACTACTTAAGCTGTCGAAATCAAAAAGCACTGCATCCCGAGACTCGAGATGTGGGTGTGTGTTTTTGTAGGCCTCCCCCCCAAAAAAAAAAGTGTTTTGCCTTTGGGCGTCTTTAAAGCCACCTCCAAAAAGAGCCACACCCATGTCTCAAGCTGGGCCGACCGGTCAGTTTTTCAGGAAACCTCACAGTGGTGCGTATTCTGCTGGAGGCAGGCGCCGAGAAGGACGGGAGCGAGCTCTGAAACATCGAAGGGAAAACATATGCCCAGTGCTTCCGGCGTTTCGCCACCGTAGCATAACCCTTCAGGTTTCCTTCTAAGGGTCGAAGTGCATACCCCTTGTTCGTAGCCCTTGGCTTCCGTGGTGTCCAACCCACTTTATAAGGGGTATATACCCCTTTTGGGGAGAGGATATGGTATGAACATCACCAGGTTTTTGTTGGGTTCATTTGTCCAAGGGGTATGTAGCAGGGTACAAGCACCCCTGGATGCTTACCAGGCTATGCAGCATGGCTTCCTTCGGTTCCGACTAAACTGCCTGGAAGCACTGGGATGGTTGTATCAAACAACCCCCAAAATGGTAGGTGTTCTGTTTGGTTTCCTTGGGTTTATGGTTATGCACCCCCTAAAAAGGGTGCATTTTCAGGGGGTGCTAAACCTACTGGCTAAATCACCCATATTCGTTCAATGTCCTCAAAGCGGGTGTTGCGTTTTGCAAGCCCTTTCTGAAGTTTCTTCCCATTGACCCCATACTTCTACTTCTGGGATGGATGCCAGTACGTGTTGGTGTACTCCAAGCAAATGTAGCACTTATGGTTTCAGGACAAACATGGCACCCAGACAGAGCCAGTTGAAGGTATAGGTCTTATAGGGACACACGTTTCTCGGGTATTTCAGACTTTATTGGCTAGTATGGCCGACCTAAAAGCGCAGGTTTGCTCGGTGCTCGCCAACCTGGTTTATAACTAAGTCACTTTTTGAGCTCATGGACTAGATATGTTTTGGGGAAGACAACACATTCCTGGTAAATATGAGTTCATATGTAGTTGTAAAAGCAAATGTTGGTGAACAAATTTTGGTACTTATACTATACATATGTGTAAACATGTTTTTAGTGAACACAACATGGACCTTTTTTGGGCATTCCACTCAGAAGTGAGGTACCCTCCCGTTCACAAACATGGACCCTGATGTTTCGGGGTCCTGGTTTGGACGATCCTCCTTTTGAAGGAAGCCTCTGGTGGGCTCCATGGCAAGGAGGGAGAAAGGGTAGTCACCCTAGGACAAGGCGGACTATTTCGGCTACACACCTATGCACGGTGCTGCCCTGAGCGGGCAGTTGGAGGTGGTACGTGCCTTGTTGGAAGCCGGGGCTGACAAGGACAAGGCCAATTACGTCCCGGAGGTGTGGGTCGTGAACAAACAAACAACAAGGGGGATCGGAGTTTTTTGGGTGAAAAGTTTCAAGGGGCGTCTCAAGATATCTGCTTCCTGCGTTCCGTTTCGGGCTTGGGTCACTTTTCGGGGTTGGACCATTGTGGTAAGAGAAAGCTTGGACTTTTTGTGGCAAGTGGCTCAGGAAGTGAGCAAAATGGTGGACCCTCTATTTTCTTCTGGCCAATCCACTCAAGAAGTGATAAACAGTCGACCCTCTTTTTCCTTCTGGCCAATCCATGCAATACATCCACTCAAGAAGTGAGAAATCGCAAACCCTGTTTTGGTTGGCTGAAGGGAAACCACGCGAAAATCAATTATGTCGGCCGCTATTTTGAGAACCCTTTATTGGATTTTCTAGGCAGGCAGCAGGACACTTATGTTTCTTGTATTTTCTTTTCGCAAGTGTCGAGGGTCTCAAAATTAGGACCTCCTGCCCCCCCCTCCCCCCCGGAAACAAGAAAAAAGAAAGAAAGGCCGGTGGCAGTTTGGTGACCAGCAAGTCCCGAAAAAGCCCTGGAACGACCTCTTTGTTGTGGTTTTCAACAGCGCCGGTGCGCCACAATTCTATGTCTGACAAAACCCTGGCAGGCATCGCACGAGCACACAGGTTTGCACGAGCCCAACGGTGACTTCGACATTGTGGCCAGGCTTGTAATTAAGCTTTACTCTTCTCCTTTTTGACCCATCCCCATTTTTCCCGTTTTCCTTCATGTGCCCCTTGAACCAGCAAGCACACTGTCTGCATTCGAACGGGCGGACCAGCCGAGGTGCGTTGGCTGGTGGAGCACGGGCATACGCCGATGCACGCAGCGGCCACCTATGGCCACTGGAGGGTGGTTCACTACTTGCTGGAGGCTTGGGGCAGACCCATCGGAGGGTGTCCTATATGGCTGTGGGTCAACACCAATGGTACCATTTTGGGGTGGGTCACCACCCATTTTAGTACCTATTTTAGTGGGGATTGGGATGTTCACTGGGGCTACGATTTGGATTGTGACCCAGGGCCATATACGGCAAGGGAAACCATTTAATCTTCTGCAGTTTATCATTCTATGGTTGGATGTGGTTTACTTGCAATATGGCAGCATCTGCAGCAGGCAGGGAATTTCCAGAGAACGGTCTTGGATGCGGCTTTTGCGGATTTCGCCAGTTCCTCACCTTGGTCTTTTTGTTATATATATATATATATATGGAATATTTTCGTGCTATTTCAATATTCTACAGGGGTGGATCCACAAAAGCCGCATCCAAAGCGTAGAGGAGTGGTTTTAAAAGGGTCTCTGCAGGACTGGACTCCTTTTGGGGATGGCGCATCCATCTCTCGGGCCAGGCCGGCGCAGAGAAGGATCCCGGCAACTGCGTGGGGCGGACACCCATGCATCTGGCGTGCGGCGCCGGCTTCCTTGCCGCCCAGCCTGACGCGAAAAAAAAAAACGCCGGGTGGTTTCATCCGTTTTTTTTTTTCACTCGAAGGCCTTTAAGATGGACAAAGCTGAGCCAGGTGGGGGGGATTTTGCGAACTGAGAAGTGGGATGGAGCTGGCGCTGGATTGAAGCCCCGAAGCCCCAAGCTGAAGCCTCGAGGGGTCGTTCAGCTGCCTATCTCTTTAAGGCCGACAGATTTCCTTCGGAAGGCTGGCAGGCCCCCAAAAATGCGAAGGGGTGTCGGCTTGGTGTGTCTATGTCTCTCCCTGTCTCAAAGCGACAATCACTAGCCAGCATGGGGGCCCCAAGCTTTAGTACCCCCCATGTGGCACGGGTGTTTGGCTCTAAAGGCTATGGTCAGCCGCTAATTTCAGTGATGTATTGTCAAAACATTTGTTCAACTGTTGATGTGGGTGTCCTTCATCATTTCACAACCGCCCATGTCTGCATTTGAACTGGCTGCCTTTCAGGAGTTTTCCCCCGCTCTCGCCCCTGTTGCAACAAATTCCGTCCTGAAGGAGCAGCAAATTCATCAACATTAGGACGTGGCCAGTTTAGCCCAAATCAAGGGAAACGGAGACAGTTTGGCAGCCGGTTAAAGAACCCGCATGTTCGCATGTGGGTTTGTCATGGGAGTTACCCCAAAACATGCTGTCCCTTTGGTTTCCCTTTGAAGCAGCACAAACAGACAACAGAATACCGTGGTATATGCGTCTTTCTTCAGAATTATCATTTTAGTATTGTTTTGTTTTCCAGGAAACCAAGGGCAACTCAGCTCCAAATCGATGTTACGCCATGTCATGTTCCCATTCACATCGCGGCTTCGAGGATGTGGTGAAGGTCCTGCTGAGGGCCAGCGCTGACAAGGAGAACTGCCAGCGAAGTGACAGTCGAGTTAGCTATATTCTATAGAGCAGGGTTGTGGGATCAAGGGGTTTTACTCACTTCTGTGATACAAGGGAATCTCCCCTGTTATGTGGTGGGTTAGTCTTTGGGAAGCCCTTGTTGTATCACAGAAGTGGTCATTTCCCACAGCCCTGCTATAGAGGGTATCCAAATGGCGTAGGATTTTGTTCATCCACAGTATGGGGTCAACATCAGGTACTTCGAAACCACAAGTCATGAGTCTGGGAGCAACACGTTATGATTCTAGGGGTTGATGCCTTTTCCATTATTTTCAGCCATCGTTCTAAAAAAAACAGATCTGTTTCCCCCTGCGTTTTGGATGGTTTCCTGAAAAGAAGGATCCCTGGAAAGAACGGGGACGTGCCCCTAGAAATATATCTTATAGAGGGTATCCCTCAGAATGGAGTACCCATCGAATGAGTAAAATCAGAGCCCTGGGTAAGTGAAGCTTGGAGTTCATTACATTGGTTTGGGTAGACCATTTAATACCGATCGGTGCTGATGTTTTTTTGTTGTTGTTGTTTGTTTCAAATGGGAACCCTCAAACGTAATTTTGAGAGGCCTTCAAAATTGATTGCTGTTGATTTTTTAGACTTTCGCGCTTTTTTTGTGGGAAATCCATGGGTTTTCCCATTGACCCCACAAGAAGTCGAGCTTTTTGGCGGGGCCGACGGCCACCAAGATGCCACCAGGATAAGACCGACAGCTCCGGGCGCTCGCCACTCATGGTGGCAGCCATCAATGGCCGTGTGGAGGTGCGTTTTGGGATATGTGTCGTGGTCTTTGGGGTGAGTTTGTCGCGAACCCGCGAAGAAATTGGTTAATTAGGGTGAACCTGGAGTCTCCATGACCATTAAAAAATGGGGTCCTGACCCAAAATAGAAAAGTCATTACCCCATTTTTTAGGGTCGTGGAGACTCCAGGAACCGCGTTTTGGGTTGTAAAGCAAAGCCAAACGGAAAACCGAAGCCATTTTGCGTGTCCGCTGAGCAAAGACAGCCACCTGTTTGAAATTTGTTAGTATGAAAAACAACGCCGCCCATGAAAGCGTGGAGCCCATGGAGTAAATCGAATGATTTCCCAGGTGGGTGCTCTATATCCAGCGATTCTAAGCCGAGTCTGAGCAAAAAACCACCAACCACGCAAAAGCCGGGGTGGGGGGAACAGAACGGAGCTGCTTCGATGATTGAAACCGTGGAAGTCCAAAGCATTTTTTCTGTGTGTTTTGGTGTATTGGTCTCCCTAAAACAACCTGAACCGAGTCCAAAGTTTCAAAAGTTGGTGTGCCCTTCCAGCCTTGGACTGCGCTTTTCATGTGGAAGAAACCCTTTGGACAGGTTGGGTGTAGGGAACACGGGAAAACCCACCCTTCCTTTTTTGTTTTGTTTTGGGGGGGGGGGTCCCGAATTCTTGTTTTGACACATACCCATGTTTCAACACACCAAGTTGCTTGCCCCTGAAATTTCAATTCCCTTCGAAGACCTTCCCTTGGGTTGGCCTGGTTGCACTTCTTGAAAACATGTCCAGCGACTTCTGGATGTGCTGGCATGAACAGTCTTGAATGGATGCCAAGTGTGAGATAGCCTTCCATCAGTTCAGCATCCCGTTCCCATCTTGTTTTGGTGCCTGTCAGCGGTCAACCCAAAATGGGTTCCCCCTTCCAAAGGTGTCAAACAAATTTCGTGTCTTTGGCATCCGCCTGATGCGGTACGTTTGTCCTTTGAAGCAAAAGGTACCCGTTTTGGGACCACTGACTGGCCGACGCGAGAGACGAGACTCGAAGGTGGTGAAGTGTCTGCTGGGGGCTGGAGCGGACAAGAGCTTGGCAGACCACAAGTTGGAGACGCCCATGTACCATGCTGCTTGAACATGACGCCTGTTTTTGTGCTACGGTGATTTGTAGGGGAACCAGCCCCCAAAACTGAAGGTCATTTCGAGAGCCCTCAACATGTTGAGTTTTTCAGGGGACCCATATTTGTACTTTCAATAGGGATTTCCCCCCTAGTTTGATCGGAGGGGGCGGGACAAGTCAGAATTCCTTTTGATCTCTGAAAGCCACAGCTCCATTTTGCCAGCTTTAAATGGAACTGCGCGACCCGCGCCCCTCCCCCTAGCCAAGTAGCCAGGTACTTGTTTCCGTGCTGGTTTCCCCTAGTTACCACCTATGGTGACTGGAAGCACTAGTGTTATTTCCTTTTGCTCTGGTTGCAACTGAGGCTGCTATGGCAAATCACACAGAAGTTGTACGTCTCTTTGCGAAAACCACGGCAGACATCGAGGAGCACAAGGCCCTTTCAGCACCAATCCTGCATGCGGTGGCAGGAGAAGGGAACCTGGAAGTTGTGCGCTTCTTGGTTGAACTGGGCATGGACAAAGACGAGCACGACAACTTCGGATGCGCTCCGATGCATTTCGCGGCGCTGAATGGAAAGTTGGAGGTGGTGCGCTATTTGCTGGAGGTCGGCGCCGAGCGAGACAAGGCCAACCACGATCTGGCGGAACGACCGCCGGATGAAGAGCCTGAGCCCAGCGATAACTATGACATTGTGCGATGGTATGTGGAAGACCAGCACACCCCGCTGCACGCTGCTGCTTCATTCGGGCACCTAAGAGTGGTGAGGTATTTGCTGGAAGCCGGGGTATCTTGGTGGCTCCCAGCTATCCCCTTGGCTTTTTGGATGTGGTAGTTTCCATTTAACCCAGTTAGTCACTTTTCGCGGGGATCGGAAAACGTGCCAGGTACGCAAGGATCCGGGGAACTACGTGGGCCGAACCCCACTCCATCTTGCCTGCGGCGGCGGCTTCCCGGACACGGTGCGCTGTTTGCTGACAGCAAGGGCTGACAAGGAAAAGCGGGGTTGGGCTGTTGCCTTTTCGGATCGGTCCCCAGGATCGTGATCGTGCCCTTTTCTTTTTTGGGAGAGGGTTCCCCTGCTAAAATAGACTACAGCAAAAGAGTACCCTTTTGCTAACCTCTCTACTGGAGGACCTAGTCTTGTTCAAGCATGCTTAAACACCGATTGATGCAATTATCGCCCAGCCCAGAGATAGAACCCCATGCTGGCTGTTGGGAACAACCTCCTGTTGGTTTCCCTTTGTGGGTCTGGTTTGAGTCTGTGTCAAAGTGGTGGACCTTCAAAAATGAGTGGTTTCCTGGTGGTTGCCCTTCGAGGAAAAGCCAACCCATGGCACCCCTTTTGGATGGTTTTCACGGGGAACCAAAAGGAAACCACCCGTTTTGTGGGTCTAGACCCCTAATTTCAGGCACATCCTGCAACCCTGAGGATAAGCCCGACACCTTCGGGCGCACACCGCTGGTGGTTGCAGCCATTAAGGGCCAGGTGGAGGTGGTGAGGATCTTGCTGGAGTTTGGGGCGGACAAGAGCAATGCAGACACTCGACAAGCAATCTCTGGCATCCGGTTCCTTAGGTATGTAGCTTATGCGTTGGCATGGTCACTAAAAATTAGTCAATTTAGCAGGGCATTTGAGGACAGACTAGGAATATCTTTATCAAAATGACGTTTTGCCCTGGTCGTTTCCTTTGCTTTGCCTGACTTGACTGACCTTAAAGGGCCCTTTCGCACTTTTGGGTTCCCTCCTTGCCCCTTTTCTCGACAGGACAGTGGTGCGACAGCACTTGAAGCAGCTTCCACCAATGGCCATACTGCGGTGGTGCAACTCTTGCAGTGAGTGTCTCACTTCCTGAGTTACTGGACTTTATACGTGCCGTTTTGGGGGGGTTTTACGTTTTGTTTTGGGTTTTACATACTTTTTTGTGATTGGACCATGTTAGTGGCAAGCAACAGGTTTGGACTGTTTTGGTCAAACCACTCAGGAAGTGAGAAGGGGAGGGTCGCCTATTCGAGAAGCAATCAAAACACGAGGTCGATGAGCCTGGTTGTGGAAAGGGTTTAGGACCATGTTCTGTGATACCAAGGGAATCCAATTTCAAGTGATGAAATGGTCCTGGAAAGTTTCCACTTTGGTATCACAGGCAGGGTCAGACTTTCCACAGCCATGTAGATGAACCCTAGGAGCCCAATACGCCTTTTAGGGCCTTTGACCGTCTTGGGCCCCTAGGGGGAAGGTTGTGAGTGGACGGTCGTCACAAACATGTGCGAATATTCGTGTTGATTCTTTCAGACTCTTTCAAAGACTGGTTTTGATTGGGACTCAATTTTCCCGCGACCGGTGGGAGAACGAGGAACATTGGCTGACCAATGATGTCAAGACTGACCATGCTGGGGTCTCCTTCAAACTCATCTTCCTCTGCAGATTAGGATGGGAGCCCCCTTTTTGGGTTCCCTGTTAATCTGTCGGGGAGTATATCTAGTATAGACTAAGCCTGAAGCATATTCCAGCAATTGCTTTTGTCGTACCCCTGTGGTTGGGCCAATGCCTGCCACGATTGTTTCACTCATGCTGCATTGAATGCCGAGCAATCGCGTCGATCCTGTGAGAGTTGTGGGTTGATCTTTCATGGGGTGAACCCCAACGGCTTTACCCAACGGCTTTTCCAGAGCTCGCACCCCGAAAAGGGGAAGGGCGCGGGCATGGAAAGGTTTGTCCGCCGTCGGACCTCGCGCGTGGAATCCCGAAAAAATTGGCTCTTTGGAGTTGGTATTGCGGGTGGTGGTTTTCAAGGGCGGCAGAAAGAACGACTTGTTATTGATTTATTTGTTTGGGGGTGGTATTCAGAATGGGTCAAGCCGAAGAGCAAGGCAAGATTGAACATGTGCCCCCCTGTTTTTGAAACCCCCAGGTCCAACAACAAGGCATCCCCATTTTTGACAGCTCAAGTCCATTCGTTGGAACGGGTCCCCATTCAGTTGGGCCTTCCCTTTGAGACCAGCGGTTCCATCATAATGAAGCTGGGGATGCAACCCCTCTGCCACGCAACGGGCACAGCTTCAAGACCTCTGCTTAGTTTGCCTCCTTCAGATGTGAGTGTGTCTTTTTTGAGGGTGCTTTGTGGTGTGGTAAAAAGGAAACCAAATGGAAGACCCACCAAATTGAGCCCATTTTAAGACACACCCATGTGGGTTTCTGAATTCCAGAAACTATGCGGCAAGATTCGAGAGAGAATTTGCTTCGCCAAAATCAAGCCTTGGTTTTCAAAATCTTCATCGGCCTCGCACGAAGCTTTTCATGGACTCGCTGGGTTCTGGTGTTGTTCTGCCACTCAGAATTTTCACTTTATCTCACTTCCTGAGTTCCTGGACGTTGACAAGTTTTTTTGGGTTTGGATTATTTGAGTGGCATACAAAAAGTGTAGCTATTGTTTAACCAACCCGCTCATTCGTACGTGAGTGTACCTCTAGCTTCGCCTTGTACAGCAAGCACCTGCCATAGGACGGAAACACGACAAAAAAGAAAGAAAGAATAGCAACAAAAACGGGTAAAACAAAACAAGGACAAAAACGCGAAAACGAAAACAAACACAGCAACACCACCTCGCCAGATCAGCGCGTGGCTGGCAGAGGGCGCCGCCTCGCGCATCGTGGGGCGCACCGCCTTCAATGCGCGGTCCAGCCGCTCCCATGCCGTCCGGCGCCCCGGGGGCCTGGTGCCGTGCGACCAGTGCTTGCGCGTGTTTTTGTTTCCTCTTGTTTTTCTTCCGTCCATGGCAGGCGCTGGTGTTTTTGTTTAGGTGTTGTTTGTTTGTTTGTTTGTTTGTTTGTTTGTTTGTTTGTTTGTTTGTTTGTTTGCTTGTTTGTTTTGCTTGCTTGCTTGCTTGCTTGCTTGCTTGCTTGTTTGTTTGTTTGTTTGTTTGTTTGTTTGTTTGTTTGTTTGTGTGTGTGTTTGTTTGTTTGTTTGTTTGTTTGTTTGTTTGTTTGTTTGTTTGTTTGTTTGTTTGTGTGTTTGTTTTGTTTGTTTGTTTGTTTGTTTGCTTGCTTGCTTGCTTGCTTGCTTGCTTGCTTGCTTGTTTGTTTGTTTGTTTGTTTTGTTTGTTTGTTTGTTTGTTTGTTTGTTTGTGTGTTTGGTTTGTTTGTTTGATTGTTTGTTTGTTTGCTTGCTTGCTTGCTTGCTTGCTTGCTTGCTTGCTTGTTTGTTTGTTTGTGTGTTTGTGTGTTTGTGTGTTTGTGTGTTTGTGTGTGTGTTTTCACGGAAGGTTCTGGCTTCCCTCTTGGTTTGTTCAAGGCAAACCATGATTCAGCATGGTTTGTGGGGAACTTGAACATCATACTCCGGTTGGCACGCGAAACATGAGGGCGCTCCCGGAGCAGGCTTTGGGTGTTCTGCTTGGGTTACCCATTTTTCAGTGGCACCTCACCCACTCAACAACAAGATACCCTCACTGCCACCAACATGGACCTGACAGGGAGTCCCTACAAAAGGAAAATAGTCTTCCAGGTACCCTCCCACAGGTGCTATATTAGTGATATTAGTGGAAGGGAGGGTATTCCCCCCCCCCCCCCCCGCCTTTTTCTGCCTTGCAGCAAGGTCGCCACTATCCACATTTGCTGGAACGATCCTCAGAAGCGAGGCAGGGCAGACGAGCACATTCTAGCTGCCGGGCAAATTGCCCGGAACCACATAGCCTCCAGTTTGAGAAGGGATCTGCATTATTCTTGCAGGGGAGTAGATCCCCATCGCAGTGTCGTTTCATGCAGCTTTCACACGCACACACACACACACCAACGCACGCACCCGCCCGCCCTCCCGCCCGCCCACACACACACACACCTACGCCTACACCTGCACCTACACCTGCACCTATACTTACACAAACATACACACATGCACACATGTGTGCATCCAGGGTTGACCATTGGAGAGCCATCTGGGCTGAAGTGCTTGGCTGAATTCCTGTGCCAACCTCGACTTTATCCTCGCAGCCATGGCTCGTGTTGCCGCTCTCGCCCTTTCCGCCGGCGGCCTCGCCTTTGTGGTCCCCCGAAGCTCCACTTCCACCTCCTCCCTGCGCGGCGTCTCCGTCTCCGCCCCTGCGGCTGAGCCTACCTCCAGCGCCTCCTGGGGAGCGGCCGCAGCCACGGCGACAGCGGCACTTGGCCTGGCAGCTGCGTCAGCAACGAGCGCCACACGCCGCACGGCACGCAAGGCCGTGGGCGTTTGCCTGCCGCTGACGGACAAGTTCGATCCCCTCAACTTGGCCAGCACCGATGAGAAGTTGGAACGCTACACTCAGGTAGAGATCAAGCACGGACGAGTGGCTATGAGACTTGGCAGTTCTGATGGTCGTGCTGGTGTGGATAGTGGCGGTGTTTACTTCCACGCTTATCACAGAAGTCCACTTGAAGTCCCAATCCAACAACTGTCGCAACAAAGATTGTATAAGATCAGTGTTGCCTTTTCGCAGAGGATTCGCATAAAGCCCTCTCTGGCATGCAATTGTTTTGCACTCGACTTATTGTGCTTGAGCCTTTGCGATCTGTGAGTTCATGTTTGCTCACCACGTTTCAAGGAGTCTGCAAGAGGTTTTGGACACGGTTTACTGGCAGGCATGGTTGAGATCAAGTACCCCACAAGTGTTGGTTTGGACCACTGGCTTTTGTAGAGGCTGCATGGCAACCTATCCACACCAGGGTTGCAGTGGGGGTACTGAAGCAGATAAAGCAAGTCGAGACCCAACAACAAACAAAACCCAAGCAATCCATGCATCCATGCATCCATGCATCAATGCCTGCATCCATCCATCCCTTCGTTCATTCGTTCATTCCTTCCTTCCTTCCTTCCTTCCTTCCTTCCTTCCTTCCTTCCTTCATTCATCATTCATCATTCATTCCTTCATTCCTTCATTCCTTCATTCCTTCATTCCTTCATTCATCCATTCATTCATTCATTCATTCATCCATTCATTCATTCAATCAATCAACCAACCAACCAACCAATCAATCAATCAATCAATCAATCAATCAATCAATCAATCAACCGAGCAATCAGCCAACCAAGCCACCGATTGATCAATCAACAAAAGATAAATCAATCAAACAATCAATCAATCAATCAAGCAAACAAACAACACAACAGACACTCAGTCAATCTGTCAATCAGTCAATGAGTCGAACAGTCAAACAGTCAATCTGTCAATCAGTCAAACAGTCAATCAGCCAATGATTCAGTCAGTCAGTCAGTCAGTCAATCAAACAAACAAACAAGCACAACCAATCAACACAACAAATAAACAACCTCCAAAAACCATTGTTTTCTCGGGTCCTTTTCTCAGGATCGCCGTGGTGGGGTACATCATGCCGGAGATCTTCCGCTTCCCCGGATGCGAGTCCTTCCAGCACGGGCTCGCGGCTTTGGAGTCCATCCCCCTGGAGGGCTGGGTGCAGCTGGTGGCCCTGGTGGGCGCGCATGAGGCGTGGGGCGGGGGCGGGAAAGACGTGTGGAGCTTTTCAGCCCTGGTCGCTGGCGGAACTGGAATCCACTGTGACAACAACAAGGGCTTCCAAGCCCAAAGACTATCAAACCTATCCCCCCCATGTAAAGGGTATAAAGGGGGAGATTCTCTTGTATCACCGAAGTGGGGAGGAAGCCCCAGAACCCTGGTCCATGGGGTTTCCCCATGAGTTTTCAGGACATCCGACTGGGGCGAGGAAAATGGATGTCCAATGCGTTTCCAGCGGATTTGGGTTTGCCATGGTTCCAAGTGGTTTGAAATCCCAGGTTGGAATGTGGATAGTGGGTGGAAGTTCATTTTCAGGGGGTTACCAAGTTTCCCACAAAGATCACATACTCCAGTTACCACATAGAAGTGTGACCCCGCCCCCAACATGCAGGGTCCCTTGCAATGGCCGCATTCTCAAACTTGCTTTTGGGGGTGGCTATGCTGGAGCATTGGCCAGCTTGAACACGAACATCCGTCTGACCTGGCCTTCTTGATCCCCACTACCTTGAGATGGACCCCCTTTCTTCCACATTTCTTGTCTGCAACCGGAAGATAGGATTGGATATTTTTCCCTTTCCGCCTGTTCTACACCTCTGTACCTGCACCGGGGAATGATTCAAACCATGTGAAAGGAGAATGTAAGAACCCCGGCCAGCGACATCCTGCACCACCCTAAGAACCCTGGAAGGATGATTCCCCTTTAAATTCCAAACAACCATGGTTTCAATCATGGTTTCACAGTGGTGCAGGATTTGGTCCATCCACAGTAGGTGGTCACACGATCATGTCCGGTGCCGTGCAACGCTGGATCAACCTGTGATCCATGCCATAAGATCAAGGAATCCGCCAAAAACCCACAGGGCTCCTTAAAAGATACATGTTGCCCATTGGAAACGTGGCTTTTTCCACCAGACTAAAGGGAAACCACCATTGACAAGGCAATGTTTAGGTGTATAATGTAAGGATCCCTGATCCACCAGGTGGTTCGCAAAGCCTTCCTGGCCTTCCCGTATACCCCGCTTCGGGATCGGATCCAGGTGCTGGTGAAGCCCCGCGCGGGCGGTCTCGGGAGCTCGGACTTCGGCCTGGGCACCGAGCTGATCGACGGCATCGACGAGGCGGAGCTCGAGCGCAAGCAGACCTCCGAGAGGAACAACGGCAGGCGTCCTGGGCGGGGAATGCTTGGAGCGCTGTAGAGCCTGACTCCTGACACCATTGATAGGAGGTTGTCCTTACAAAGTTGAGGATCCACCTGACTTTCAGAAACGCACATGTTGATTGAATCCTCGCGATCAAGTTTCGTTACAAAGGTGACGGAGCCAGATACCTTGTCTTTGTCCCAACAGTTTGAACTAGACGGCATCTCAGTTGTCAGAAGAAACCTTGACCTATTCAATATTCCAGCCCTAGAGGCAACATTGACTGACAAATCAAGTTATACCTTTCTTCAAAGACGTTCTATTTGTGCAATCTAACCTTTTCCTGGCGCAATACACAACATGGGACTAGACGGAGTTTTTGGTTTTTGTGTACCAGTTATCAGTTGGCGGAGACGGAACGACCGTCTTGGGCTCACTGGGATTTCAAGCAGTGCCTCCACGATCCGCAGCCCAAGGAAAGGTTGTCAGCCGCAAGACTTTTTGGACTTTCAGATTCAATCAAGCTAAGAGTCTAAGAGCCAGCTTCAAGGTCTTCTTTTTCTTGGGCTTTGGGGAAGAATCGCTTCTTTAGCATTATACACCTTGGCATAGATGGATGCACCTTTACTCGCACATGCGGTCTTTGCTGTTTTTGGAGAAGGCCACCCACCGCAAGCATCTTTCCTCTGGCAATGAGTATTCTCCAAGGTTGTGGTAGGATATTTTTCTAAGAACCAGCTTCAAGGTCTTGATTTCTTGTTGGGCTTTGGGGAAGAAACGCTTCTTTACCGTCCCACCTGCTAACATGGGAGTGCACAGACCCCTTTAGAAAGACTACTTTCCTCTTAGAAAGGGCCTTTTGGCACTTCCGTTCATTGCCATGTTAGTTGGTAGGAGGGTATTTGGTTCTAGGCTCAGAACGGCCTGCAAAAAGGTGGCTTCGAGGGATTTGTTTTTCTCTGCGAGGCTTGCGATGGTGGCCATCATGGGGCTCATGGTGCAGGACACTGCCTGCCCAAAAGAACCTCCCCAGTGATTGCTTCTTGACTTGTTTTTGTTGCAATATGTTTACTGGAGGTCTAGGGGTTCTGATCAAGCTTGCAATGGCCCCAATTAAGGCACGGATGACCCAGCCCCCCCGATTAACCAAACAAAGGGGTGAGTTTTGCCGTACACTTGGCTGTGGTTGTCTTGTTTTTGAAAACTGTTTACTGGAGGTCTAGGGGTTGATGCCTTTTCCATTCTTTTCAACCATCGTCCTTCTCAATAACCAGCAGTTTTCCCTGGGTGCTTGATGTTGTTTTTTTTCCTGAAAAAGAAGTATCTCTGGAAAGAATGGGGAAGCTTTGTCTAGTGGAGGGGGCTCTCCTTTAAAATGAAAACAGTCAGCTCCTGTGTGCAGGTGTTCCCATTGCTTTTTCCTCTCTCCTGACAACTCCTTGGACCCGGGGGGGGGGGTTGGGTCAAAGGCCTACTGAAAGTTGGTCAACTTGGAGGTGGGCCCCTTGAATTTACGGGGAATTGGCTCGAGATTTTCCATATCGGACCAAGTGAAGAGCATTTTTGGCGCGGGTCGTTACAGCTCCCTTCCGACAAGCAAGGGTTCGCCTTTGTTGCCGCATGGCCAGTCTGCGCTTGGAAGGTTCTTTGATTCGGCGAATCAAACTTGCAGCCTCCGACCTCGAGAAGATTGCTATGCTGTTGCTATCATAAAGCAATATGGTTTAGATACGTATCTACAACTGAGAGTATGGTCTGGTTCCTGCAAGAGAGGGTACGGATCCCGGCATTGGAGCTACAAAGCCTTTCCTTGGTATTTTTGGGCGGGTGCAGCAGCTCAAGAGATGGAGCGGGTGTGAATGCCAGCGGGCGTCACAACACTTGGGACATGAAATGAGGTTGATCATCTTGGTCCTTTTCATGGAATGTCCATTGGCAAACCACCAAACAGATGACTTTCCCCGCTAAACGGGGAAAATACCCATGGTTATTTGGGCGCCAGGAATATATATTGATCAACCCCTCAAATATTGGTGTTTCTGTTGCGATTTTCTTTCAAAATGCTTCCACAGTCTGGACAGATCTCCAAATATGGCCCGCCTCCTCGGTCGACGGAAAGAATCCAAAGACCACCGGTGCTTTGAATGCTGCGCCTGCATTCCGCTTGGCAATCTCATTCGTGACTGGAAAAGAACGGGGAATCAACCCCTAGGCTGACTGGGGGATAGTCACCATTGCGGGATGGCATCTAAGCGGTGTTCTGACCGAGTTCCTCTCGCGGGAAGCCGAGAGAAACTGAGCGAGAGGACGGGATGTTCGGAGAGCCGCCGCTGAGCTACATGTCCAAGTATGGCTGGTGGGGCGAGCCCGTGCAGTGGTACGTGCAGTGACCTTGGCAGCAGTTTGGTCCACGGTGGGACCCGCACGAGAAACAGCAGTTTGGTCCACCGGGTGGGTAACTTGGGAGTCGGTCAACAGCAAAAGCATTCACAATGGCTTGGTTCATGTCGCCAAGAAACTAATCAAGCGAATCGGACAAGGCAAGTTCGACCCCGCTGTGAAACTATGTTGCAGGACTCAGCTTTCAAAGAGAGATGGTTTTGGGAGGGCGTTCCCAACCAAAGCAGGTTGAGGGCAAACTCTACGTGATTGTGACTCATCTGGGCAGTTGGCAAGTGCTTCTTTATGCTAGAGTGGCTAAGGGCACTGCCCTGCACTTTGCCCGTTTTGCACACTTGTGTGGTGCCGCACTGGCGTTGGCGAGGTATAAATCTTTCTCCTCATTAAGTGACCAGCACCTCAGCATGGGTGTGCAGGCAAATTATCCGCAGCTTCAAACAGGTCGCAAGGGGTTCGCCTCAGGGCTCGCATAAACGCCAGTGGCACACTTTGGCAGACTGCTGTGGGGTTTTGGGTGATTGCACATTTGTCCTTGCCAACTTTCGCAACATCAGTTGGGTTGCAAGAGGTCACAAAGGCTTTGGCTGGCAAATGTTCACAGAGTCTAGCGGCCGCATCAATTTTGCCCTTAATTATCAACACAATTCCAGTTGACATAAGCGACATTGGTCGGCTGTTGTGAAATCTGATGGACACCACCCGATTTGTTTTCTCCGAGATTTGGGTTTCCCCAGGCACCCATCATTTGCTCGACAATATTTGCTGTTTTTGTCCCTTGTTGGTTTCAAGGGAATCCATCACTGGACATCTGGATCTTTTTTGGATTCCCTGCTTGCGGGCTGGAAGTTGGCATCGGGTGGGGTTTCCCGAGGCATTTGAACAACTGCCAGTCCTTCTCCGGCAGCTTCGTGGACAACGCCGGGGTCTGCGCCCTGCCCAGCCGCGGCGGGCGCACGGCGCTGCGGGCCACCAAGCTCTCCGAGGGGCCCTTCATTGAGACGGAGACCTACCCCGCACCCAAGGAGCGGATCAGAACACGCTGACTTCAGGGCTCCTTAAGAGATCCCCATTTTGCCCCCGTTTGAAACATGGGGCGTTTTTTTTCAACACCGAAATAAAGGAACACCACCACTTACAAGGCATTGTTCAGGTGTATAATGTAAGGATCCCTGTTGTTTGCATGCATCGGACTTGTTCTTGGGTTAGAATGGATGGTCGTCAACCCCCCCGAAGTACTGAACTTAGACGATCATGATTCAGGTTTTCTCTGCTTGCTTTGGGCGTGCTCCCAACACCCGTCCCCCACTTGGGCAAAACTGCCAAGTTGGGCAGTGCGTCCACTTAGAGCCAGGACCCAAGCCACTACATTAAGACAAGATTAAGTTGGAACTCTTGGGCCCAAAAGCTAGTTTTGGTCGCAGACCCAAATAGCTTGGCATTCATTCGGATTGAGCCCAACAGTGTTTCATTACATTAGGACAAGTTCAAGTTGGAACTCTTTTTAATTTTTGGCCCCGAAAACTGGTTTTGATCTCAGGCCCAACGGCCTTGGCATTCGGGTTGGGATTCATGAACCTAATCCCCCCCTCCAAACACACCTCCAGCTTTTCCTGTATTTGCGGGGGTGGGGGTGGGCTAAAGGGTGAGTGAGTATTCATGGCTGCTCTTTGGTGTGACGAAATCGCCCCTAGACCTTTTGGCACCAAATCGCCAGAATTCTACTGGGAAAAAACCTGCAAAGCGCCTGGTGGACTCAAATCCCCTTGCGGGTACCCCATGGTTGTGTCTTTCAAGGGGCAGCCAAAAAGAAACCACCATTTGGTAGTCCCCAAAAGAAACGACACACCCTTCCTGATTGACCCGAACCCATAGAAAGCCATAAACCTACATACATTACATTACATTATATTACATTACATTGCATTGCATTACATGACATCGCATCGCATCGCATCGCATTACATTACATTATTACATTACATTACATTACATTACATTACATTACATTACATTACATTACATTACATTACATTACATTACATTACATTACATACATACATACATACACACAAAAATGGCTTTTCCGGTAAACCCACAAAAGCTTCGATTCCCGCTACGGAACGTGCAGGAGATGGAGATGTCCGCGGCGGTTCCCTTCCTGAGATACCCTCAGGCGCGTTGGACCAAAACAGAAATGGGGCGAAATGTTGAGGTGTAGCGCTAGGGGTCATTCCCCAAAAATAATCAGGTCATGGTTGGTCATTACCCAAGTTATTGGGCATGGACCCATTTTTTCCAAGGGTCGTGGAGAGGTCATTCTAGGGGACACTTCCATGTCCATTCTCTCCAGGGATGTCCATTCTCTCCAAAACCTCCGGACACCCGGGGAAACGGCCGGTCTTGGAAAAGAGCAATGGTTGGAAAGAATGGAAAAGGAATCAACCCTTAGAGATGTCCCCCCTTTCCCCCCAAAAACAAAAACAAGTTCTCAAACTTGGCGCCCGTGTTCCCATTTGTTTCGGTCCCCTTCATCAGAGGAGGACAGCCTTAAGAAATATGCCTATGAGTTGGGCGCCGAGGCAGTTGGAACCCACAGGTGCAGGGTTGTGGAATCAAGGGGTTTATTCCCACTTCTGTGATACAAGGGAATCTCCCCCTGTATATGGGGTCTTAGTCTTTGGGAAGCCCTTTTTGTTGTATCACAGAAGTGGTCATTTCCCACAACCCTGCACAGGTGTCAACTGCAATTTCCAAGCAAAGGGGCTTTCTTAAGGTGTGTTGTTCCTTTCAAATCACCAAAAGGAGACCAAGTCACCCTTGGGCGTCGTGGATCACCGGCCAAAAGGCGAAACAATTGCCGCATGGTTCTTGTATGATTATGACCCAGCCCTAGGATTCAGCCCTTAAAATAATGGAATTCACCCGATGTAGATGACCAATCCTGACGGTAAACAATGGTGGGTATATTATTCACCCCCTGATTTTAATCGTGGCAACTGAACCCAGGGTTATTGAATATTTGTTTTTCCCGGTTGGCTTTAAAGGGAATTACCGGAAATACGTTCTCCTGGGGACTTAAGCAAATGGACGTGTTGGTTGTAAAGACCCTTCACCACCACCACGCCACCACTCCGCCACCAGCACCGCCGCCGCCGCCGCCACCACCTCTACCAGCGCCACCACCACCATCACCACTCCACCCACTCAAGCAAACGGAGGTGTTGGTTGCAAAGCCCCCTCACCACCACTCCACCCCCCCACCCCCCCCACCCCCACCCCCCCTCACCACTCTCGCCAGGTGCTCAAGGGCTGGGTGGGCGAGGAGAAGGGCTTCGACCCCCTGGGCGTCACGGACGCCCTGCCGGTCTACTGGGTCCGCGAGGCGGAGCTCAAGCACGGCCGCGTCTGCGCCTCGCTTGATTCGTGAGGCAGTCCATCCCTAGGAACCATGCGAACCCAGCAGTCCATCTGAGGTCTTTGGGGTCGAAAGCCTTCGTATTCAAGGTGTGGCGTTCCGAGTTGATGGTTCATTGTGGGACATGGACGTGCCCGAAATGTCCTGCAAAAGCCAGGCGGACCCTCCAATATTCCCCAGTCCATTGTCTTTTTTCTTGTGGTTAAGTTACCAAAAGGGAACCAATCGAAAGGGGTTGCCCACCAAAGACACTTGAATACCTTGGATTTCAACACAAAGCCGTCCGTAATCTACTCAATTTGTTTTTCGTGATTGTCCGATTTGGACGGTTTGCGCCTTTGGTATCCTTGGTCTCCAATAAAAGATCGAGTTCATTGACTGACAACGATGAACCCCTGGAAAATGTGTGGTTTGCCTTTTGGTTGCCCTTCCCAGCAAACAGCTTCCTTCCCCCCCCACCCGGCGGCACAGCGTATGGCATGCATGCGGCTTAGGCATGCTGGCCACGGTGGGCTGGATCGCCACCGACCTGGGCATGCGATTCCCTGGGGACCAGTTCCAGTCCGTGCAGACCACCCTGGAGGCGAATTCGAATTCGCGGTTTTGATTCGGACGGGTTGCATCTGACAAGAACGGGGTGTGCTGAGTTCGGGTCGATTGCGGGTCCATTTGTTTTGTTTTTTGTTGTTTTACGGATCCCTGGGCTCCGAGTGGCTTTTTGAGCCCATATGGAAGCTCGTGATGAAGGTCCTTTCTGTTAGCCAGTGCTTCCAATTATATACCATGGTAGGAAACCAGCAAAAAACCATCATGTAACCACCTAGAGGAAGAGCTGGGTTAGGCTTGGAATCAGTGTAGAATGTCCAGCTAGGGCAAAAAGCCAGGTGCAGGTGTTCCTCCAAACAAACCTCAAACTGCCCTTGAAGCATGGCTCATCCAAGAGATTCCGTGGCTGGTTTTCTTTGTCTGATTTTGGACGGGGGTCACTTTAGAGCCGCTGCCAAGATTATGCGGCTTTTCTCCCGTGGCCACAGGTCTAGGCTCATGCTCCTGGGAACAAGGGCAAATGGTACCAAAATGGAACCCTGGTAAGTGGAAACATGGACCAAAACCTGCGGTTTGCCCCTCCTGTTGCACTTTGAGCCACAGCCAAATGTAGGTGAAGGTTATGGTTGAATACGCGTGGAGCCCCAATTTCCTAGGCTGACAGGATGGGCGCACGGCAACATGGGTGCAAGAGGTTTCAGGCTATTTGGGTGGGCACTGGCGCGTGAACTTCACGCCCACGTGGGCCCTTTGGACATCCCTTTTGTTTGTAGGATTCCCTTTGGAGCAGCAGGCAAACCAGTGAACCCAGCCTTCTGGGCTGCGAAAACTGGGTCCTAAAACTCTGTGGGCATGTTACTTGGATGTTAGGACTTCAACTTTTTGCCAACGAATTGGTTTTCCGTATTAGACTACTAAAATTGAAAAGCTTTTAGCAGGGCTTCGCAGATGTCGCCACCGAGAAACATGGAGATGGGTGTGTTTCTTTTGAATGTGGACGGAGTTGGCCAAACCCTAGAAGGAAGCCGGGCGTCCAAAACCCTCCGTAACCAAGAGTACCTGGGTGCCATGGGACCAATTAAACCCCTCATCCCAGCCTGTGAGGCCCACGACAAGATGGTGGAGGCGGGACTCATGGCTCCCTTCCTGGGCGCCGTGGGCACCTTTGAGCTCTACTCCCTTTGGCTCTTCTTCAAGGGCTGGGCGCCTTGGCTTCGTTTTTTTTTTTCATCCGGTAGCCAAGTCAAATGGCTGAATTGGTGAGTTGGGGCTGGGCGCCTTGGACGTTTTACAAAGTTCCGGTCGAATTGGTGGATCGAGTTTGGTTGCGGGATGAACCAAAGGTAGTTGGAACAAAGCCTGACGACCCAGTTTGACCCAGTTTGGTGTTGGGATGAAGGCGGTTGAAACCCTTTTCCTGAGTCTAGCCAATAGCTTCTCAGATGCTTCATTTGATTGGAGGAACAGCTTGGGGCACAACTCGGGTAGCCGCAAGTCTTTTCCGGTCGGAAGCAAAAAGTTTGGTTGGGATGAACCAAAGGCAGTTGAAACAAACCCTACGTATATAGCTTTGCCGATGCTTCATTTGATTATTGGAGAAGCTTTGCAGATGCTCCTTTTGTTTGAAGAGAGCTAAATTAGGAAACACCCAGCGGGTTTGTACTTTTTGAGGGAACATGGTTCCCTCGTGGGAAAATGGAACATGTGTCGCTGGCTCGAAAATGCATAGTTTCACATTCACTCTCCAACAAGTGTAGGCTTCTTCTCAGAGGTATGCCAAAGAGCACTCTGTAGCCGGCTCGCTTCAAGTTGCTATAGTCTGAGTCTTCTGGTCATTTTGGAGGCGAGAGGGGGGACCAGCTCTATTCCTATTTTCCCCCTGTCCTGAGGTGGAAACAAGCAACTTGATTAGCAGAAGGGACCGTGAAAGCCAGCCATTTGTAAGGGCTCCATTTTTGGGCTACCCCAAGCTAGACTTCATTTCCCCAAAGATGAGGGCTCTCACATTGGACCGACCTCTTTTCTGTACCCAGACATGACTCAAGTGGGGGCAGGCTTCATACGCTCGCAAACATCATTCCACGGGGTTCACACCTCGGACCAATGCAGGAGATGGAGGTGAACCGGGACGCCGGAGACTTCTTCCTGGGCAAGCAATTCTTGCCCAAGGAGCCCGCCAAGGAGAAGGACATGCGTCTCAAGGAGCTGGAGAACGGGCGCCTGGCCATGTTCGCCTTCAGCGGCATCGTGACTCAGGCGGCCATGACCGGACAGGCTTGGCCCTTCATGTGAGCTTAGACTCCCAAAACCCGCGGCAGAGGCTTGCCCGGGGCTGGCGGAAACCGCCAGCGGCTTTTTATCCTATCGCCAGAGACGTCGACTCTAAAGCTTGGAATAGCAAAGAGGCGTGAGCCCGAGCCAATTCGGGCTATCAAAGACAACAAGGGTTCTTTCACCATGACACATAGTGAAACATATGGCACTGTTAGCCCATGCGTCATTGATTTGTTGAAGTTCCGGCGGTTGATAGTCCTTGTCTCACTGGTGCAACAATGGGAGCACCAGAAGCGGCGAAAAGAAGACCTTGCAAGCTGCGGCGCTGGGCGGGAACCAAGGCAGCGAAACCGTGTCGCTAAACGCCAAGTGCAGCGGTTCAAGCTACCCCGCAATTGTTCCAAGCTGCTTTTCCAACCTTTGGGTTTCCCCATCTGGTCCATTTCCTTTCAAGGTCCCAAAAGACAAGCTTGTGTGTTCCTCGTCAAAGCGCGTAGCGCTACCAGTGACGACTAGCGGAGATGCGCCTTTTGCTAGGGGTTCGCCTTTCCAATTTCTCCCAGTTCCCAGTATAGCAGGTAACCATTGTTTCTGGCATCTAGGTTTTGCAGGATTGTTTCTCCTGGTTGCCTGCTATGTGCGCTATTTGCTACTGCTCCCCTGCAGATTCACAGGAAACCAAACAACCATCATTCTGGCCCTTTCTGGGCAAGCCTCGAGGGGGAGTACTTGACAATAGGTCATCCGCTAGTCTACCAAATGAAGTTCAACTGCTGACCTCTGTATACTAAGTTCCTCGCCCAACGAAAGCTCCCCCCACTTGCCAGCAAAATGCCAGGTTACCTGCTAAAGTGGACCTCTTCATAACTGCCTTGCCTACACAAAGTCCTCTTTTTCCCCTTGCCAGCTTAGGGGCCGCCTCGGCCGGATCGATCAGGCGCAGAGACGCGGCTCTACATCGTGGACCTGGCGGGCTCCGAGCGGCGCCTCGGTACTTCGAGCCAATGGCGCGATGGGAAGGTTCTACACGCTGAATCCAGGGCTTGGCCCAATCCTGGCTCCAAGGATACCTGCTGAATTGAAACTTGCAAAGCAGGGGAGGGAAATGCGGATCCGAGCAAAATAAATCATTGGCGCCACAGACTGACATGGATTTTGCCAGAACCATCCTTTGTAGAGGAATCCTCCTTTGGGTTCGGAGGTTTTGTTTTTTTGCTTTCGGGGCTCCATCTGAATTTCAAGGGAAGAATTCTAGTGCTACCTTCATTTCCATTCTTTCCAGGCATCCGAATCTTTCTAGAAAACCTCCGGAAACACAAGGAAACGGATCCGGTTTTCGAAAAGAACGATGGTCAACAAGAATGGGAAATTCAACCCTTAGAACCATGTCAAAGATACTTGTTGCTGATTTCCAGTGAGCTTCGTGTGGGAGGGCGGAGGGCGCTCTTGGAAGATGAGAAGCGTCAGGAGAAGGAGGTCTTCCATCCACCTCCATTGGGTTCCATGTCAGTTGGGTATGATGTTGTCCAGGACCCAATGGCTGTTTCACTGAGTCCGTGTTGTTTTGTTCCAGGATTGCTTTCGCTGCGGAGAAAAACAACCAGCACGTGTCCCATACGAGTGTGACGGAAAGACGCGGCCTTGTGGCAACATACTCCTTTCGGCGAGTTCGAACAGGCCAACTGTTTGGCCGTGGTTCTTTCAGGTTCCTTCAATGGCCGCCTAGAATGAATCACTCACAGGACGATTGACTTTGTGGGTCCAAATCCTATTGTAGCACAAACTGTATGTTCTTTCGCAAATAACAAGCTCCGCCGCAAGTCCCGCTTCTTTTAAGCGAGTCCGCCCTGTTCCGCCGCTTTCCGCTCGCTCTTTCGGAAAGCGCACGGAGGTCGGGCCAGTACGCCACCAACACGGAGCAGCTTCGAGAAGGACCTGAGAAGGATGGCGAGTTGCCCCAACTTCGTCCTTGGTTTCTCTTAGGTTCATCGCGGGGTGTCCGAAAGGGGGATGCCGCATCACTTGGTTACCATACTTACTAGGGTTGTCAGGATTGGTGCCTTCCAGTTTGTACATTGCTTCCCTTGGTGTTTATGGTCACTGCAAGACTGGGACCCATGTGGCTCATCTTAGCTTGCACCAGAAACTGGACGTCAAACTTTGCTTCTCACAATTGCCACGAAGGCTCATACGGCACCACCTCAAAAGTGATGGACACAATTTCTACAGTATCCTAATTGATGTCCGCCAAAAGGTCCGCAACTAAAAGTAATGTCCAAATTGACGCCTACATTCTCCTCGCACTGTTTTTTTTTTGCGCCTTGGGCGAGAGCTGCATCAAAGACATGGTTTCTAGAACAGACCTCCGGTGGTTTTCATCGTTTTTTCCTTTCACTGAAGGTCTGGGTTATGCAGCAGTAACTTTTCCTAACTGGAAGACCATTTGGCTAGATGAATGGAACTGGGAGTTGAGGGGCCAGGTCCAGGCAACAGATAATTTCAAATCTTAGCCTGAGCAAATGTCGGGACATGGACATCATATTCCATTTAAGTTGCGACCGCCTATTTAGAACCCTAGACAGGATCTGAAATCTTATGAACCCGTGGTTGATAGCATATGCCATGAATCAACCATGTTAATAAATGTTCGTGCGAGAGACGTTTCCACGAAACCAGGCGGTTCTTGGGGCCTTTGTCCCCGTCTTTGTCCGAGGGGTGATTGAGTCAGCCGCAGGAGCGCACATCAATTTGAGCCTGTCCACCTTGGGACGGGTGGTGGGCGCTTTGGCCCGCAGGGCGGCCCAGAGTTACCGTTGCCTGGGGTTCGGTGGGTCCAGCTGCATGTGTTCACGATCGCTTTCAGGCATTTTCCTTGCTGGTTTCAAGGGTAGGGAAGGAAGAAGTGAACCTGGGGATTCCCTGAAAGAATGGAAGCCACCAGTTCCATTTCTCATTCCCTGCTGAGCCCAGCAAGTCGCAATTTCACCGACAAAGGTCCAGAATCAAACATATGTTTGGGGAAGTTCAAGGATGTTCAAGGCCGGTTTCAAGCAATACGCTGCCAAGAAGCAATACGCTGCCAGGTCAGAAATTCAGAGCGAAACCTTCAAGGGTTCCGTAGGTGGTTTGGCCCCATTTTTAGCAACCGGACAGCAGGAGGAACATGTGGGCATGTCAACGGTAATCTATTTCTGGGAAACATCAATCAATATGTTCAAACAATATTGGTTGCAAACATCCTTTTGCGTTTAGATGAGTCGTTCCTTGGCTAGGGTGAAACGTTGGAAATACAGGCAACTGTTGGTCAAGGGTTTGCCAATTTGGCTGCGTTTCCCGAGGAAAAAGGCAACTTGGAGGTTTCCAAGCACCAGCCAGCTAATGCTAACATGGACCAATTCGAATTTGAAAGTGAGCAAGCGTTTCTCTCGTCGTTGAAAGGACATACCCAACTCATCAGTCTATCGGCTCTTTTTTTTTGTTGCCGAGTTGGCAAAAGCTTTAGGCTTGTCTCCATGCCCAGGTGCGCAAAAAGTTGTTTTGCCCGGTGAGATCCGAGGTTTTCATTAAAGAATAAAAACCGGGCAAGTGAAGGTGGGGGACAATCCCAACAATCTAGGCGCGACTGCCCTTTCAGTTATTTTCCTGATTTTGGGTAGACCCCCGTAATCATTACCAGACTTAGCTTGCCTGTTTAGCTCCTTGTCCTTGGGGCTTCCTCACTATTCCATTTGCGCCAGCAAACAAATCAGTCTCTTGCGACGGGTCTATGCTCGGCCAAGCAATACCAGGTGCCCTTCTAATTCATACTAGTTTCAGCTAGACCCCATTAATACCAGGCGACCTTTTCAAATCTTTCCCTGGTTTTGGGTAGACCCCCCAAAAAACCTTTTTTGATGAAAACAGGTTTTTGATGGCCCCCCCCCAAGGACTGGTCAACCCCGGTGCCTCCAATTCATTGAACTTCCACCCGGCGCCCTCGATTCCCGCGCGCGCGCGGCGCACGCACGCGGAATGGGCTGCAGGCGGCCGCGGGGATCACATCCCCAGCCGGGACTCGGCGCTGACGTGGCTGCTAACGGATGCCATCACGGGCCACAACGCCCGCGCCTTCATGACCCGGGCGAAGGGAGTGAGGGATTTTGGTTGGGGGGTAGTCCTTTTTGTTTTCCCGTTGTTGTTGCGGTTGTTGTTGTTTTACTGTTGTGTTTGTTTGTTTGTATTTGTTGACTGTTTGCCCTCAACCCAAGACTTGTTTGTTGTTTTTTGTTTGTTGGCTTTTGTTGAGTCGTTGAGCGCATTGAGTTGTTGCTTTTGTTGAGAACCCTCCTGTCCACTAAAGGGGATCCGAATGTTTCTGGGTGGAAGATCAATGTCCTGAAGGGACCCTGATTCATGCCACGTTCGTGGCAGGCAGGGTAACCCCTTTACGGGGTAAAGAGGAGGCAAAAGGGAAAGCCGCGCTCATTGTTTGGATTCTATGGTTTTTAATGAGGAATGGCCATGGCTTTTGAAATTGAGGAATACCCTCCAAAGTGATTGGACATGAGTCCCACGAGTCGCGCCAGATATGATGTCCGCCAAAGGGTCCCAATTAGAACGTACACCATCATTTCTACACTCAAACGGGTGTTCTCAAAGGTAGGAACCCACACATGTTGTTGGGAATGTTTGGATAAGCACCCAAATGTTTACACAACCAATCTTGGTTACACTTTCGTTCGTTGCAATTATTTTTTCGAGGGGGGATGTCGGGCAGCTGGCGCTTTGGAATGTGAAGAGGCGAGTCCGGTTTTCGGTAGCTGCTTTTTGTGGCTCTTATCACAGGTGTGTTTTAAGGGTACGGTCAGTATCCCTTTGGAGTTCCCTTCTCCGGTGGTTGCCAAGGGACCTCGAAATGTGAACCCTCAAAAGGAACCCCACAATCGGACTGATGTGCCCTACGAGGATAGATGGGGTCCTCGCCCACAGTCGCCACCCTGTTTGGAATGATCCCCACAAAGTTGACCAAGTCATCGGATGGTGGGGCCAAAGATGACCATGCGATGATTTGGGAGTCATGCGTAGATCGCGGAAGCGAAGTAGGCTGCCAAACACATGGTGGCTGGTGGGGCTTTTGAGGCGCCACTGTTTGTCATCCCCTGAAATACCCTTCAAATTATGAGTATAGCCATGGGAATCAACAACCTTGGTGTCACAACTTCCATTTCACGCCGCAATGACAAGACATCGAGCACGGGAAGTCAACAGAGCCATGCATGACGCACACGGAGGAAGTCCTTACAGTGTTGGAGGGTGCTTCAAGCCAAAAATGAAATGACATGAAATGACATTGGGGGATCCTGGAAGACAATGTTCCTGTAAAACGGGGATTTTGTGTTGGGCGTTACAGCTTTAAACTTGTGTGAGGGGTTTCCCAGTTACGAGGAAGTCCATAATACTTGTTTTGGGGGAAACAACTCGCTTGGTCCCCCCCGGTTTTGGTGTCATCTTGACTTGTTGAACATTGGTTGGCAACAAAGGTGCCGTGCCTCAAAACCAAAGATGTCCTGTGTCCTTTGCAGGCTCAATCATGGCTTTTCCACGGCCATATTGCCGTCTATGGACTTTGTTTTTTTTGGACACCATTGGTGTGGTGAAGTCAGTTCCGACATCTCAGAAAGCTCAGGGGACCTTTTGGCCCAAATCCTCTCAAGTTGAGAAAAAGGGCTTCTTTCCATTTGGTAGGAGAACATCTTCCAAGCCTCCCAACTCCACTGATGGGCCCAAATGAAACAATTGTCGTTTGGGGGTAGGGGGGGGGAGGGGGTGGGGTTAACGGGTGGCTGGAACCAAACCCGGTACGGCCCACAACAGATGGCCCTTTGGCTGCGCCACCGCGAGGATCGCAGCAGTGCAGCCGCAGCACGAGGCAGAGACCTTGAGTACCTTGCGCTATGCGCAGGCGCCCCTCAGCCGCCGAAGGTGACGAGGGGGGGGACGGAAATGCGGGGGATGGTCCTGACATATCAAACCACAAGGGGATCGCAGGTTTTAGTCCTTCATTCCATTTACCATGGTATTACATTTGTTGGAGCCGCATCCATATTGCACTCACTTCCTGAGTTGCAGGATTTTAGGCACTTTTTGGGTTTGGTCCAATTTATGTGTAAATAACAAGTGCAAGCTTTTTGCCAATCCACTCAGGAATTGGGGATGCCCTGGCATTTTAAATTTGCAAACAGACCACATCAAGCCAGCAAACTAGGATGAAATACTGGGAATCAGAAGCTGTCCCTTGCTCCATGCAAGATTTAGGGCATCAACAGTACCGGGGGTCTCAAAGTGGGAAGAAAACTGGTTCTCAAGATTTGGCCTCACAGTGGGGAGGAGGGGCGTGTTATGGGTATGGCAAAATGGGAATTGGAGCATCAAAACACAAAACACGTGTCCTGTTTGGTATTCGGTAAGCCAACTTGAAGAGCGTTCCCTCGAGCAACACACACACCCATATTCATATTATACTATCACTTGGAGCCTACAAAGGAGTCCCCAGAACAAGATTCCTCCAAAATAATGCTTGTTTGGGTTCCATGTCAATCGCGCGAAAGGAATTACCTCACTGATGTTATTCGGAGATGCTTTACTCAAAAGTGAAGGATCCCCTCCAAAACGGTAAGTCCGGGTAAATAGAAGGGCAGCCCCCTAGAAGTCTAGCGCCCCTTTGAATCGACCACCACCAAGAAGGCTTCGCTATGATCACACAGCGACAGGTTCGAAGCGTTGACCTTGCGGTGGCCACTATAGAAGGAAACCAGGGGGAATGCAAATAGAGGTAAACATGCCCGGTTACCCTCTACGTACATTATATATAATTAGTAATGCAACTTATATTTATTTATAATTACATACATATATGTATGCATAGCGGTTATATACGTGGCCGTTCATAATTGCATGCCTAAAACTTATGAACAGCGACTTGTTGAACTGCGCGATTGGGAAAACTCGAGCCGCGAAAGGCCGGCGATTGGACCGCGAAAGGGAAACGAAGTTATTGTGAATTTGGACGCTGCATGGTGTTTAGATTGTGGTGCTGACGCACGTCTCGCTCTTTTTGTCTGCCCGGGCTCGCACAAAAGCTCCTCGTGGAAAGCTGAATGTTGTTTTCGTCTGCGCAGGCCCAGGCTGTGGTTTCTAAATCTGCTTACTGGCAAAGGCTGGAAGCTGCAAACCGAAGTTTCACCGCCGAATTCCGCGCTTGGACCGCGATTGGACGGCGATTGGACGAGTTTCAACACTGAGCCACTGCCCATCCGAGCTATGTTGCTTCCTTCAGGTATGGATGGAGAAAGGCCAGCGCATGAGATAAGACAGCGAAAAGCGAAATAGAAGCATCAGCGATGACCAACGTTGCTCCGCGATTGGACCTTGTGGGATCGCGATTGGCCGGCGATTGGGGTTGTCCCCAGACAAAGTAATTTTGTACAACACCCATATATATACACATAACATTATACATATATATATATACATATATCGGGGTACCAAAAATATACATATATTTATAGTTGCATATATATATATATATAGAGATGTATATATATGTAATAATAATAATAATAAGAATAATAATAATAATATTAATAATAATAATAATAATAATAGTAATAAGAATAGTAATAATAATAATTAGATGTATATATATATATATATATGTATTGGCGAATGCCCTTTGCATAAACACCCCCCGACACGCGGGGAAGGGTGCGGGACAAAGTGCAGGACAAAGTGCCGGACAAAATGTGCGAGACAAACTGCTGGACAAACTTGTCTGGAGGGTTGTCCGCGCACTTGGCCGAGATTTATGCTGCAAACCCCCCCTCCCACGAGAATACTTCCCTCCGAGTGATTCCCGAGTGGTTTCCGAGTGGTTTTGAGCGGGTTCCGAGGGGTTTCCAGGTGGTTTGCGAGCGGTTTGCGATTTGTTTCCGAGCGGTTTCCGAGTGGTTTCCGAGAGGAATCCGAGCGGTTTTGGCGTGTTCCGGACCTGTCCGAAGACGTGTCCGGGGGTTTGTCCCGGGCTTTTGGGCCCTCAAAGCTGTCCGGAGGGTTGTCAGGTGTTTATGCAGAACCGCCTCTGTCAATATATATATATATATATATATTATACATGTACGTATACATATATTTATATACACATATGTATATATATATACATATAGTATAGGTATATAAATATATATATATATATATGTATATACCTATATATATATGTATATATATATATATATATATGTATACATATTTGTTTGGTGGTTCCAGGTTCCTCGCTGAGGTACTCCAGCCTTCAGTCGGACCTCAGCACCAAGCTGCCGCGCCTCAAGGGCCAGGTCCGGGATCTGCAGCGGCGCGCCCAGCGCGCGAGGCGCGGTGGGGTCGGTGGGGTCGGTGCGGGGGGTGGTGGGGGGGTGGGGGGGGAAGGGGGGGAGGGGGAGGGAGAGGGGGAGGGTGTATGTTTTTTGCAGTTCCTGTTTTTTGTGCTTCGTTTGCTTTGTTTTTAGATGAGAGGGGAGGGGGAGAGAGAGGGGGCGGTGGTTGATCGGTGTCTGCCTTGTTTGGGGGTCAGGGCTTCTCAAAATACGGGTGGCTCGAAATTCTTGGGGATCTGGACCCCCCCCCAAAACAAAACAACATCGGTTATCGTTTTGGTTCCCCCCTAAAACCAAAGGGGGGTTCTGTAAGAGTCCGAACCTCGGCGCAAAATGGGGGAGCTTTGTTCCTGGCCACTGGGGAATTATGCACTGAACAATCAAAACAGGGGATTTGTCTCCGTTTCGTGTTCCTGAGCCTGGTGAAGGATTCACTGATGGAACCAACAGCCTGCCCCACTTTGGGGGAGAAAAATAAACCCACGCTGAAGCCAAACTGAAGCGATCCTACCGTAATACCAATTGATTTTGCGGTGATGCAGCTAAGCAAAAGCACATCCTTTTGGTTCGAAGTCCTTTTGGGGAAAGAACCCCCCGACCCAAATGTTCCATCGTCCAGAACATCTGGAAAAGGTACCAACCCCCCCCCCCCCCCTCCCCCCCCCGTTTTGAGGGGTTGCGTGGCCCGTTTTTTTGCATGGGGGACTTTGCAACTGAGAGACTCAGAGAGTGGGACATGGAGGCATGAGCTGGACTCCCTCTGCTTCGAGATCAACACCAACACCAGGCGCCTGGTGCACGCGGGTGGGAGTTTGGGAGGGGGGGGAGGGGGGGGGACAGACGGTTTTTTTGGGGGGCAGGGGGTGAGCGGGGGTTGGAGGGGCAGCCAAAAGGATTTTGGTGGTCCCTAGAAATCATATTCTCAAGGCACAAAAGCTTCCGAGAAGTAACATAGGTTGTCAGGACTTTTGGTCCGCTACCACAAAGCGACTTGCCAGGGCCTATATTGGGGGCCCAGATTTGATCAGAAGCCTTAGGGTAGTCAAAGCTTAGGGTAGTCATGGTGCCCAAATGGAGGGGTATACATACGGAGCTCACCACCAATATTGTCTTTATCGTTTTGTTTTTTTAGTCACTGTTTCGTTTTTTGGGCTAAAGTGGATGGAAAAAAACAGCAACTGGCGATCCAGGAAGGGTTCTTTTGTTCTGGTTACCCAGCACTTCACACGAACAGTACTTAGTGCAGATCCCCATGCGCGGCCCACGCAGAAGCGTCGCTTTCCGCAGGATCGGGAAGACCACTGAGTGGAACCGGGAGACGCTGAAGAGCCGAGTGGTTCGGATTGAGCGTCGAGGGGAAGAGCCGCTTGGCAGCCGTGGTGTCGGATTTTGGCAACAGTAACCCCCCCACCAGCGATTCCATGGAAATGCACAGACCCCTCTAGCAAGACTACTTTCCTCTTGGAACGGGCCTTTTTGCACTTCCTTGTTAGTTGGTGGGAGGGTTATATACCAGAAGGGTGGTCATCCAAGTAGATGACAGGACATATATACGTTCTGTCACCTACTTGGCTGACCAACCCTTGGGTAAGTGGTGAACGTGCGCAGTTAAGAATATGTTTGTTTCACCTGGATTGTATGCAGGAGAAATCAGACATTCGAGGGACTTTCTATGTGGACATACAATTACGGTAGCAAAGCGCAAAACATTGGGCATGCTCACCGGATGGAGGTCAGTAGGTACGAGCGTGTCTCACATGAGGTTAGTTCCAAATTTCTCGAGTGGAAGCGAGAAGGGGGGACGAATGGGGACGAGCTCTAAATTTCCCCATTGGTTCCCCGTTGGGCTCTGAGTGGTTCATGTTTGTGACTGCTACGGGATCGGACCCAGAGTTCTGATTGCCCCAGCAAAAAAGGCAAACTGGGGTCTCAAGAAAACTCTGACGATATGCTAGGATTCCCCCCTAAGTTTGATCCATTGAATTGCAGCTGAGGCGGTACAACTCAATTCGCTTGGCTGTGCGCGGTGTTTGCGTGTTTCCCTTGCCTAGGGGCTCCAAAATCTAATCATTTGGGGTCTTTGAGGGTCAGACGTCTCAATCCAGGGTGGGTCCCTGTAATTGTTGAGACTGACTTCAAGAGTTCTGAACATATTGTGATTTCTCATGAGCCAACACCGTCTCAGTGGTCCAGGTATTGACCGACGTACGGGTCAAGTATGGTGGCGTTGTGTTTTCTGTCCATACGGGTTGGGCCAGAGCAATGGCGCTTTCTGGGAATATGTAGTTGAACAAATACGCGCTGTATACGGCCAACCAGGGCCACCGGCCAGAAAACAAATACCATACAGGAAGTCAATCCAAACACGGGTTCCGTGCAAAAAAAACCGGCCAGATGGCTTTCCAGCCAGGTTTTGCGGGGTCTGCTATGGTGTGAAAAGCCGTTGCATCGGCCGCGTCACTCGCTTCCGCAACTTTTTCGGCCCAGCACGTCCCAGCACCCGCGCCCCATCACGAGCGCCTGCACGCAAGCGACGTGACCTGGCGCGGCGACGTCATGGAGGAAAAGAGTTATAGCGCGGGTTCGCCCGTGAAGTTTCTTTCAGGCCCGGTTTTCCCGTGACAGCCTGCTGAGGGTATTTGTTGCATGTTGTATCTCTAATGGAACGTGTATGGTGAGGGTTAGGCTGTGGCAAAACGGCAAGTGGGCTGTTGCAAAAAGTTCTCGTAGGGATGGTTTGGAGCCCATTGTCGACTGCCAAAGGAATGATGCTGGAGTTTGCTGGAGTTGGCCGGGAAGTGTCTTTCAATATGTTGTTGTGTTTTCTTCACTCGTCCCAGACACTGCATGCAGTCTATATGATCCTGCATTTGAACATTCCATATAGTTCACACTGACATATGTCCACACAAGATGGTTTGCATGGAGTGCATTTCAAAACGATGACACACGAAGGGAAGGATCCAGGGCCACCAAGCAGACGGGGAAAGGGGGGGCCTTGTTAGCATCTCCGAGCGCCACGGGTAATGGAGACTCCTACCAATTTTTGACCCCCAGCCATATGGGTCAAAGGGGGTCTGTTTGCCACCTTTGGTGGAAAAATGATCGACCCCCTTGTAGTGAAGGATTCCTTTTTGAAGGGGTCGCCAATCTTCTCACAAAAGGTGGCAAAAAGACCCTCCTGTATGGGTCACCATGTCACCCCCCAAACGAGCCAAGCCGAGTCCGCCTCGCTCTCGTGAGGGCTCCCTGACATCGAGTACCCCTCGCCCATCAGCGTGCGCAACACCTTCCTCACCACCGAGCCGGACAGGCGCGCAACGAGCGCCATCGCGCGCGCAGCGAGCGCGATCGAAAACTTCCGGTGGTCTTTGGTTCATTTGCGGAAATGGAACTCCCTGAACTTGCCAAGGACTTACTCGGAAAACAAATCATGGTTTCTATGGTTCACATTCAAGGTACCCTTGTCAGGTTGGCTCAAAGGGCAGCCAAAGGAAGGACACACTTTTTGCCCAGATCACTGTGACACATATTGAGTTGTTGTTGCAGGAAACTGATAGACCATGACAAGATGATTTGCTGGTTCCTGTGTTTTGACCAATGGCTCATCCCCATCACCCTGACACAGCCTCCCATCCACTAGACTTGAACCCTGGGGATGATTTGGACCGTGTCTATTTGCAAGGGACCGAGCCTCCGATTCGACAGGAATTGCCGCCTTTCGGTTTCCTTTTGAACAAACATACGGACTTTAGTACCCCCCAATCCAGCTTCACTTGGCATGATTTTGGGCTCCCTTGGCAGATCCTTAGGGATTTTGCCATGTAATCTTCCATTTGCTTAAGAATATTTGTTATTTTCCCTTGTTGGTTTTAAAAGGAGTTTATCGCTACTGGACTTTTTTTTTAAAGAACAAACTTGTTTTTTTCCAGGGGTCTTAACCAAATGGAAGTAATGCTCACGTATTTCGGATGGGACGGGATGCATATCCCCACCCCCTTCAAAATGGAATTGGGGGAGGGGGATGACCCCTGGAGATCTCCATTTATGGTGTCATTTTGCCTTTTGTGGGGAAGAGTAAATAGATGGAATTGGGGAACCCCGGACCCCTCCCCCCTAAGGTGGGGATGGGATGCGCGTTTTCCGCGCCTGCGCCTCGGAAGCGTGCGGCAGGCCGCCCTCCATCGACGAGTTCTACCAGGAGCGCGGCTTCCGCTCGGCGCCGGGCAGTGCCTTTGGCATGCCGCCGGGCCTCGAGGAGGACGGCGCACGCGGTTGTTGGGGCGTGTGTGTGTGTGTGTGTGTGTGTGTGCGTTTTTGTTGTTTTTTTTGGTTTTTTTTTTTTCTCTAAGAAAAAACATACAAGAAAAAACATACAACTATATATATATATATACATATGCTTTTGTTTACTATTTATGTTATGTGTTTTGTTTAATATGCTTTTGTTTCCTTTGTTTCTTTTTATTTTTTCGAGTTTGGTCCCGCAACACACACAGAGAGAGACGTTGGGGACACCCTTCCGGAAGTTCCAAAACCTGCCATGCCCGTTTGGCTCATAGTGGAAGGTCCTTAGCCCGAACGGCTGAGGGTGGAATGGAGGCCCCGACACAACACGGAAGACCATGTTTTCCCTCGCAAAGGGGACCTGAGCACTTCCATGTTCTCACTTGCCCAAAACGAGTTGACCTTGTGACCTTTGAATTGCCCTTGTTTGGTCAATTCTTGGTCTTGGCCCCAATCGGTTAGACTTGTATTTTTGGATGCTTTGGGAGTTACTGAATGTTTGGGTGCACCCTTTTGATGGCTCAATGTGGGTCAAAATAGAAAACCTAAAGGACCAAAGGTCGGGAATGGAATTACGACCAATAGCATGGTCAACCCAAAAAGGATGGCCCCAGTAATTCTACCAGGGTCTTTGGTTGCAACTGACTGCGATGAGTATGTGTATAGTTGGGATCGATGAACGCCTATCAATACTGGGAGAAACCATTTCCTGGCGGATTCTGCAACTATTCACAGCAGAAGAGCTGTACACCGGCAAGTGGTTGTGGTAAGAAGGTTTGTGGTGAATAACCCCCTGTTCCATCGGTCATAGATTTTCGTAGACCGATGGACCAAGAAGACAGCACCAGAACTGTAGACCTGCAAGTCGTTGTGGCAAGAAGGTTTGTGGCTAATAACCCACCGTTCCGATCACAAATATATAGTTTCTTTTGTTTCTCGGGGGCCAATGGACCTTGAAGACAGCGCCAGGATGAGTCGAAAGCTTCACAGAAAGGGCCCTCGCAGCCTGGCTCCATGCTGCCAATGCCATCCAGCCACCCAGCCGCAAGCGACACCGAGCTCGGCTGATCAGCGACTCCGCGCTTGGGCCAACGAAAACCCCCAACCACTCACCAACCACTAGAGCGTGAGCCTGGAAATGAGCCACTTGCTCAAAACTGATTCGGGCAGGAGGTTAAGGGAGCATCACTGCCATGAATCAATGGGTGCCTTGGCCGCCTTTTGGGATTCTTTACATGGCTTGGGATTCTTTACATGGCTTTGGGTACACCGTTTTACCGGGTTTTGAGTGTGACTCAAATAAACATGGAGACCAGCACAGAAGTCTCGTTTTCGCCTATGTATGCAAGAACATAGAGATGTGAGTGCACGGGGTCCTGAAAGACCACCGTCACCTGAGAAACACTCACCCCGTTGGAAGATCATTTCCGCAGTTCATGGAAAAGAAACCTTCTTTCGTTGGTGGGAGCCCACAGGCATGCCTCCCGTTGGCGGAATCCAACCTTTTGGGTGGATGTAAAGAGAACCCGCAAGGAAGCTGCCTTTCACTTTGGCACACACAGCGATCTTTTTGAGCGAGCGTGCTTCTCTATGTGCCCCAGTCCAAAATCCAACACTTCAACATCTTGGGCTGTAAGTCAGTTTCCTTTAAACGTTGGAAATCCAAAAAAAAAAAGAACGGACCTTTGCGGCAAGGAAATGAGAGGGGTTATCCAAATTGACGAAGACATGTCCACGGACCAAGATTGGCCACGGACCATGAGCGGGGAGAACTTGGAGGACCGAAAGATGTGCGGAAAAGTTTCCGTTTGTTGAGGTTGTTGAGACGAACCAAACCCAAGGGGAGACAAGAAAGGAACCCCATGTTTTTTTTGGCCCATCTTGAGACTTCAGTTTCAGATTTTGGGTGATTTTGAAGTACTGGAGAGTTTGGGCATTTTTAAGTACTTTAGGTGATTTTGAAGTACGGCTTTTTCAAGAGTTTGGAGTCTTTCTCTTGGCAAGCTTGTGGTTCTTGAAAAGGCGGTAGGATGATGAAGAGAGAGCCATGCCTCGCTCGCTTCTCTCGCTCTCCATCTCCTCCCATCCCTCACGGCCTATAAATGGAGATGCGTGGATGAGTATGAGAGTGATTGTTAGCGAGGGAAATAGATGTAATGCCTGGCGAAGATAACCCTTGCTCCATTACTCAGGGTTGGGGGCATCTCTTCCATCACTCTCTTCACTCATCTCTCCGCTCTATTAGCGTGCTATCTGGAGATCAGTGAGTGATGGGACCATGGGAAAGTCGCCAAACGAAGAGATCTCAAAGCAATCCTTTGACAGGCTATTCCTAATGGTTGGATCCTGGAAAAGAATAATGTCATTCATATCACATCCCATAATTACCTGTTCCCTATACATCCATAATTATCAACACCATTTAAAAAGAAAATGTCTACTTTAGGAAGTCATATGTCTTTTTGTCTCTTCCTCCATCACACCCTTATCCTTATCGACCTCTCGTTCCAGAGAAGATCCTATATCCTGTTCCCATCCTGGATGTAGGGCTCGCATGCGATGGATGTAATATGATAGGCTCGGTTGTGTCGGGTATTCGGTCGCCCTGGCTGAACGTGAGGTGCAACCATATTTTCTGACTCCCAGAGGGTCCAACTCTTTTGTCGATTCACCATTTTGTCCTCATGTTAAAGGTCAAAAGGAGGCTCTATAGGCGAGTTCCAACACGTGGGTGCTTGATGGCTGGCTTCTAAAGAACAACAAATGCCCAATGGGTAATCATGACCACACATGTCTCAAAGGTGAAAGGGAGACTCGCATTGGTGTTCAAAGGAAAATGTACTGGTGAACCAGCAATGTGTGGGTCCCTATTTACTTTCCCCCATTCAAAGCTGGGAGAAGGATCATTCCAGCCCCCTGAAGGTGCCTTTTGCAAATTGTTATCTATATATATTAATATATATTGTATATGGCATATATCAGAGTTGAGTTCATCGTGCTGTGAAGGCCTAGATGGTGTTTACGGGTCTTGTTGGGCCCGAACTGAGGTTTAAATGTCGGCGCCGGGATTAGGGTTTGCTCTTTGCTGGTGGGCGCTATTTGGATAGTGAAGTCAGCTAAGTGGTAAGTATTACCCGTTTAACCCCCATACTGCCCATACCCTTACTAATTAGTTTGGTATTCATTTAGCTAGCCTTCTGACCCCCAAAAGCCAGGGCAAGCACCCCTTCACACACCCCGGCCTCCACGCATGTGTGGGTTCATCAATATTCCCCCAATGCTGGGTAACTTTTCCCATTTCGGGGGAGCATCATGTTTCCCACCCAAGGGTCGTCCCATTTTGCATGACCCCCACCAACTGGCGAGGACTTTCTGAGCGCCGTGGGCCTCGCAGAAGTCACCGACGTGGCCGGGCACTCGCCCTCCTTCGCGCAGATGCCCCCGCCCCCGCCCAGCCAAAAGGCGCCGAGCCAAGGGAAGCCACCAGCCGCCCGTCGCGCGTCGCCCGTCGCGCGTCGCGAGTCGCCCGTCGCGCGCGAGCCTAGGGAGTTGGGTTCGTTTTCGGAGCGCCGAGGTTTTGGTGTGGTTGTTTTTTTTTCTCCATGCTGCGGTGTCTGGCTGGGTTGGTGATTGGCCGAGCTTTTTGCCCGACAGCCGGAAATGCTTTCGGAGGGTTGCAGAGGGTTCCGGGTCACCTAGGCTTTTTCTTTTAGGGAACCACCTTTTGGTACGACATGAATCCCCACCTTAATGATGTCCGCCAAAGGGGCCCCGGTTGAAATCCACCCATGTTTGAAGGTGGGGCCCACGGTGGGGCTGCTTTCACTTCAACAAATGAGGTACCCACCATGGCGACTTTGGCCCTCCAGTGGGTTCCATTTTCCTTGTTGAACTTGGGACGCCATGAACTGCAGCCGTGGAAGTCCACAGGGGGTCTGAATGTGGCCGAGAAACAGAGCCCAATTGGCTGACCAACCGAGCACCCAGCTAGCCAGGTGTTTCATCAGATTCAGCAAAAGGGGGGGCACCCCCGTTTTTCTAAAGGGTTTCGCCACGCATGTTGTTTTTGGTCGCCTAGCTTCGGCACCTGGAGTCTCCATGACCCTTAAACAAAATGGGGTCATGACCCGAAACAAATGGGGTCCTTACCCCATTTTTCAAGGGTCATGGGGTCGCACAGGCAGACTGAGCCGTCGTTTTCGGGGTGCCAGGCGCCCACCTTCGGGCCCGGGCCGGAAGGCCCGGCCTTCGGGCCGCCGCCTGGACGGGAGGCAGCGGAGGTGCCTGTGCCGGTGAAGCTGGCGCAGGCGAGGCGAAGATGTTAACCAGGTCCCCCAGCTAGGTGCCGTTTCTTTTACCGCTTCTTTTTTTGGGGAGGGTTCCTCTACTAAAATAGACTACCGAAAAAGGGGTACCCGTATTCTAACCTCTGTACTGGAGAACCTAGTTTTGGTCGTTTTAGTCGCAAGAAGAAAACCCCGACTTTGCTTAAGACGATGTTTTCTATTTCCCCTGGTTGGCTTTAGAGGGAATTGATCACTTCTGGAAACATATTTTTTCCAGGGGGCTTAAGCAAATGGAAGCCGGAGGAAACATGACAGCATAGCTCTGCCCTATTCTCATAGAGCTCACCTGCATGGGCTGAAGAAACAACCCCGCGCCTTTTCGTTGTGTAAGGGGCCGTCCCTTAATGTGTTTCGCAGGCCAAAACCATTGTAAGCCGATACTGAGGAAAAAAAACGATACTCTCAGAAGCCATGAACACACACATCAGGTCCAAGTTGTTGTCGCAGACCAAGATTGCGGAATCATAAATTTGCAGGGCCCAGACCGATACCCAAACCGATACCCAACCGATACCCAACTCATCAGCCGCCATGCCGAATCCAACCAGCTGCTCTGCAGCCTTCCCTGGAGCTGACAAAATGTACTTTGTGTACTACACTTGTACTGACAAGTTGCGACTTTCCAGGTGGAGCTGCCAAAGTGTACTACGTGTACCAGACTTCTAAGTACTGAAAAGTTGCGACGTTTGAGCCGGAGCTGGCAGAGTGCACTTCGTATACTACACTTGTACGGAAAAGTCGCAACTTTCGAGCTAGAGCTGCCAAAGCACCGTAAGCCCATGCAGAGGAGAAAAACCGATACTAACCGACACCAGGGCATGGGGATATAAGGGTTGTTCACGGGGTTGTTTTTTCAACCCACTTGGGGGTATAACGAGTTCACCGTGGCAAAAGGTCCTTTAAGTGGGGATCCCTAAATTCAGCTTATCGAATTATACTCGTTTTGTCGCAAGCAAACCCGGCGTAGGAAACATGACTGCAGACAGTAGTGAAGGTGTGGTTAGAAATAGATGGGCTCCAATGGGATTTAGGCTGGTTTTGCTTCAATTATCCGGGAACGTCATCTATTTGTCCAAAAGGCCACCTATGAATGAACGATGCTTCTGCGGTTGCACCATCGACAACGTGCCCCTTTGGAGTCTTATTATTTTGGACTCGAGTTTGGGAGGATGTCCCTGCGATTCCGTGAAAACCACCCTGTCAAAACATGCTCAAGAGGCTCCCCGTACTCGGGGATGGTCGACGGGGGTCGTCAACTTGGCTCTAAGGATCCTTACCATTGCAATGATTGCTGTTGAGGAACCATGACCATGGGCTATAGGAGTTTTGACCTTGACTCATGTCTTTTTTGAGGCTCGGCACCCCGTTTGGAGTGGGTTGTTCTAGGTAAGCCAAAAGGAAACGGTCCTCTTTCTTAGTACCCATTTCGGGGATGCAAGGGAAACCAAAAGAAAACCCTATCTTGAGACAACATGCTTGAGTCATGGTGTATTGGTTTGGAGCTGTTCTTTTTCGGGAAGCAAAGGGACACCGACATCTAATTCTTGTGGATACCATGTTTGTTTTTTTCACTTTTTCTGTTCTTCTTTTATTTCTTCGGGGTAGTTCAACCGGGTTTAGGCACCCAACTCCTTTTCGGGAAGCCCAACAAAACAGCGAAATCGGGGGTCTCATTGAAAAACAACAGCCCAGGACATCTCCAGCAGCCCCTGGAGCCCTGTTTTCAGCTTCCACCCAGCTGAGAGCTGATTTGGGCGCACCCCAAAACTAGGTCCCCCAGTAGTGCCCTTTTACCAACTTTTTTGGGGGAGGGTTCCCCTACTAGAATAGACTACAGAAAAAAGGGTACCCTTATTCTAACCTCTCTACTGGAGGGAATAGAAACGCAAATCCCTGGGTGGAGAGGTTCGATTTAAAGAAAGCCGGCAAAACTGGCATTGGATTTGCGCAGCTTTCAGTGAGACAAAAAAGGAAAACAACGGGACATGGGACACGGGGAGAGCCTGCCATCGGATTTCTCTCCGCCGTGACACGAGGTACTGCAGGACTTGGAGCCGGAGCTGGGAACGCCTGAGGCGCCCACGGAAGGCTCCAGGAACCACCGCCTCGGCACCTCGGATTCGACGCCTCGACTCGGCGTCGTTTCGGGAAAAGGGGGGGGGAAGCCGGGGGGCTTGGGGAGAAAGGGCTTGGGGCAAAACGAAGGGCCAAAAAGGACACTTGTTGTTTGTTTGTTTTTGTTTTTTCTCAGTGGTGCTCAAAAGGAAAGATGTAGTAGTTGTTTCTTGTTTTTTTGGGGGGAGGGTGCTTGTAGATACCCCTATTTGTGACTTCCCTCTGAGCATATGAAGCCAGAAGGCCTGAGAGGGGTAGCTACCCCCTTGTAAAGTGAGATGGAAACCAGGGGAAGGGGGGTATGATCAAGGGGTAGGTACTTCCACCCTGAGACAAAAGAGTGAAAGGAAAGCCTAAGAGGAGGACCAATGAGGAAAAAGGGAGAACCAAGGAGGAAAGCGAATAGGGCGTCAACAAACAAGGAAAGCCGACGGTTTCAAAAGGAAAGCCGACGGTTTCAAAAGGAAAACCCTGGTATGTGTGAGTTCATTCAAGATTCGGACAGATGCTTGACTAAAGGAAAGTGTTGGGTCCCCAAAGGGAATCCAGCATCTGGAAGAAAGTCATACGCGTCTTGGTTCCATACAAAATAAAACAATGTGTTGTTCCTTGGTTTTCCTTCATAACCTACAAAAATACCCTCCCACCAATTAACATGGAACCTGACCAGGGGTTATTTTAGAAGGAAAATGGTCTTCCATGACCCGCCTGTTAGGTCACTGATGAAGCTCGTGTGGATTTTGCGAACCGAGGCACCTGCCGACCCTGCGCCTTCTTTCACACCAAGGGCTGCGCCAGCGGCACCAGCTGCGAGTTCTGCCGCTTCGAACTTGGGTGGGGTTGTGCTTGTGTGTTCGCTTGGTGTGGAAGTGGGTGTGCTCTTTGTTCCATGTTGCTTGGATGTTAGGACTTTAACTTTTTGCCAACTAATAGGTTTTCCATGAAATCACTAAAAGGTACACTTTAGCAGGGGAGCAGAAAGCAACCAAGTGCTTGTGGGTGACGGGTGGTGGTGGTGGTTCCTAGAACAGGACGGACCCGCATGAACCTCTTCGTTGGTTTTCGTCCTGGGTGGCAGCAGCAAATATTGACAGCACTTCAAGCACCCATTTGGGCGAAGGAGCAGCCTTTTGCAGGGTTGCCCCGGGCGTTTTGTCAAAAGACGCTCGGGGGGAGCATTGGTTTGGCTTTTCGAGCAGCCCTGGAGATTCACAAAGAGCCGCAACCAAGCCCGTCTCACTCCCTGAGTTCCGTTTCGGACTTCATGCTTTCTGTCTGGACTTTATACTTTTTGGGAAGGCCGTTTTGGTGGTAAACAACAAGTGTGGACATTTTCCAGCCAATCCATAGCTGGAACCGGAGTAGACGTGTTGCGGGAAGAAAGGAGCACGGAAAGATACGGAAAGACCCACTACCAACTCTTGTACCCTTGTGGTTTGGTCATCTTTTTGGGGCTTCTAGTTACTTCCCCCTTTCCCTAATATGCTTCTTTCCGGACAATTCTGAAGTACCCAATACTCAATTTAGAATACGCCTACTCCAAACCGATACGAAACTATTGATGTTGTATATAGCGATGTTTCCTTCCGACCGCAAATCCACACGTACTTGCGGCCCTTTAGAACCAGCTCTAAACCAGTACTAAACCAATACCAAACCAAGTCGAAACACAGAAATCCGATCAATGACGCTGAGATCTATTGCTTGAGCTTCTTTCTCGGAAACTTGCGCCTTCTTTTTGCTTCTTTCTCGGGCCTGGAACGGGTGATCCCCATTGAAAATTTGGGGAAGGCTCGAGGGCGAACCGGAGCTCGCCCCAATATGTTTTCCCCAGCCGAATTGGGGGGGGGGTGAGGAACCTTTAGAGGGACCGGACTAGGTTTCCAGAAGTTGACTCACTGGTTCTTTGCACGTGGTTTCTCAGGGTATCCCAGTGCTTTCAGTCATAGGAACCGTCATGTAAACGAGGTCAAGGTCAAGCCCTGGCTAGGGCTTGCCCTGCCCTGCGATATTTGTTGAGAAATACATGCCGTCGGGTTACCTATCCTAGTGATTGCATTTCCCCTAGGAATCTCACGGACCTCTTTCGAAACGATGACACTAACTGCCTGGAACCTGAAACTCCCCATAAAATGAGGAGATTGCCCTAAACATACAGGGTGAAAGCCGTATGGACAGGAAAAAACCTCTCATTTTTTGGCTTCCAGTTGGTTTCCCCCATTTTTCGCGATGCCCATGGTTGGAAGCACCGAGTAGGGCTTGCCCTCCCCTTGTTTTTAAACATCACCCGTTTTGGGCCGTTTGAAAAGCCTTTTGGTTTCTGGGCTTCAGGTCTTTCCGCACCCAGGCCACCTGTGCGACGCCGGGGAGAAGAAGCGCCGGGCGCGCCAGCGTGCGATGCTGCGGAAGGGCGCTGAGGACTCGCCCGAAGAACCGACCCAGCCACCCGTGCCCTGTGTCTTTTTGTAGGTGGCTTCGGTTTTTCCCTGGTGGTTTCCCTTTAAAGCCATATGGAGAAAAAAAGGTGCCCTCAACAAAACGATACGCAATTGGAGTGGGTCGCCTTTTGAGCTGCATTGTTGAATCTGTTCGACGTGGCTACATGGGGCCGAGCTCGCTGGGTCAAAGATAAGAACGATTCCACAAATGATGAAGGATCTTCGCTCGCGGATCCAATTCGCTCGCTTCCGGCGTGGACTGATTGCAAAATGTGCAGATCAGTTTGGTCGGCTGGGAGGCGGCGAGTGTTTGGTGCGTGGGCCGGTTGGTCTGCTCCCTTTCAACAGGCTCATGTCCACCCAGATGAGATCATAAGCCACGGGGCTTAGCTTGGCTCGGATTCGAATGAGGTGACCCCGATCTGACCCATCCGAGTTGGCTTCCTAGGACATCCCCAAAACCGGTTCATCCCGTTGCAACACCCGGAAGGGTCATTCCCGGCCTACCAGCAAGTTTACAAGCAAAGTGAGGCGGCCTTTGTTTCGGCGTTTCGGACCCCATGAACACCCCGGACGATGAACTGATGTCCAGTCTGTCCCTCTTGAGGGTGTTCCTCGTGTTGAATTGGTCGCCTGGACAAGGAACAAGGCCGGCGCAGATGGAACCCATCCGCTTGCGTTGAGGAGCAAAAGAGTCCCCTGGCAGTTGGCCTGGTACAATTCCAGGGCTACGGGCCGCAGTACGTCTTGCCGGGCATGTGCCTCGGTTTTGCTGGTGTCAACCTGGCCACATGTTTGAGAAAGACTGCGTCATCCTGTGGACATACGCACCACTTTGGAACCATGGGAAACCCATTGTTTGTCGGTATTTACAGGGGAATCATCATTCCAGGGTTTGTTTGGGTGGTGCAGGATTTCGTCCATCCACAGTATTTACCTTGAAGCCTCTCTTTTTGGTATGCGTCAGGACCCAAGAGGTGTGTGTGTGTGCCGTGGGTCGCACAGGAAGTATCACTATGTCTAATTAGTGGGGTGAGTTTAAGTGTACATGTGCTTTCACGCTCGCGTGCCCTCGCAAGTGCGCCCGTTCATGTGAGGCCGGGGGTCTTCACTCAAATGCAAGGCAAGTAGCATGGATCATATGAGTTCGACTAGGCAACCACCTCCTTTGCGATTGAACAGACATTCTCATGTGAACAATGTTCACCAAAGGGTCCCCAAGCATAAAATTCATACCCACCTTGCATTGTGCAGTTGACGTGGACTCAGGTGGGGATGAGTGGAAAAAGATCGGCTGGACTTTGTAGACGCAGTTGCGACCTGCGAGAAAACCGGCAGCGCCGAGAACCCAAGTTCCTTTGGTGGCTGCTGGTTCCTCTTGAATCAGGGGGCGCGTTCAACGGGTTGAAACAAACATGTTCCTATATGGGTTAGGACAATCGTGTGTGGATCACGTCCGAAAGGAAACGTTTGTATCCATTCAATGGGTCACCCAATTGAAGCACTTGTTCCACAGGTTTTTCCCAAATTTGACAACTCAGAGCTTATAGCTTCCACATGACGTTCAGCCACCAATTTGCCTTACTTGGGACTTGTTACCCGACCAACCTACCAATATATAGTATCACAGAAGGGGCAAATCAGTCGTCCACCGTGGCTTTTCTGGTTTTGTGCGCTGCCCTTCCTTGCTCACTGCCTACCTTCAGGGAGCATTGGCTGCTGGAGATGCTTTCCGGAGCCAAGCCAAAGCGCCGGACGGTCCGTTTCTTGTTCTCGGCGTGCCTTCCTCATGTCTAATCCTTCTTTCCAGGACAAAAATCAAGGGAAAACGTCTCTGAAAAGCTTGGTGATCGACCCTAGAATTGTGGATATTTTATGTTGCCTTCCTTTAGCACTAGAATCCAGAGAACCGCCCTGTGAGAAGCACAGCCAATGCTCCAGGATTTCTGTACCCCGGAGCCCAAGACCCATACAGAGGCCGCGAAGGACCCCCCCAAAAAGAATGAGGTCCTGGGCGAGGGGTGAGTAGTTGCGCATGCAGTCTTTAGCCTGGCGACTCGTAGACAGAAGCGACTGAAAACTTTTCAAGCGGCCGTGCCAATTTCACCTGAGGCACTGCCATTTGGGCGCTTCTCAAAATGGCAGAGCTCGCTAAAGAGCAGAATTGTGGTCGAAGAGGTCTCCGACTTCTGTACCAGGAATCAAGAAGCCTCGTCGGCAGCTCCCGCATCACTTTAGGACGGCGTTTGGTTCGACATTTGGCTCCATCGCATGGTTTTGGTTTGTTAAACATGACGAAGGATCAAACCCTTGGGCTGGGCTTGAAAATGAATCAACCTGGAGTCTCCATGACCCTCAAACAATGGGGTCATGACCCAAAATAAAGGTGTCAGTATCCCATTTGTTAAGGGTCATGGAGACTCCAGGAAGTCAACGGAGGCCATCAAGAAACCAAAGACTCGGTCTGTAATTTTGAGTTGCGCCGATTTATCTGATGGAAGGGCGCTTGCTGACAAAGCTCAGCTCACACATGCCTTGTTGCTCCCTATGCTTTGTACGGTAGCTTCACGGCAACACGCGACAGCACATACCCCTCTGCGAACTAACATGGAATCCAAAAGGGGAGCGCCCGCTCATTCACTGACTTTTTGGGGTCTCCTTTCGATCTGTAAGGCTCGGATTCTTGGCACAAATCCAGTGAAGCGGGCCGCTCCTCCTTGAATGACCCAGGTCTCCTTTTGGATAGGCTCGCAGTTCGTCGGGAGAGTTCCCTCTGAAGAAAGTTAACCCTGAAGAGAGTTCCTTTTTGGTGTCTCGGCCCAAATGCCATTCATCTCCGGCCCGCCCAGCCAGGGCTCGGCGACCTCTCTGCTAGAAGCGTCGGGCGTCCACAAAACGGTGGTGGTTTTGCAGGGCTGCGTGTGTGGTTTTGGTGCGCACGCCACTCTGGGGAGGCTCCACTGCAGTCGCCATGGCAAACTGGACGACGCAATTGGTCTTGTGCCAAGCGGGAGTGGAGGCCTTGTCCTTCAACCCTGCTTTGGTGCGGACGTGGCTTAGTGTTCTTTTCAGCTCCCATAACCGGCTTCGATCCGGGACTACTTCCTCTCCATGGCAATTTTGCATGTACATGTAAGCTGCAGCTACGCATTTTGCGCTGGATGTTGTGGCGTCCTTGTCAATGCTGGGTGCAATTCTTGGTCCTTCCCAAGAGCAGCTTGCATGGGATGGTGTATGCCACTCTTTCATCGTCTTGTCCTCATCGTACAGCTTCAGTGCGCAGTGTTATGGACCTTGGCGTGCTGACTACGAACCTCGTGGCAGTGGCAGTCCTTTTCCCTTGTTGTCCGTGCTGATCTTTGTTTGCCTTATTCCCACGTGCAGGCGTGGCCTTTCTTCGGAAGTTGCGTATCGCATTCTGCCCTTGGGCGGATGGCCAAGTTTTTCGTTGCCGGGGTTGTGGGGGAGGTCGGCTTTCCCGATGGTATTGGATTTGCTGCCTGCTTTCATGGCGGGTCGTCACGGGTGTGGTGGGGTGAGGGTCACCTTGAGCTTGCACCTGCTGATTCTCTTGCTGCGCTTGGTCGGTTGCTGGCAGTGCAGGATGGACTCCATGGAGTGCTCTTTGCTGGTGCTTCTCTGCAGTTTCCGCCTTGGCTGCAGGTTTGTATAGTTTTGCTTGCCCGTTTTGCACAGTTGGCCTCTGCAAGTGCTGCCCGCTGGGGATTGCTCGCCTGTGGCTATCTGTGGCACTTTTTTTGCCGCCGTGTGTGGGCACTTTTTTTGCCGCCGTGTGTGGGCCTCACGTGCCGAAGTGCCGTGCCGGCTGCCCATCATGTCTCACGAGACGCGCGGGCATCGAGGAAGAAGAGAGTTTTTTTGCCCACCTCTATCTGAATGTGAAGGTTTGACCCAAAGACCTCATATCAGAAGGTGTTGGGTCCCTAGGCCTGACGGGTCGCTGGGCTTATGCAAAACTCTGTTGGGAGGGACAAGTTATGCGGCCTGAGCTGTAGGATGCGGCCGAAGCTCCTGCGAGAGTTGCGAGTCAAAAGAGGCGCTTCCAAATATGGGGGGGAGTGTAGCCCAACTTCTCAAAGGGTGCCAACCCCCTTGGTCGCAAGTCAGCCTGACTCGTTCAAGCAAGTTTGTGTTTTCAGAGGCGACTCTTTCGGATGGCAAAGGGAAATGGCCAAAAGCTGCATCAGATATTCACCGTGTTGTCCAGGTATGCACATTTGCCCAATGGTACAGAAATGCGTGATGCGGTAAAGTGAATTGGTCCACATTGTCGGGATCCAATTGGCGAGGAATTGCGGATTTAGAAAGCAAGTCCTATCGAATACAAGCACTATAGGCCGTGTAAAAGGGCGGGCAGTGGACGGCATGAGGGCAACACCGCCTTTTGTTCCAGGCCACCTTGGTTTCCAACTGAGAGATCAAACGAAACAATGGTGCCCATTTTGCAGAGAGACCCAGTGCAATGACCACTGCAGCAGCAGACCATTGAGTTTGTCCTTTACCTTGAATTTGTCCGGAACTTTGTTTATCGTTTTGCGATTCGATTCGTGTTTTTGTTACACGAGCGAAAGCCATGATTCATCCGGGAATCCGATTCTCATGTCAGGTCGAATTGCATCATATTGCATCGTTTTCAGATGTGTTCGCTAAACATCTCATTTTTGCCTTTAGACCTCAGCTTCCAGGTTCCCTATATTCCCCCAATTGGAAGTCCGCTTGCCAGATTCCAATGAACTTCGATCGACGTGTTTGTGTAAGAAGCTGGGTTGGTCCCAGACAGTCGGATCATCATCTCCCTTTCGGTCAAAATCCGAGTGTTGATTTGAGTTGCCATTTCGGGTTGCAAGCGCAAGGTGAAGACAAGGGGAAAACAGAATCCATCAAACTTGGCCGCCTAGTTTCACACATGTGATGCCTTAAATTGGGGCGGGTTATGTGGTAGGTCCATTGCGGGTTTCATTGGGCACAGTTCGGCCGTGGCTTACCTCATGAACCATTGATCGTTTCGGCACCCTTGTCCATGGGATTGTCCCTGATTTGTAGGGCCTTTAAATTTGGCTCCTTAGATCGGGGGACTTCCAAAAGAGCCCATCTTTCGGCTTGCCTTTTTGTCTCACCGGCCAGCCAAGGCATTTCCAGGGCCACCCCTACCTGAAGTGGACGGAGGCCCATGCGATGAAGGCTGGAGTTCGGCGAGGGTCGAGAAACATCACTGAGGCAGAGGCATCCCCCCCCCCCCGGACGTGCGGGAATTCGGAGCCCCCACTTCTCTCGCGGATGTTGATTTGCCCCAGAAGGAAACCAATGATGGGTTGGATTTGTTTGATTTGTTCAGTCCCCTCCCCCAGTGATCTTGCAAAGGATGGGCCTTTTCTTTTCTTGACGGACTCTCCAAAGCATGCAGGGTGAAGGGGTTTATCTTATGCATTAACTGTTTTGCCCATGTCTCGAAAGGGAAATGCAAGTCTTTCTACACATGCTCAACTATCATATCGTTCCGCATCCCCTCACGTAGTCCAGCTTTGTAGTTTTGTCTTGGTGACCTTTTGCCATTTAAGCAGACACATGAGTGAAAGAGAACATTTCAGCCCACCAAGACCTTCAAAAGATAGGCCTCGAGGCGGGTTGGAAGGGCGGCTGCAAAGTCCCGGCAACCGACTCATGAAGTTTTAGGATTGCCATCTACCGCAGCATGGCAGTTTTGTTTTTGATGGCTGTTGCGGGATTGGTGTTGCACCAATATTGGCCGTGCCTGCTGCTTCTGACAGGAGTTGTCGATGAGGATCCAGGAACGCATATTAGCATGCTGTTGGACGGTTCCGGCATTGCGTGAACGATGTATATACGAACATACATACATACGTGCATGCATGCATACATTAATTATGTTGCATGTCATGTCTTTTCATCACATGACACTACACTGCATTACATTACATCACAACACATCGCATTACATTGTATTGTTTTATTACATCACATCACATGACATTACATTACAATACATCACATTGCATCACATTATACTACATTGCATTACGTACACACATGACAGACAATCATACATTACATACATTTCATAGATGCATGCATGCATGGCACACTAATATACTGCATACATACCGAACTACCTACGTACCTACCTACGGACCTACCTACCTGGTGCACAGCCTGCCTACCTACCTAATTACCTACCTAAGTGCCTTCCAACCGACCGACCTGCTCACATACTTACCTACATACCCACCTGCCAAACTACATACCTACCTATTGTCTACCCAACCCACCTCACATGCCAACCTACCTAACCTACCCACCTCACACACACACACACACAGGTACACATGTGTGTGTGTGTGCATGCACGCAGAGATAGATACAAATTGACCATATCCGTCCAAGTGCAGAGTGAAGCGGTTTGAAATGCCTTGTGCAAGTGCGGGCATTTGTTTTTCGTATTAGAAACTCTCATTGCGCGTCATGGTTGTGAGAAGCAGAGTTGGGCCCATTTCTGACCAAGAAATACCCTTTACACTGACCGAGCCTATGGTCCTTATCATGTAAAGTACAGTGATTGTACTGTGGATGGGCGAAATCCTGCACTCTTGACACCATGGTTGAAACCATGGTTGGTATTTACGGGCAAAACAAATCATCATAGGGTTTCTGAACGGTGCGGTATTGATAGAGAAGATGGTTTTTGGAGATGGTTCTTGGTGGCTCCCAGCCATCCCCTCAGCTTTTTAGCCTTTCAGTGTTTAATGGTAGTTTTCATTTAGCCCACTCAAACTTCAACTTTTAGCGGGGGATCGGAAAACGGGCAGCCAGGGTTTTGGGGCTCAGCCTTGCTCCAGGCGGTGCTTCAACATGCGGGGGTGGTGGCGGAGGTGAGTCGGGCGCCCCAGTCTCCACTTTTGGATGCGACCCCAGATCTTTGGACTTCGATTTGTCAATTCCCCTGAACTCCACCTAACTTCAAGCTTCCCTACATCAACCCTAAACCCACCTTAAACCTACCCTAAGCCGACAAGCCAGTCCTGATGCTCCAAACTGACTCTACAGCAACGCTAAACCCACCCAACCCTGAGTTTAAACACCAATTCTAAACCCAATCCGAAACACCAACCCTTGACCCACCCTACACCACAAGCCCTAATAACCACTGTAAAAACAACCCTAAACCAGGCCGAATCCCACCCCCAAATCCACCTTCACCCAAACCCGTAAGTATTACGCGAAGCCAATCTACAGCGGGTTGGGGTTAAAACCGATGCTAGTAGCATTGAACCGATTCTAGTAGTCTTGATGTTAGTGCAACATGCCGATACTGCATTGTGGCACCCCCGGAAAAAGAATCAAACACACATCCCGAAATAAAGACCACCAATCCGTAATCAAGCTTCACCCATTGCGGGTTCTTTTCCTTGGGAACTTCGGGTTAATTCAGCGTTGTACCAAGAATGGGGACCTTTTTTTCCAGGGGACACTGGATGTTTGGGAGAAGGACCACGTTTAACTTTTCTCCAAGCTGAACTGGGATAAACCATGTTGTCAGAAAGGGGAGGGGTGTTTCCTCAAAAATGAGCTGAGTGATTCCATTTCCCGACGACTAAAAGGACACTTGCTGTTTATATGCAGCGGTCACTAAGATCCACTGCTCCGCTGGTCTCGGGGCAGAAACGCATACCCCATGTTCTTGGGTTTTAATCCCACTTTAGGAGCTTACAAGCACACCGAACCGAACCAAAAGGAGTCTTTGGAAGCAAGACCTCCCTGTGGATGAACAAAATCCATTTCGCACCACTTTGAAACCATGGGACACTGCTTGTTGTATGTACAGGATAATCATCATTCCAGGGTTTCTTAGCAGTGGTGCAGGAAGTCGTCCACTCACAATGTCTCCTGGATGTGTGTCAAAGAGCAGGGGGACACCCAAAATGCCGCTTACCCTTTTGATTTCCCTCACCTAAAAGTTCTTCACGTTGTCCTTCTAGTTTTCCAAACCTCAAATGGTGGCATGTTCCTGTTGATTTCCTTAAACTCTTCATGTTTCCCTTGTTGATTCCCGCAACAGGGTGGTGTCCCTTGGGTTTTTGTTGGGGTTCAGCTACCCCCAAAAACCGACCCCCCACGGCCCTCCCGGTGCTGGTGCCGGGCTCTTCCGAGGCGTGCCGGTGCCGCGGGAGGCGGATGAGCCCAAGGACGGGCGCAGGCGGCGCTTCTCGGAGCGCGCCTCGGGACTCGTTGAACGCGTTGACGGCGTTTTCCGTTGAACGAAACATCCCCACCGGGCCCCTTCAAAATGGAATTGGGGGAGGGGAATTGGTGACCTCTGCAGATCTCCATTTGTGGTGTCATTTCCCCTTTTGTGGGGAAGAGTAAATGGAATTGGGGGACCCGCCACCCCCCTCCTTTTTAAGGTAGTGGGGATCCTGAAACTACCCACCCAGAGGCTCCAATTCGATTGACTTAGGGCCTTGAAACAACCCGGTTTTTAGACCGGGTCCCAACCACCGATTCCCGGGGTGTCTAATGGAGGGGTCGGGTCTTCCGTTGCAAGCCCCAGGAGTTACAAGCTGGTCACAAGCTATGCCTCCATTTTGGGGCGGATGAACACCCATGTACCACCTATTTTGATGTTCACCGGGGGTACAGGGTTTTGACCCGAAAATTATGGCTGTGGTTGTCAAAACCATTGGGATCCCATTTTGGGGTAGGTGAATTCACCACCCATTTTAGAACCAATTGTACTGATAATTGGGATGTTCACTGGGGGTACGATTTGGATTTTGAACCATGGCCAAATGTTGGGTATTGCAACCCCAAAATTTTCGTTGGTGAATTCAGTTCCCCCTTTTTAAATGGCAGTTTGAGGGTCCAGGTCGTACAAAACATATCCAAAAGCCACCTATTTGGGGAGTCATTGCCCATGTTTGAGGGATGTTTGACGGTGGCGGCTGGTTTGCGCTTTGATCTTTGTCACTTTCTCACTTTTTGATTTCCGAAGATTGAAGGTTCAGAAAGGATAGAACCTTATTCCACGTCCTCTGGGCAAGTGAGGCGGGTGTTGAGGGATGAGCCAGTTTGAGGGTTTGGAACCTGCATGTGTTTTACCACAAAAGAGCGGATCGCAGACGAGCAAGCGGGAGGTTTATTTCCCCACGCATCACCCCAAAAATATGAGCACAAGCAAGTCATTGGGAACCGTTTTGTGGACAATTATGGTGGATA